>VXAB01010931.1:0-67996 GCA_013399175.1 Odontophorus gujanensis | reverse complement strand
GGGGGGGTGTGGCCGCGGGGTGGGGGGGGGGGGGGGGGGGGGTTGTTGGAACTTGGTGACTGTTGGGGGTCCCTTTTAACCCAAACAAATCTATGATTCTATGATTCAGATTTAGAGCTGAGGTTTGAGAACTGATATAACAAATTAACTGAAGTCTCTTTTCTCAGAATACTGCATGTGTTTCTCTGTGTTTTGTTTGTTTTAAAAAAACAACCAAACAACAACAACAAAAAAAAAACAACCCTGGTGTTAAAGTGATCTTTAGCTGAAAATAATAGGTATTCTTACAGGAATTATTTGGCAATATAATCAGACTTCTAGTCCTGATCCTGGAACAAAAAAAAAAAAACAAACAAACCCACAATACTCCAGCTGATCTCTTGCAAACAACAGTTAACATGGAATCTCTGTTAACAGTCTCCTGACTTTTGTTACGTTTCATTTTTTCCCCCAGTGTGAAAAGATGAAGTCTATTCAAGCAACCTCACCTTGCTGACTCAGCTAGTCATCAGTGCAGTATAAGACTGTTCCCCTGAGGTAATCTAGGCAAAAAGAGATGGAGCTGATGCACTTGAAATAAGCAGGTCCTTTGGGCTATAACTAACACCTTAGCTTATTTTTTGCCTTGAAACATTAATCACGTTACAGACAAGCAGCGCCCCCTCCAAACATACACACAGACATATTTGACTGTTTAAAACACTTCAGCATGCTTCTAAAATGTCTTTTCATTTTGCATTGCACCAGGTAAGACAGTAACTTCTTTATCCAGCTTTGAAAGCTGGAAATGCAGCAGCTTTAAAAGTAATGTTTATCACAGTTTCACATTCTGTGGCTAAATCCACTAGAGTTTTTCCTGGAACTTGAGGGCTTACAGTGACATGCAATCTATAAGAAGGTTACAGGGTGAAAGTTGTCATTTTCCTCAGTGAGATATGTGAATGTCATGAAAAAGTGTTGGATGCTTTTTTCTTCTGTTCAATCGAAGGCAACGGTGAACTTGACATTTCAGTTTAGTGGGTTCAGGACCATGCTGTAGATGCAGGATGGATGTAAGGTGGAAGGGGAGAGATGGAGAAGACCATTCCCAAACATATTCAAAACACAAGTGTTTGTAGGGTTTTAGGTGAGCTGAGGCAGTCAAGAGAACCAAAGTGTTTTATTTTATATATTTTTTGTCTTCAGATGTATGACTTGTTAGTTTCAACTGAATTTTGAAACCAGTAGCAATGATTTTCCAGAAGTGGAAAGGCTGGAGAAGAATGACCAAGCTGGGGCTGTGCTACATCAGCACTCTGAAGCAGATAGACTGCTGGGAACAGAAGGGGAGATGCTACCTGAAGGACAGGCTCACAAACATTCACACCATACATCTGATCTGTGTCCAACATAAAGTCCAGGGTACTGCTCTCTAGTGGTTCAGCAACTGGCTGTGATACCAATGCAGCACAGGTACTGATCCATGCAGAGTGAGGCTGAGACATTTTTCTTTCCTTGTGCTTGTGAGTGAGGAGGCCAGGGTGCCCAGCTGTACAGGGGGAGGAGTGGAGAGCAAATGGGAAGCAGATATCAGTACTCCCTGTGCCTCACCTTGCCTAGAAGCAGAGGCTCCATATTTAACAGAGGACTCCTCTGCAAATGGGGCTAAAGTATTTGTCCAGTGAACTGTGGCATAGGAAAGGTTAGCTGTTGCTTAAGTTGGATATCGAAAGACCAGTAACTACACGTCCTTCTCTTTTCCTTTGGTGCGCAGTATTTGTCCTCTTCTCATTTTAATCAGAAACTTAATTCTGCAACCAATATGACTGTTGTATCTAATGGTTTTAATTACTGTTTTCAAATGGATCACTTATTAGAAAATTTCTAACCAGGTTCATTGCTGTGCTTATAAGGGAGGAGACTGTAATGTGAGAAACGTAGATAAATCTCTTGAAAAGTGGTTGGAAAGCAATACTTTTATTTAAAAAAAAATATACATTTACTGTTCCTGTCTTGTCTAGCAGAATGTTTTGTTGGATTTTTTTAATAACATGAATGTAAATCTAACTTGGTCCTTTGCTGACTGCAAAGGAGGAATCAGAGACTTGTCTTCAAGAAAATGTTATGAATTCTAAACCAGTAAGGCAGAGCTGAGTGTTTTTTTTTTTTTTTTTTTTTTTGTCTAAACACTTAGCTTCTCCTTCCCTTGCATGCCATTTTTCATCCTCCTTGTCTACCCCGAGGCATCCTGCTTTTGTGGGGATGCATGATTAGGCCTTCAACTGATGTGCTCGATTTCATCACTAGTGTTTTTGTTTCCTCTATATGTAGTTACTGAGCCATGTGAGCATGAGAAAAGTAAAAAGGGTCTCTAACACCTGGATCTAGAAGAAAATCTAGTCAGACTTATTCCAGTAAAAAGCCATTCTCAAAGCTGAATTATGAATTAAAAACAGTTTTTCAAAGAGGAATGTTTAACCTTTACTAATTTAATAGTCAAATGCTTCACAAGCAAGTCAGTGGAAGCACTGGCCCTGTTTCCCTACAGCAACTGCTCTGGAGAAAGGAAGCTGTTTATATGCTCCATGTTACTTTCACCTTAATTGCCATACTCTTTAGCAGTAACCTCTGTTGTTAGAGGACTGAACACAGTATGAGCAGCAAGCTGTACAAGTTTCTTATGCTTCTTGTGTGGAAATAGACAGCATGACTTGGTGAGGAAGCAGCGTGATTCAGTGGCAGAACAACCTCTGGTTTTATCCTTTACCTGCTGGAGATCTGCCTCCCAGCAATCTGACACTGGTGCAGACACACTGGTGTGCCAGTGTTCTGTGGGAATCTTGCTAGTTTGGCAGTCAGTACTAAAAGCCCTATCTCCTGGTGTTTCAAGGCAGAAGGTGTCCCATGTTCTCACAGCCTACATATGAAACATCCCACGTAGTTCGTAACCACCCTCCTACTTTCACTGTGCGGGGGAGTTTGTCTTTACTAGAAACAGTAATTGCAAACGTGAACTTCATATTTACTGAAAGCGGTAGACCACTTCACCCTGACTCATGGAAAGGAGCCCAGATATTGGGTAATGGCTTGCTTCTTGATAATCCATTTCTCTGTGATCTTGCACAATCTTTGAAACGGAGGCTAGAGTTCTGTGCCAGATTTGATGGTATAGGTGACGCACAGGGCTGCTCTGTCTTTGTCAGAATCTGGAATGAAGTGATGAACTGCAGAAAAGGTGCTGACTGGTGAAGGTAGCCTTTTGTTGGCTCAGCTGGGTTTCAAAATGAAGGCTCAAATTTCGACGTCTTCTAGTTTCAGTTTAAGAATAACAAATCTAGTGGTTCTTGTACCTCCAGCTGAAATGAAAACTGCTAATTTTGTTCTCTACTTGTTTCACCTTCCTATTGGATCTTTGGGCTCCCTTTTTATTCTTTTCTTAGCTTGTTTTCTGTTGGTTTTTTTTTTTTGTAATGTATATTGGTGTTTTACTTCAGCAGGAAATCCCCTTTTTTAATGCAATGTAATGAGTCACTACTGCTGTTTGCTTCAAGCTGTTTGCTTCAAGCTGAAGGGGATTCCAACTATGTAGTTGTATAACTGCTATATATAATCCTGTTCCACTGTGTAGGTTGTAGCTTTGAAAGAGAGAAAGATTTAAGAGAGCAGTAGATTAAACAATATTGCCACTTATTTTGTTAAATAAATTGGAGATTAATAGTAATTCCAGTGAGAAGTATGCAGCTTAGAAGTTTAATAGATCAAAATGCATCTCAAATTGAAAAAATCGCTCATCATTTTAGTATCTTGAAAGGTCTGTAGGGCTGTGGGGGGAGAACAGTGCATGATAGCTTGTTAGTGTAATAACAAATATTAGTATTTCTTCAGCAAGAAGCACAGTCTGGTTTGAGTTTGTGTATGCTTCGATTCAAAACTGAATTGCTAAATTTTGTTTCTAGTATGCAAGTATGCTTTGAATTTCTTTCACTATAAATCTGTTGATCTTTGTGTCTGCATTACTGTTGTTTTGGCACATTACCTTAAGCCGCTGTCTTCTGAAACCCTCCTCTACCACATTCTGTTACCTGGAGTGACTGCTCTGGTGCTGTGTCAGAGTATTAATCACCTTTCAAAACTGTGTGCATACAGAAGATAGAAATTTCAATTTGCAATAGCCTTCGGTCCTTTGCTTTTATCTGTCATTTAATACCAGTTTCTAAGCTATCTAGGTGACTTCAGGTTGCATTTCATTTTGTTCCATTTAAAAGCAAGTTGTGGTGATATCTTCAGTATTAAGATGTGGAATGGAGTGGTTATATGTTGAGATATGGTGGTTATTAAGCACTGAAAAGGACCATGAGATTGCTGAAGGCACCACAGTAACACTCTTGAGTTTAGATAGTCATATTACTGGTTTTACAGCATATTGCTGTAAATGAAATATGTTAATAAAAGCCACAAAGATGTACAATTTCCCATTGCCTTTGACTAATGCTTTTAGAGAAAGAACATTCTAAAATGATCTTAGTTGAAGATGAGGGGATTTCCTTAGGAAGAAGACTTTAAAATGCATTCAAGGAGGTCTTGCTTCAAACCTCAAGTGTTCTTGAGTTGTTTCCTAACAGAGTGAGAAATGTCAGGCCAGGTGAATGGAGACCAGAGAACTCAATGCCCAAGCTACTCCTTGGTTTTAATGTTTTCAGTTGTTTTTTTTTTTTCTGTATGTTTTTTTTTGTTTGTTTGTTTTGTTTTGTTTTTGGAAGGGGTTTAATTCCTAAAGATTCAGAATCTCATAGCTATGCTCATAGATATTTAATTTGCCTAGCTCCAGCCTGCTTAAGGTAGCAGGACAGAAAAACTCAAACTGTATAACGCTCACTGGGGTGATGTGGTGCAGAGGTCCTTGGATGGGTCTGTCTGAAGTCACTCTGTGTCTGGGATCTGATCAGCGTGGTTGATGCAGGTCAAGCTGCACTGGTGAATGCTGTGCTTCCCTTTTAGCCAGTGCAGGTGAGGGTATCATAACCACATGATGTGCAAAAGAAAATGCTAAGCCCCCCCCAGCATAACACCCACATGGATCTGGGGCACAAACTTTGAAAATAACACATTATAACTCTATTTGTCCTGACTGAATAGTCCTCTCATATAGGTTACATTTTTCTTTACTATCTATCTCTGATTTGCAAAAGCTGGATAAGCCTTTTCATGAAAATAAGGTGAGCGGAACTTGATTGTTTGTTAGCATTTGAAAAACTGATCAATAGTAATGGGACATCTATTAGACTAATTGGTTATCTGCTGTGATTTAAGGCAGCTTTAAAAGTAAGATGCACAGAAAGGTATTGCACAGATTTAGAGTAAGGCTATAATTAATAGGTAGGTGTATATACCTAGGTTATAAACTAATCTTCAGTTCTTAATCTTTTTGGTTGTTGGTTTTCTTTTTAAGGATACAGTTGCAGGGGAAGCACATAAGGGAAGTAAAACTATTTGCTACAGCCTCTTACTGCTCCAAGCACTCGTATCTTTTTTTCTCCTTAAGAAAAAAATAAAAATAACAGCCTTATCTTCTCCACCACAGCAAATAACTTTTCCCTGCATCATTTAAAACATTTAACAACCTTTTTCTTAACCAGTCAATGATTTTTTTTATTGTTCCCCAATGCTTGCATATTGCCTCTGTCTGTGTTTTATGAGTAAAATCTGAATAACACAAAGGTGCTGTTTCCATAAAATTAAGCTCGTATGAGGTAGAAATAGCCTGAGATCAGGAGTTCCTTTGTTTTTGTTGTTCTTTCTTTTGGTAACAGGAAACGGTTCTAAGTTGGTTTCCTTGTAGGATGTTATATGGGAATTCTTGCCTTTATAGATGCTTGTTTATGTTGTCTGATTGCTTATGTAATAGGGAACTGTATTGGAAATGATTGGATCTAGCTTCTAATGGTGAACTTCTCTAATGTGGTTATTAGTTTTACCACACTCACTCGTATGTCTTGCATAATCATATAGTGAAGCTGTAAGTAGATATTATTCTTGATTTTACAGAGATGGAAAAATAGATTTGGATGGTTTATAGTAGAAAGCAGGAAATTCTTCTGACATTCTGATAGTGTGTTGTGTAATGGGAAAATAACTCCATGAGAGTAGCCCTGCTGAGGAGGACCTGGGGGATCCCTGTGGGTGGAAAAATTGAACATAAGCCAGCAGTGTACCCTTGCAGCCTGGAAGGTTGGAATGGTGTCCTGGGTTCCACCAGAAGAGGGGAGGCCAGCAGAGCAAAGGAGGTGATTTTTCCCTCTCCGATCTGCCCTCATGTGGCTTCAACTGTATTAATGCATCCATGTCTTGGGCCCCAACACAAGAAAGATGAGAAATTTTCAGAGAGGGTCCAGAGAAGAGCCACAAAGATGATCAGAGGGCTGGAGCACCTCTCCTAAGAAGACAGGCTGAAGGAACTGGGCTGGTTCAGCCTGAAAAAGAGAAGTCTGCAGGGAGACCTTGCTGTGGCCTTCCAATATTTAAAGGGAGTTTATTTTATCTAGTGACTGGCTACCTTGCTTGTGGTGAGGGGGTTGGAACTTGACAATCCTTGGGGTCCTTTTTAACCCAAGCCATTCCGTGGTTTCTGCGCTTTCTAAGATATAATTATTTGAATGTTAGTGGTAGTGAAAAGAAGGTCATCAGATCTCCAGAGAGCCTAGAAAGAGTACAGTTATCTTCTGAAATGCAGTGGAAGTGTCACCCTTCACTGCATTTCTCTGCTACAGAGTACTTTTTTTCTTTTCCTGTCCACTGACAATCAGGATAGGTTCTATAAAATGCCTACATTTTCACTGTTTTCCCTTGGTTGGCTGCAAGCATGGCCCAGGAGAAGGCATCTGTCTCTATTCAACTCTGTACCGATAGCAAAGCAGCTAGTTCTTACTGGGTACATTATGCCTTTTTTTTTTTTTTTTTCATTTTTTATATCTAGCATCTATTGTTGTGTGATAATTGGCAGTTTTCAACCTGTAATTGTGGTCTTAGTTGCTAATGACAGGCTAAGCTTACTGTTCAATGGAGGGAGGGGCATTTGCTTGCATGATGCTGTTTGAAATTATTTGGTATTACTCTATTCAGTATAATTTGTTATCATGATCATCAGATTCCAATAACTCTTTAGTTAATGTGGCCAAAACCTTTGCTGTACTTGAATTCTGTGATATTCCCTCTACACAGAGGTATAAGCAACTGTAGTGAAGAGTGGTTACTTTCTCTGGTGTTCTTTATGCTTTAAAATGGTTTTGCACGATTTATTTTAAAACAATAGGGAAATGTCATGTATATTCCCTAAGGGCAACAACCACAGTTTTTGTGATGATCCTTCATTTTTTTCCACAATCTTCAACTCAACCTTGATTCTTGGAGTTTACCCTTGGCCTTTACTATAGGGATGTTCAATGTTTGAGGTGAACTTGCAGTTTTTGGCAGTCCTTGAATCTGGAAGAAAAATGCTTTGTCACATCCAAAAAAACTGTCTATTGTGTAAAGATCATATTTCCAACAAATTGGTAGAAGTTTCTTTAAGACTTCATTGACATATACTGTGGGAAAGTAATTATGACTTCAGGGTTTACTTTTTCCTCTTGTTAACTGTGAAACAGGTTAAACTCAGTATGGATAGGAAAGAGTTCTTTCTGAAGTTAAAGCAGAAAGAGAGATTCCTTTCATGAAGGATTCAGACACTGCCTAAAATTCGATCTAATTCCAGTTTACGACACAATTCAAAATTTAAATCCTGAAATATTTCAGTAAGAGTAACTGTAATGGCAGAAACCGATGGGTGGGGGATGGAGTAGACTTTTTGGACAGAAAAGAGGTTTTCATACAGACTTCACTGACGCATAAACTGTGTGTTCATGGAATTGACAAATATCAAGGAAGCAATGTTGTGTTTAAACTTGGTCCTAAACTGCTTTAAAACCTATTTTCAAATTCTGGCTTCTGTTCTCTGTGCTGTAGAGGTAGTAGTGAAAGGCCAGGTCCATTGAAATATGTAACTGCATACAAAGTGATTTCAAAAGGGCCAGGCTGCAGTGGAACTTGACAGGAAGGTTGTTGAGCAAAGATAGAGGGTTGGTGAGGAGGACCACTAACAATTCCGCTTGATCAGAATCTTTCCTTACTTCGGTATCTTATGGACTTCATAAACATCTTGGTGAAAATCCGGTGAAATTGCATAAAAATGTATTTGAGTTATAATAAAGAATTAATTGAATTGCTGTCCAAGGCCTCATAAAGTTGTTGTGGCATTTCCAGATTTTATGTGAGGAAGGGTAAATTTGTTGTGGGTGGTCTTTTGTCCGTGTCTAAGCAATAAGTCACACTGTGAGGAACAGAATGGGTGGGAAGTACCTTGACTTCTCATACATCTCAAGTCCAACTGAGTCCAAATTTCAAAGTTTGATAAAATTGAGAGCAGAACTAAGTATCAGTATCTTCTTCCCTGCTAAAACCACTTCTGTGAGCGTGAAAATATATTTCAAGTCTGTATCAAGTATGCTCAAGATATTCCTGCACCATAACTATTTAGTTATGGTAGTTACATTGCAGTTGGAACTGACTGCCTTGTATAATTACTTCTTGATCTGGACCAATTTGAGTCTTTAAAAAATACAACAGTGAAAAAAGACAATAGTGGCCGTTCTGTTTCTGGGAGTGAATCAGAGGAGTATTTCAGCTTGGTGAAGATATAAGTGCATAGGTGAGGTTCTCACTCATGCACTAAAAAGATGAGGACAGCTGTAGGTAGCTAGTGACTAACTTTTGTGTTGACAGTGCTTTTTTTTTTTTTTTTTTTTCCCAGCAGAATGAAATCATCCATAATGCCCTAAGTGTGGTATCAAAGTATAACATTAAAACTAAGTCTCAGAAACTTCCTGAACAGCAAATCTATCTTCAGCTTCCTCTCCAGAATAACAGAGTCCTAAAATGTTTTGAGCACTTTCAGAATTGCCTTTTATTTCCCTGTTTCCTTTCTTGCTTGTAGTGGTCTTTTCTCTCCTTAATAATACTTACATGGCAATTAAGCCCTTCACAAGTCACCATGGATCCGGTACTTTAAGCTGCTGTCTTTACTTTATATTAAATTTTCTCTAACTCATTTCCTTATTTTTCCCTTGTGGAAAAACCCTGTGCAAACAATTCTTCAGTGAACAATAAAACTATTTGAATGGCAGCCATCCAATCTAGACGATTGGATAAGTGCCTTGGATATGCATGAGAAGCAATGAAATTTTTATTATTCAGTCATGTTATGGTTTAGCCAAAGGGGTTTTCCTCTTCTGAATGGGGGGAGCGGGGTGGTCAGGTGAAAAGATACATGTGTACCTTATGCTGTACCCCTACGGATTTCCACTGAAGACTAAGAAAAAGGATTCCCCCCTTCAGTTTTTCCATTGACTACTTCTGTCTACCTCCACAGCACTTTCTGTTGGGCCTGCCTTGCTGTGATGAAAATGGCATTACTTGAATGTCGCTAACATTTACAAAATGAAATAGTATGATTGTTTGAGTCAAGGTGGCTAGCAAACTGGAAGAGCATGGGTAGTCTGATCTAACAATTGGCAACCCTGACCATGCCAGAGGGGTTAGAACTGGATGATCATTGAGGTCCCTTCCAACCCAAGCCATTCTATGTTTTCACCATTGATTCTTATGAAGCATCAATGATCCTGTTTCCTATTAGTGTTTTTGAGCAAGTAGCTGGTCCTGCAGTAAGCATAGCAATGCACCCCTACCTGTGCCTGCTTCATGCTTAATTGTTAAGAGGCTCTATAAACAGCCCAGCACTACAGTAAATGTGTGTGATTCAGAATGACTTAGAGGTGTTTGTAAATATTTTAACTTTTCTTCGGGGGAATGCTTCACAGAATGTATATACATATATATTTTGTTTGCTACTCATGGGATGTCATGAAGCCTTTCAGATAAGAAGACACCTGATCTTTAAAGGCTTTAGCAATGCTGGCTTTGCTTGGTTCTGGATTAGGAGAAATCTTACTATTTCTGGTCTCTTTGGCAGAAATCACAATGATGTTGAACAAGTGAGGGATGTTATACTCAGGAACAGCACACATGGAAATATTTAATTTAGTTCTGCCATTGTTGCTGAGCTGACAGATGACAACGTAACAACAAGCTGCTGAACTGTTTCCAGTCCCAAAGAAATTAAACTTGTTGGTGAGTCCAAATTCAAAAGCTGTGTTTTNGTTTAGCCAAAGGGGTTTTCCTCTTCTGAATGGGGGGAGCGGGGTGGTCAGGTGAAAAGATACATGTGTACCTTATGCTGTACCCCTACGGATTTCCACTGAAGACTAAGAAAAAGGATTCCCCCCTTCAGTTTTTCCATTGACTACTTCTGTCTACCTCCACAGCACTTTCTGTTGGGCCTGCCTTGCTGTGATGAAAATGGCATTACTTGAATGTCGCTAACATTTACAAAATGAAATAGTATGATTGTTTGAGTCAAGGTGGCTAGCAAACTGGAAGAGCATGGGTAGTCTGATCTAACAATTGGCAACCCTGACCATGCCAGAGGGGTTAGAACTGGATGATCATTGAGGTCCCTTCCAACCCAAGCCATTCTATGTTTTCACCATTGATTCTTATGAAGCATCAATGATCCTGTTTCCTATTAGTGTTTTTGAGCAAGTAGCTGGTCCTGCAGTAAGCATAGCAATGCACCCCTACCTGTGCCTGCTTCATGCTTAATTGTTAAGAGGCTCTATAAACAGCCCAGCACTACAGTAAATGTGTGTGATTCAGAATGACTTAGAGGTGTTTGTAAATATTTTAACTTTTCTTCGGGGGAATGCTTCACAGAATGTATATACATATATATTTTGTTTGCTACTCATGGGATGTCATGAAGCCTTTCAGATAAGAAGACACCTGATCTTTAAAGGCTTTAGCAATGCTGGCTTTGCTTGGTTCTGGATTAGGAGAAATCTTACTATTTCTGGTCTCTTTGGCAGAAATCACAATGATGTTGAACAAGTGAGGGATGTTATACTCAGGAACAGCACACATGGAAATATTTAATTTAGTTCTGCCATTGTTGCTGAGCTGACAGATGACAACGTAACAACAAGCTGCTGAACTGTTTCCAGTCCCAAAGAAATTAAACTTGTTGGTGAGTCCAAATTCAAAAGCTGTGTTTTAGTGCAATGAAAGCCAAAAATATAGGAAGCTGTATTCACTTCTTCTTATGATTGCATTATAGGGGAAGAAGTGATGTTACTCCCTTGTTGCTAGTCCATTCAATGGAAAAAGTATTTCCCCTCATGCACATCTCTTGGCTTCAGTTTCTTTTGCTGCTTGAAAGGATTTGAGTGCATGGCATTTGCCTCCCAAGATGGTGCTCTGACAGTTTGCTACTGAGCTGGTGGGTTACTATCAACTTCTCCTGTCGAGGCTGTTCTGCTTTTTACAGACACTTAGGACTGAACTAGAGATCATAAGTGGTCCGATGTAGAGCTAAGTGAACAGGACAGTGTTCTGAAAAGGAGAAAATATTTGTGCCTTTAACTTATTTTAATCAGGCAGACAGTAATTCTGAACTCCCTAGGTAATGGTTTGAACCATCAAGCTGAAGTCATTCATATTTTCTTTAAAAAGCAGGTAGTAAATACTCAATATGCAGTGGAAGACTATTATTGCAAAAGACTGGAGAAATCACCATGCAAATCCAGCAGTTGAAATGCTTACCCTGGAGGTACAAATGCAGTTAAAGTCCCTTCATGCAGGAGAAAGACCTGAGCCTTGATCTCCCACATCCTGACCCTGGCCTGTTGCCTTCTGTGCTATTACTTTTTTTCCAGAACAGTTTTTTTGTTTGTTTGTTTTGTTTTTTTTTTTTCTTTTTTAAGAACAAAGCCACAGTGAATTGGATGTGAACTGGATGATTACTGTGTATGCACATGTGAGAGGCAGAGGCTAAATGGTGTGACAAAAAAGATCTACCCTGCTCTACTAAGCAGCTGTGATATTTCTGCTAGGAGCATGAAAATATTTCCAGGGTACCTGAATCACTGGTATTTCCAGTACGGAAGACAACAGGAGCTTCATAAACATGTTTTAACTGCTTCTCCTCCTTGGTGTAAAGCTGCACAGGTTTTGTTGTTATCAAAACTGAAACCAATACAAGAGTCGGATTTAAAGATCTCAACGTACCTAGAAATGAAAGATTCGTAGTAAGTAACAGAATGACAGTGTTAACTTTTATCAACTGTGAAACTTGATTAATGAGTTATTATGTTCAGTGGACTATAGCCTGAAATGAACAGCATATCCTGAAACTGCTGCATCACTTCTGATCTGGGTGGAGGAAAAAATGTTTCTGTAGTCTCCTCCTCTATACGCCCTCTTCCTCGAAGAGAAAATCCGAAATGATAACGTGATATTGGGTAGAGCACTGATAGACACTTCTGCTGAGGGGACTTTGGCTGGCTGAACTGAGCGCTATTTCTGTAGGGAAACCTTTAGAATAAATTCTAATTAAAACGTATTCCTAGAAATGGTTCCCTGACCTTTCTACTCCTTACAGTAAATTATTCTACTTCTAGATTAAAACTTGTGTTTTGTACCCTTTGAGTTGATACAACTTTTCCACCATACTAGACCACCACTTTTCCCACCACGCGCCTCTTGCTGGTGAGTGGGTGTGCCATTGTGTCACTGTTCCATGGTCATCAGGAGAGTGAGAGGGAATCCTCTGTGGTCTCTGATAAGCAGTGCTTTCAAGTAGATCTGTGTGGGCTGTGTTTATTTGTGAGAGATGACTGTGTCCTAAACGTTAGAGTGACTTTAAGAAAGGGGTTTCCCTGTGCCTGGTGTGTAGGTTAAACCTTGAGATAGGTATATATTTGCCTCCAAACCACTAAGTTGTTATTTGATTCAGAGAGTCTTTATTAAGACAAGTGCATTCCAGCCCAGCAGCACGGAGATGAGCACCATGCCTAAAAATGGTGAGTAACTGCTGCATTTTAAGCTGGCATTGCTAGATCTCTGCCTCGCTTTGGGGTGAAGTCATATGCTTCTTTGTCCTTTTCATTTGCCAGAAAGATCTCAAATCCCAAATCTAATGTTTTAATAGTTTTTTTAATTACTTCTTAATTTCTTCATAATTGTTGTGTTTAAATCATATAATTTATGCACACTTATGTTCTGTTATAACAGAGCATTTACTCTTTTCCTGCACAAAGATGCACATTGAGAGGTAAAGGATTATTGCCGGGTAGAGGGTTAGTGCTATGTCTAACATTTATTTTTGGTAACTCTAATGATACAAAGATTCAGTGTGTGTCTGTTGGGTTGCACCTGTACTTCTTCCTTGGGTAGTGTTTCTGCTGAAACCTTTGCAAGATTTACAAGATCTGTAGAGCATGGCATGTTCCCTGCAGTTCTGAGACTGATGAGCAGGCAGAGCATTCCCGTGGCCGGATTTGTGGTTAAGATACAAGAGGGTCTTTATCCATATTTGCTATGAATTGTTTTCTGTAGCCCCTGTAGCCTTTGAGAGTGGTCCAGGGCTCTGGCTTTGAAGCATTCCAACTCTGAAAAGAAATGCTTGTGTCCAGATAGCTAGAAGTTTCAAGTGGTAAATTTTGGGTTAATAAGCATAAGCAGAATGAACTATGAGATGAGGTTTGTACAGAGGGAGAAGAAAGCAAACATTTTTTAACTACTTGTCTGACAAAACATAAAGCTGCAGTACTTCTACCTGCAGTAGTGAGAATTAACCCTTCTGTTTTCAGAACTGGTAGTGTTCACTGCCTGCAGCCTCCTTATAGTGGGGTAGCTGTAGGAACCTCCCCTCCCCACTCCTGTTTGCCCTTCTCAAAATAAAGTAGAAGTTGTTGCCACGCCTATGATAAACAAAATACTCCTAGTACCCCACTCAGAAGCCTGGGGAAAGAGAATATCTTAAAGGGCCATCTTCCCTAGGCTTGATGCTAGATTCGCAATATGCCAAGATGTACTATCAGTACTATGAGCAGAGTCCTAACTTCTATCAGTGACACTACAAAGTTCTTAGGAGGGTGGATACACTAGAGTGTTTGCAAAGCAACATGCATTTCATGGGTCTCTCAGAGTTGCTTGGTGCTGGTGCTCCTGCCAGCTAAGAAACACTAAGTTTTTTTTGTCAACTGTATTTCCAGATTGTTCCTACCTTTCTATGTACTCCTCTCTCATTAGTTTGTCCTGCTATTTTGAAGCCTACTTGGAAAATAAAAAATTCAAATATAGTGGAGCTAAACTCCTAATCTAAATCAGATCCTTCTTACCTTCTCAACATTAAACTGCTGCTCCCACAGCTGCACAGCTTTTTGTGGGTAGGTCTGCCTCTATCTCAAGTACTTTTCTCATAAGCTCCTTCCCAGCCATGTGGACCCTGCTCTTGGAGTGATCTCCTTTCAGTTAATATGGCAAGTTATCTGTCCGTACTCCAGAGTACAAATTCCAAAGTCATAGGGCTTAATGGATCTTAAATATTTTTCTTCTTGGCATGATTTGCTCAGGAAAGTTCCATTATTTCTTTCTCCTTTCTTAATGTTAGTTGCACTGTAGTGAGATCTCCATTGGAAATTTTTTAGGAAATAAACAAAACCATTCATATAAAATATGTATTTAATTTTGCTTTTATCTTTCAACGTTTCCTTTCTACTTCTATATGTTTTGTAATGACTGCTGTCTCTACTTTGGTGATCAATATTCCCAAAAAATCATTTTCTTCACTGCATTGTTTAAAGCTGACATTTAACAAACAGTAGTTCTGTCCCATCCTGCCCGCTGCAAGTAATTTGTCATGCTAGTTGAATTTAGATAGAGATACTGAGAACAATTGGAAGGGCTTTACAAAGTGCTCTTGCACAAAGGATGCCTAGATTATAATTGTTCTTCTGAAGAACTGTCTGTTTGGCAGATTTGTTTGACTTATCTATGATTTCTTGATAAACAACTTTTAAACAAATAAAAGATATTTATTGAAGACTTCGTTTTATTTCAACAATGTATTTTGTTCTCCTTAGAACTAAATCATATTCTTTTAACAATTTTCTTTAACAGACTTTGCCTGCAGTAAGTATCTTCCAAGTATTGTTTTAGCCACCAACTGTTAGGCAATTATGAGCTTCAGTCAAACTTACCATTTTCCAGAATTGATCTAACAATACTAAAAATGAGGAGTGGTGTCTGAAAATCAGTGACAGGTTGCATATAAATATCAGACGGCCTTAAATAAATGAAAGTTACATTTTGCTTTGAAACTCAGAAAAATGTTGGAATTTTCTTTGCGACGTTTTGAGTAGCAGTTATCATACATCTTCTAGCACTTTCTAAATGTGTTGTAAAGCTCTCCAAATCTCAGCACCTCCACCAGTCCCCCAACTTTATAACAATAACAAGCTAGTCTGTTAGTATTTTTCTTTTCTTTTTCTGTTATGGTTTCCAATGAAGGAAGGGAAATAGAGGATGACTTTGCAGAAATTCAAGAAAGTACTGAGATCATTTTGAGACATACTGCGTATGGCTGTGGCAGCTTGATGGTACTTGACTTCCACTGGTCACTTCTTAGGTGTCTCTTGCACAATAGAAGTGTAGTCATAATATTTTTGGCATGAAATGTGTCTTCTGAAGTCTTTCAAATTATATTCTATGCTTTAGATTCACCTGTGCAGATGCACACACTCTGGGCATGACACTATCTGTTTTTTTGGTAGTGTTTCTGCCGTTGATTTCTGCTTAGCATGGTTAATGTTCATCTGGGAATCTTTTTCTCACATTGAAGACCTTGAGAAATTACATCTAAATCTAAATATGTTTAGAAATTGTAAAATAGACCAGATTTCAAATGAATAAGCATGCCTAACTGTTTTTCTTTCTCTTTTAATGTAATAGAAAAATGATACTTTTTTTTTAATGTTTTATTTTTAGCCAGGTCGCATACTTAAAAACAGCAATCTATATTCACCACTTCAACTCCTTCACATGTCTGTCAGTGGAAACATTTTTAGATCTCCTGTTGTGGAAAGCCAGAACTTGTAAGACCAAAGAACTAAACAGCAGATACTGCCTGTCAGTGCAAAGTCACCCTCCAGTATCATGTACAAGAAAGCAAATGCAGAGATTACGCTGTGCATTTTATTTCCTGGACAAGTGCCAAACAGCTTACAGTGCAGAGCTTTTCCAGAATCACATCTACTTGATGCTGAATTCCAAGCATATAGTTCTGGGTAGAAATAACTTAGTCAGCCTTTAATTACCTCATTCTTCAGCCAGGTCCACTGTGATGGCTTTTTGCTGTTTGGGATTTTACTTTATTTTGCGTATTGAATCGTTAGTGTTTATTTCAGGAAAGGTAAATAGGCTACTTACTAAGTTCTGTCTATCATGGATTTGTGGGATGACATCTACAAATTAGGGTCTTTTGGATGTTTTCCATTCTTGCACTGTGCTATCCTAACCAAGGATAACAGCACTTAGTAGTGAGATCACATTTAACTGTTTAGTATTAAATTTTCTTGCATCACACAATGCAGGTACCAACTTGATTGTATTGGAATCAAGCTGGGCAAGACAGAGCTGAAGAACCTAGCAACTTGTTATTTTTGACACAAATAAAGCATTAGGTTTGAAGTTTTTAGTTAGAAACTGCCTGATGTTTTCAGTACTTCACAAGGAAATGACTGGGGAAGGAGAAAATAGGACTGGGATATGTTTGGGTTCTTTTGTGCTGTAGTTTTGTGACTGAAGCTGCATTTCCAGCAAGGAGCAGTGAATGCAGAAGCAGAAAGGCATGTAGTGACTGGTTAAGGACTGACTGCACTAAGCATTAGTGCCATTTACAAGCATTAAGTCTGGGGCAATACAGAGAGGAAGATGTCACAGAAATATTTTGTCTGACTTCAGAGCTACAGAGCAAAAAAAAAAGAAACAAACCAAAACAAACAAACAAACAAAAAAAAACAAAAAACCAACCAACCAAACAAACTTGAAGGCTTTATTCTTGGTTTAGATTAGTTTCAGTTTGGATCTCTTTCGTGAAATGTTGTTGGACTTTGACTTTTTTTCCTTTGGTTGCTCTACCATTTTGATCACGTTTACAGTAATAATCCATTTCTTCCTCCTACACAGCAGCCATACATAGATAATGTGTAACCTGTGGGCTTGTTTATCAGCAGGCTTGTTTGTGATTACATATGTTCCATTTTGTTTTGGAGCTATTTTGCAATCTGGTATTACCTGAAGGAGGTGATTTTGTTTGGTCTGTCTGTGACAGCTAGCCCTAGGTCTTCTGCAGTACAAAATGTACAAATCAGCGAGTAGGTAACATATCCCTGGGTTTGTTCCTGATGTGTAATTTGGTAGCATATGCTTCTGTGTGGGTTTTTTTTGTCGTTGTTTTCTGTTCCCTGCATTGTGACATTGTCAGTTTATGGTGGTATTTTGTATAACCGAATCACTGAGCACATCTAGACAAGGCATGCAGGGGGATCACAAAATCCCTTTCCCATCTGTGTGTCTGCTAGGCCAGCTGATTTCTGGAAGCCACCTTGCATTATGTCTCTACAAAACACTACTTTGGCACAATAGAAGAACAAGTGAATTACAGCATGTTTTGGGGGAAGATGAGGAAAGATTCAGGAAAATAGGATGCTCTTAAGAGAACGGTAGGCATGGAGACTTAAAAAGAATGTGGCAGGTAGCAAAGAAAGAGCAATGCAGATGTGACAGCTACAATACAGATATTTGTGAAATGCGTTTTAATTAATGTTTTGGTACTCTAGCTTGATAAGTGCCTGGGTGGCTGTTATTATTTTTATAATTAATATTTTATAAGAGTTAGTGAGTCTTCTCACTCTCTGGGAAGTTTTTTCTTTCCAAGTGTGTTTTACACATGGAAAAAGCTTCCTTGTTAATGCACTTAATAGGCTTTTTTGGTTGGAGCACTTATGTGTTCAGACATATTTAGGAAGTATTTAGGGCTTGAATTATTATTGTAGGACTGATAAACTTTTGTGTGCTTTTTACTAAAAATTTTCAATTACTGCTAGAACACAAATGTGTGAGAAAAACTGATCCTCTTTTACTTCAAGGTGTTCCTGTTTTTTTAAAGCTCTAATAGAAAGCAGAAAATTTACATAATTCTGAGCAATCCTTTCCATGACAATTGTAACCCTCTATTTTCTACAGAGTCTTAATTCTTTGAAGCAGCTGAATTTTTATCCAACTTAGCTTCAATTTATCTGACCTAATAAAAACCTCACAGCATTGAATTTCACGGTATTGTTGTAAAAGCTTCTAGTTCCTTTTACAACAAAAGTTTGCATGTTTTGTACAATTGTCCAGATGTCTCTTGCTCGGATATGTAACTGTAGATTTGGATGTAGGACAATTAGTGCTGCCAATGCAGGTTGTACTCATTTTGTCATGAAGAATCAAAAATGATTTTAAAAACAAAAATTAAAAGCTGTTCAGAACTGATATACTTTATCAAAAAGCCATGGAAAATGAAAGGCAAAGACATTACCCTGCATCAACAGAGTCACCCACTTATTTGGAGATCAAGGGAAACAAATCAAAACAGGTGGCCATGCTGCAGTGTTGTTTGGTTGACAGCACCCAGCTGTGCTCTGCCACGTGGACCATGCTGCTCTTTACAGCACTGGACTGCCTAATGCTTTTTCACCAAAGCCTGGCTGCTTAGATGAACGGGTCTGTTACTGCAAAAAGTCATGCAACCAATTTTTCCGTATTCATTTCCCCCTGCCCACACTCCTAAACTATCTTTTCTTCTTATTGTATAACTTCTATCAGTATTGGTCAATAACTTCTAATTTTTATATTCTTTTTTTTGTTGTTGTTGGAATGTTCATTCTAGGTCAACATTTTTTCAAAATTGGTATACTTGGTATGCCAAGTATAATAATCACAGATTTGCTGGGGTTCAAAGGGACCTCTGGTGATCATAGAGTCCAATCACCTCCTAAAACAATTCATTATATCATGTCATGAAGGTAGGTGTTCAGGTGGATCTTGACTATCTCCAGAGAAGGATACTCCGCAGCCATTCTGGGCAGCCTGTTCCAGTGCCCTATTGCTCCCACAGTAACAAAATTCCTCCTCGTGTTAGTGTGGAGCTTCCTGTGCTCCTGTTTGTGTCTGTTGCCTCTTGTCTGTTGTTGTTCACCACCAAGAAGGGTCTGCTCTTGTCCACATGACTCCCAAATTTTAGATATTTATGAACAGTTATGATATCCTCCCTCCACCTTCTCTGGGCTGAATAGTCCCAGGTCTCTCAGCCTTTCCTCATACTGTGTATGCTCCAGGCCTCTCATCATCTCTGGTCCACCACTAAACTCTTTCTAGGAGATCCCCATCTTTCTTGAGCTGGGGAGCCCAGAGCAGAACACAGTACCCTAGATGTGACCTTACTAGGGCAGACTAAAGGGAGAATGTCTGCTGGCAATGTTCTTTGTAATGTACCCCAGGATGCCACTGACCTTCTTGTCCATAAGGACGCACTCCTGCCTAATGGTCAACTTGCTGTCTGTATCCTAAAATAAGGCTTCTTTCTTATTAGTACTGAGTGTCTGCAGCTCCCACTAAAATCAAGCAAATGCAGCTTTCTATATATCAACATGTTTTTGTTATGATTAAGCAGACACTCAAGAAACTTGGACAAGTTGGAATTAAGTTTTACATGAAAATGAGTTGACATTTTTTCTTAATAGGATCCTTGTAACTAGTGATTATAGTATGCATTTAAAGTGCATGAAATGCCTGATGGAACGGGGAACTGGGAAAGGTTCCTCTCCTGGCCAACTTGTATTATACATTTTTGCTCTGCACATATGTGAAGCACTGTGGCTTCTATGAAAATGTTCAGCTGTACTTCCATGTTAAGCTGAAGTTGCCAGTAAAATAAGTGACTCGTAATTGGTAATAAATATTGGGTTTCACTCTTGTTGACTCTGTTTATTCCATTGCTATTCTTACAGTAGGTGTTAGGAAATCTCTTAGGTCAAGATAAAATCTGATCTCCCATTTTTCCAGTTACAACAACTACAATAATGTTATTCTTTTGTCACTTTCTCCTAAAGAAAAGAATAAGACTCATGGGCTCCTTTGCTGGTGAAATAGAGGTGTCCCGTATATCATGAAAAAATGTACCCTGCACTGCTATTGACCTGCAGCACAGGCAGCAGAATGACTTCTAGGGATGAGGTGGCATGACTTGGTCTCTGAACTATCTGTTCTTTCACCTGTAATGCAGAGGTGATTGTACTTCAGAGCACACAGAGATAATTTTTTCATTTCAGAGTTAGTTTGGTGTTCTCATCTGAAAGAATAATTTGTATGTGGACTACTTAATGTTACTCCAACTTATGTTGTTTTCTCTGGGAAGCGTTTTTAACTCTCACTGGAAATGCAGTGCTAGACAGTAGCTAGCCCTGAGCAGAGGGAAGCTTATGTACCTGTGCACCCCAACTTAAGCAAGGCTCCTTCTCTTTTCTCTCCAAGACGTTTATATCAGGCTCCTACTCATCATTTTCAGCTTGAGAGTAGTAGTTTTACTTCATACTTCCATGAAGTGTGTTAATTTTCTGGTCAATCTGAAGATATACATGAACTCCAAGTATTTAAAACCATTTACTCTTTTAGGGTGAATAATAATAGTGGCAAAAAAAAAAAAAAAAAAAAAAANNNNAGGGAAAAAAAAAAAAAAAAAAAAAAAAAAAACCTTTCACAGTGTTTCCAATATTTGCATGACTACTGGCAGCTTTACTTCTTGGGAAAATGTCTGCTACCACAGCTGGGTAGCACTGTTGCTTCTGCCCTTGCAGAACTCCAACTGTTACAGTGGTGGATTTAAGAGAGTATGATGGTGAAATAGGAGAAAATGTATTTCTGGACTACATGTCAACCATTTATGGAATGGGAAGAGAAAACAGGAATGCAGATGATGCATAATTATCTTTCCTTGTGATCGTGCAATTACATTTCTTCTGAGACTATGAACCTATTTATTTTTTCTCTGAATGCACTTTTTTTCTTTCCCTATTTCTAATAGTTTCCCTGTGAAAAGTTCAAAAGGAAGAATAAAGAGGCAGAGGATCTTCTAGAATTGTGTCTCCATCAGCATGTTGAGATGGAAAGGTATGACCAGTCTCATATCTATTTTTCTTGTGGAGGATCTTCTCCTTTTAATTTATTTTTACTTTTATTTTTAATTATAATCATTTGTATTATGCTACTGGAACTGTATAATCGAACTTCTCCTGCACTTGTCAATCAGTTTTTCTTTCAGAGACACAGCCTAATGTAATTATTTGTTCCCTACTTTAATTTGTCCAGTGGAGGTCTGTATCATTTCTGGTTAAACAAATAAAACATGGGCATATTATGTACTGAGAAGAGCAGAATCATAAAATAGTGTAGGTTGGAAAGGACTTGGAGGTTGTCTGGACAAGTGCAGTTATTCAGGTCAGACAGCTTGGAGCCTTTCTAGGCAAGATTTTAATACTTTTGACTACAGAGATTTTGCAGCTTCTTGGGTCTGCTTGCTTCTTGGTGAAGTAAAACCTGTTCTACTGATAATGGCAGGAAAAGAGATTGTATGGCAGGATGGAGAGATACTTCATACAGATCAAGAGGTCACAGTATAGTTAAGAGTCTTCAGTGAGGCTGTGATGATGGCAACCCATTTCTAAGATTCAATGAGTCATGAAGAGATTAAAGAAAAAATTAACAGTGCTGAGAATCTAAATGAATAGTATCCAGTAGGGTAAGCTCTGACAAAAATAATAATAATAAATATTCCAAATAGTTGAGGATGGTTAATACCTTTCAAAGCTCCCTTTTAGTTGTAATGTGTAGGTGAAAAGGAAAAAAAAAAAAGTAAATGTTTTTGTAAAGTTTAGGAAATACGTGGTACTGTATCCATACTTTTTTCTGGAAAGGAACATTTTTATTTTTTTTTTTTCAAGTTAGTTTGTGAAATAAGTGTATTTTGAAATCGTTTGGGAATTCCCATTTGTTGAAGATACTGTGTGCTACTGCTAATGTAGTTTGACTCTAACCTGTCTCAGACAGCAGGGAGGTGTCAGATTCCTTTCAGACAATGGCATCCCTGGTGAAAGCAGATGCCAGGTGCTGGCAGTTCAAGGAGTGGATCTGCAACACAAACAGCTGTGCAGTGAGTGTCCTCTGTGTTTCATTTGGCTGCCTAACAGCTACCATAGGCAAGAGCTAATCAGCTGATTATCCTCTTCAGCTACTGTGAGTAAAATTTCCTGACTGAATTTCTAAGTGGTGTTCTGTTTATTCTGCTTGCATTGTCAGTAGACAGATGAAAATATGTAGGATCCACAGGAGAGAAACTGACCCAAATGAATCTTGGGCTTGTTTTGCTCCAAGATTGCCCTGATCAGTGAGGTTTTGGTGACGCATCTACATCCTGCCCAGGTGTGAACTAGGAGACAGAACAGGCAGTGCATTGGTCTTGTTTGGTTTGCAGTGACTCCTGACTGAGGAAGAGAGGGAGCAGTGGTGTAAAGCATCAGCCATATAAGTGCACCAGTACGACAGCTTTTCAGGGAAATGAGTGCCTGTAAGGCCTGAATAGCCACCTGGCACTTATGGTGTGGCTGTAAAGTGAGCAGGCAGTGCAGAAAGAACTGCTGGAGGGTGACTTACAAAGAGGTGTCTGCTAAGGCCAGGGGTATGCTCTAACAGGGGTTCCAGCTTTTCTGGCTATTGGTCTTCATAGGAAGAGAGCACTGGAAAAATTAATTCGTGCTCTGCTGTAGACTTGTCTCCCTTTTTGTTGTTGACTTAGTTTTCAGCTCTTTCAACACTTTCCTGCTGTCTCCCACAAGTTTTCTGCAGGTGTGCGTTTCAGTGGAGTAAGGAGTTGATCTGCTCAGAAAATACACACTTGGCTGAGCTTTCTGCTTTGGGTGATTTTCAGGGAAGAACTTCAATTCCCTTTCAGTTCCCCTCCCCTCCTGCTGTGGTCCACACGCAGCTGCATGAGCCCTGTGCGGGGAGCATGGGTGACAGTGTTCCATGTGCTGCTTCTCCTGGGAGACGGTCCTCTGTCACTCTCTCAAGGCTTGTGTAAAGCTTGACGAAGTTAGAAACTCATTTCATGACTTTCTAGGGGTTTGAATTTATCCCAAATTCTACCTATCCTGAAGACGTTGAATCGTGGTTTTCGTAGTACGGCTAAACAGAAGACCTGAGTGAAAGGACACGATGTAATCAGTTATTTGTCTTCTCACACGTCCCGTATTTGTTGAAGGCAGTAGCCAAACACTGAGTGCCTACATATCAGTAGCTTTGCTTCTCTCTCCAGTGAGGCAGGACACATTACATGAGCAGCTTCAGTTAATCACCAGGCCCGTTTTTTTGCTTTTTTTCAGAGAAACCAGATGTGTTTCCATTAAGAACATGCATCAGTTTTGTTGTGATTTGTGTAATTCTTAAAATTAAGCAAAACTATTAAAGAATAATTGTTTCTGTTCACATTTACGGCACAGCTTCTCCAGATGTGGCATTTGACAGCCAAACAGCTGCTGGCTATTAAATGTTCCTTAAAAGCTCCATTCCTTTGTCGTAAAGGGAACAGAAGTGTAGGGACGTTTATGGGGTGACATGCAGATGTTTTGGCTGAAACACATTTGAGCTGTTTCTCTGCTGTAGCCTCGGTACACACTCGTTATAATCTATATCATACACCTTGCCTTGTGGAGCGCTCTCCTTGGGTGCGGAACAAGATTAGGTATAATCTCATACTTAGCTCCCAAGTACCAGTGCCAGCCCTTATTCCCAGCATCTGGGACCTCTCACTCTAAAGTTATTGTAGTTCTGTGAGGTGGAGCTCAGCTGCTGCTGGTGACTGGCTTTCCAGATTTGCTTTTGAAATAGCAGATTAATTTGGTTGTTCCTTTTCCTTCACTTTCTTGTTTATTTGTTTTCACAGTCAACAACAAAGACAGGTGTTCTTTTTGTGCATTTGCACTGGTGCAGTGTGCTTTAAGTCTAACAAATGGTCTCTTACGGCAATGTGTGAGAGGAGAAAAGTAGAATGAGTGCAGCTCAATTTCAAGAGATGGGGCTCAGATTCCCAGCCCTAAGCTCCGAGTGGAGATCTGCTTGCTGTATGTTGAGTACTGGAATAGCTCTGTTGATTCTTAGGGGGCTGTATTACATTGTAATTATTGTTTATCAGCTCAGGAACTCATGTTTTGCTAATGGCTTGCTAAAGCTCTAAGAGTTAATGGGGCTATGAAAGAAAACAGAAACAACAATAATGAAAAACCCATACAATTCTTTAACAAAAGTCTTCTTGTTTACTTGGCAAAATATTTTTCTTCTCATCAATTATTAGACTGGCAATTCTTTGTCATTTAGTCTTAGGTGGGTAAGATTTTAATATAAAAATTCTAAGATTTGTACATGGAAAAAAGCCTAGGAATTATATGAAAATGAATTAAGAGGGCAAAAAAACTTCAAAATCATAGAACATAAGATAATGGCATAGTTCTATGGATAAACTGTCATTGTAAAGAAGTATATACCTGATTTTATCCTTGTTTCAAATATTTCTAACCCATGCTAAATTAGAAATTCTATAAACAGGTCTTTTCTTGCCCAAATTCTAACAGGCTTCTTCTGAACGAAATTAAGTGCTGTACTATAAATAGGGGAAATATTAGCTGAAATGTTTGACCTTGAAATTTGCTGCAACTTTTAACTTATCTGAACCAGTTCATCCTTTGTAATTCAAATTCAGATGTTTATTTCTTTCTAAGGATCTGCTCTCTAGACTTGGTTGCAAGAATGGGATATCTGAAATGCCCACCCAAGGGGATATAGCATGTGTTTAACCCCTAGACTCTGGAATTAATTTCCCGTTAAAATATGGTTCTGTGCTGTTGGTGTCTGGCCATAAATCCTGGCTTAAAACCTTTTCTCACTATTGCTTATGGTGTTTATTTTTGCTTTTGCCAATCACAGGAGAATGACCCCAGAACACTAGCCAAGAGATTATTATTACAAATCATTATTCATTCTTTCTTTAAATTAACTATATAATTTTGGTCAAATAATCAGAGGGTCAATTCAGAGTTTTGCAATATATTCCTTAAGACTCACTGTATTTATGTCCACTGTTTCCACATAGCCATTAGCAACTCATAACACTGGAAAAGACAATAATGATACCTTGTCTTTCTCAGTGAAAACCGGGGAGAGACAAGAGCTCACAAGTGATATCAGCAGCTAAACTGAGACTCTTTCTGGGACTCATGCCTAACTGTTAGAATACAAGTATGTATTTCTTAGCCATGAATCTATGCTACTGTGTGTGACTCATCAAATGGCAATAGAGAAGGCCATCAGGAGCTGGGCATGACTGCTGCTCCATGAGAGAAGTGTGCACTAGTGGGAATTTGTTCTGTTTTCTGCTGCTTCTCTTGACCAGCAGAAACTTGACTGAAAAGAAGTGCAGTTAACTCTACTAGAGGCTGTTGATTTCACACCTTGTGTGTCTTTTCTGGTGCCACAATATTCTACATTTAGTGACATTTTTGGGCCAAAGCTTTGCTCTGGCTCTGTTACACTCATATTTAATAAAACTCACTGTGCATGCATAATCAGCATGTCATAGCATAACTCTCTGAGGGCAGAATTGAATAGTTTATTTGATTGTATGGCATTGATCTAGGTAGGAATTTTATTTCCAGTCATAGGCAAAGCATGTGCTGGTCACATTTTTATTCTGACTCTCAGCTGAGAAACTGAGTGGCTATAGAAAGTACACAACAATTTATAAATAATTAACCACAAAAAGCCGTTTAAGTCCAGGAGTTAAAATAGCACAAAGATACATCATGGAGCAAAAAGATGAAAACATTTTAAGGCAGCAAGGTAAATACAAAGGGAAAATGAAAACATCTTTGTTACATAGCTCTAGCAGTGAAATTCTGCATGGAGATGGAAACTTTCAGAAGGAAGAGAGCTGACTTGAGGAATTTCTCGTTTTTGGAGGGCACGGCTGGAAGGTTATTGACTACGACTTCACGTGTTAATGACATGGAAATTATGAGTAAGGTTGTGCTCTCTTCTTTTCCTGTAAGCTACTAAAATGTACAGTGAGCCACCACCTGCCTTTGTTACATCTGTCAGTGCTGCTTCCTTCTCAGATGTTTTAATTTTCCCAGCGAAAGAAACTGAGCACATAACTCACATTTTACAAAGAGGAGCTACCATACTACCTTATTATTGTCTTCTTTAACTATACGCAACCCATCCTATTTGCATGGAATGTTATTTTCTATCTTCCTATTTTTACTCTTCCAAAAGCTTTTATACCCAGAAGAGATACTTTTGCCCTCTATTACTACACTAAAATATTTTTAACATTCTGTGATGGGCTGTCCAGGGTGATTGAATCTCTGTCCCTGGAGGTGTTCAAGGAATGTTTAGTTGTGGTACTAAGGGATATGGTTTAGTGGGGAAGTATTGGTTATAGGTAGACAGTTGGAGTGAATGATATTGGAGGGCTTTCCCAACCCTCACGATTCTATGACGGTTGATTTTACAAAACACGCATCTCTAAAATTTTGAATGGGTTTCATTCTTCTGTTTTGTTTGTTTGTTCTTGTAGTGTATAGTCTGATTTCTCTACTTACAAACAAACAAACAAACAAACAAAAAAAAAACATAATTAATGAAAAACAGAGTACCTAGCTTTAAAAAATATTGTTACTGGTGTAATGTAATAATGATGTTAACAGTGCAAAAACATGTCTGTGAACTTCACAAAACCAATAGTAGCTCAGGAAGAATTGCTTTCTGTGGAAGTTATCTGCTGTGTGCCCTCTGCTGCTCACCAAGGGAAGCTTGTGTTACCATTCAGAACTGCCTTGTTCTGTGGTAGCTCTTAATCATCGCTATCTTGGAGAGGTATTCAGGTACTTAGGTCATCTGTGTGCTCTGAAATTATGGTCTATAAAATGCATCTATGTCTCAGATATGGTTAATTAACTTTTTACATAATTCACAATAAATATACCCTTCCAAATAATTAAGAGGCTAGTGTTCTTTTGAGATAAACAGAGGGATAGTTTCTGGTCAGAACATCCTACTTTTAAAGCTGAGAGGAGAAACGAGTGCACTGAGAAATCCAGCCAAAGAAGTAGTTTTCTAACTTTCATGGTGATGTTGAAACACATGGGTACTCCAGAGCAGCAGCCATTTTGCACGGATTTGAGTCTTTTCTGCTTCCCAGTATTTTTCACTGGCATTGAGGGATCTTGATCCTTCTCTTGCTTGGACTCCACTAAGGCTGGGAAGGAGAATGTAGAGCAAGAAAGGGAATTGCAGGAGGTACCAGGAACAACCCTTTGTCAAGCAAGCTGCAGGAAACAGAGCAGAGCAATGAGCACTTCCTGACTGAGAAGTACTTCAAGCCAACCCCCATCTCTGCAGGGGATTTCCCAGCTTTATTCATGCTCTGATCTCAGGAGGCTGTGGTTAGACATCTCCCCTCATTGTGGCTGAGAAGTGGAGATGTGTGCAGCCTACCTCACTGCACTCTTCTGCCAGGAGACTGCTGCTCGTCTTTTGCTTTCTTCAGAGATGTACCTAGAAACTGCCCTTTTCCTTTGAGCAGTTCTTTTATTCTAAGCTGTTTTGTTTCACTTGAAGGAAACCCTGACTGCACTGACCCAGCCCGATGGGTGGGCTGTGCCAGCAGTGAAGGATGACCATATGCAGCAGAGCGGTTGTGAGAGGTGTAAAGCGATGTGCCATGTGACTGCAACCCTGGGCAATGAGCAGAACAGTCTTTGTGAGAAGCTACATGTAGGCAGGAGGTTTTTTTCTCTCAACTCAGTGAGCTAAGTGGTGCAAGAAAGAGAAGAACAGCTCTCACCTTTATTTGATTGTCCAAGCAGAGAATAAAAACTGAAGTTCTGAAAGCTCAGCCTGAAACTGTTAGTCAGTGGTTTTAACAGCTGTCCTAAATCCCTCAGTGCTGCTCAGTAACATTTCACTTTACTGTTACTTAACCTCTCCTCAACTCTTCCCACACTTTTAGGGCTTCTGAGGGGGCAGTAACAGCAATTTTTCCTTTATTATGTAAATATCATTTAGTGCATTTTTCCCAAAACTGTACCACGAGTGTTTGTTTCTGTGACATAACTTCCCAGTTCTCTCAAGCACCCTCAGGTGCATCCAGTTCTCTGCATGGCATATATCCAACCTGTTGGACAAAGCTAGCCTCGCACTAGGCCAGGCGTGGGAATCCAAATGAGCTGGAGCTGCTGTTTTCCAGGGAGATGCCCTTAGAGGAAGGGGGGGTACTGATGGGGCAGAGCTGGTGTTGCGTAGCTGCTTGAAAACAAAGCCTCCAGAGAGAACTGTTAGTTGTACCACCACCCCAGAACTCATTGTCCAAGAAGCTTAGAAAGTAAGCTTACTTTTAAGCTCAGTTGCTTAAAAAGGAAAAATTGCCACTTGCACTGCTATCTGGGATTTTGCAACTTTTCAGCAGTACAGAAAAGGGCTGGTTTTCTTTCTCTAGGTTCCTTGTTTTCCTTCTGTAGTTTTCTTCTTGCTTTACAGACGTTTGTGCTGACAGGACTTTGTGGCTCCTTCCTGATCCTGTGAGCACCCAAACCCCTGCTCATCTTCTCAGACCAGAAGTGGAAGGGAAGCTAAGGAGCACCAGACTGTGTGCTGGCCCTGTGGAGACGACCTTAACTCACAAAACCAGCTCACGAGTCCATGTCACCAGGGCTGGCTCTGCCACCCACACAGCAGGGAGCCTTTGAAAACTGCTGCAGGCATTTGGAGCAGTTCATGAAAATGTGTACCAAGAAAGCCTTTATTTTGCTCATCATGACTTTAGCTGGCTGTAATTCCCTTTCCAAGTGGTCTGACAAAATGCATGACTCTTTTCTGTTGGGCACTCTCATCCTTTGAACTCGTTTTGGCTACTCTATTGTTTTAATACAAACAACAGAAAAGTCAGTACAAGGAAATATATTTCTGTATGAGAGAAAAGTTGTGATGTGTTCTAGTGAATGAGAACCTTCCGTGTATGAAATGAAATGCTGTGCTTCTTTTTTCCCTGTGCAAAAGTCTAATTGCCTATGCTGTAAGTCTAGCCCTGAAATCAGACCCGAATATCCTGACATTACACTTGTTTATTTTCTTCCTGTATGCTGTGGCTCTGCAAAAGTAAGATGGTTTGAAGAGGCAGGATTATAAAGAAGAGGGAAAAAGAACTTTATACGTGGGGAGATAGTGATAGGACAATGGGGAATGGTTTTAAAATAAAAGGGGAGAGATAATGGGGGGAAGCTTTTCACAGAGAAGGTGGTGAAGCCCTGGCACAGATTGCCCAGAGAAGCTGTGGATGCCCCATCCCTAGAGATGCTCAAGGATCGGCTGGATGGGTCCCTGGGCAGTCTGAACTGGTGGGAGATAACCAGCACATGGCAGGCGGTTGAAACTAGATGATTTTTGAGGTCTCTTCAACCCAAACCATTCTGTTACTGCATACATTTAGAGCTGGTTTAAGCTGCTCAGTAAATGAAGACAAATATTTCCTGAAAGCTTGGGTTGGGTGTACGTTTTTGGGAGTTTGTTTTTGATCATGACCTGGTCTGTTCTCTGAAAGTCAAGTTCAAACACTGTAGCGTATGAATTTGCTAGCTAGTTCTGCATGTTTTGAGCACACCCCTAAGCAGACTTAAGTCCTGAGTGTCCTTAGCAGAGACTGAAAGAGAATGGTTCTCCCACAGAACAAATATTTTAGTGCCCAGAACAGGTGATTTTTTTTTTTTTGCAAGATATGTTTTTAAAAGGAACTTTTTTTTTTTTTTTTTTTTGCGGTGGGGAGGAGGGTATGAAAGTGCCTGGTGGGTGTTTATGAAATATTACAGAAAACAAAGTGGGCAAAGAAAAAAAAACATCATTAATTGAACATTCAGTTTTGGAATTCAAAACCAATTTTAACTATTTTAAGAACACTTATGCTATATTTTAACATTCTTGCAGTTGAAGGTGGGGGTGAGGGTGCATGGCAGCATTCAGACAAGTCCCCAGGAGGGCTCACTTGGTTTTTGTATACACAAGGTAATACAATTGGTCAAGAGGGCTGACTTAACTATTTCACGTGAATTTCTGTCACAAAGCACAGCATGCGTAAGGCTGCCCAAGTGCTCTGTAACTGTGTTCCTGGAAGGAAGGCAGCAGGAGCTCTGTGCTCTGCTCTACCTGCTGCCATGTTCAGAAGGCAGCAGACAGATCTTTCTTTTCCATGCTTTAAGTCTTTCTGCAATTTCTTTTTAAGCAGGTGTGAAAGTAAAGAGCTTGATGTTGAGATTAGGAACCTGATAGAGAGGAGTGGCACTTCCAAGATGCATGAGGACCCTGAACCTATTGCCCAAGGGAGTCTGAACCACCAAAGGACTTCGTGTTCCCTTAAGGTAAACACCATTCACTTTCGCAATTGTTATCTGTGAGAGCAGAACATTCAGGGTATGTTTCCTGCATTGGTTATGCAGGAAACTGCTTGATTTCTGAAATGATGTACTGAACTTGCTATGTACTTCTTTCTAATACTGCTACTTTGCACAATTAAGAGGTTAAAATGAAAAGATGCTTCTCATAGTGTTTTAACAGGTAAGCTGACGGTTCCATGAAGTGCTACCCTGTGCAGCCAGCTGTGCCTCTTTGGTGTCATGGACCCATGAAACAGTGCACACCCAGAGCAATGACATCCCTTTTGGTTGTGACTGGCAGCTCTGATTTTAACTGAAGACACAGAGAGGTGCAAGGAAGAGAGAGCTCAGGGGGAATAAAGGCAGTTAGATAAACAGGAAGAAAGCGCCGAAGAGGAAAAATGATGATTTAAACTTGCATCTCTGTGATATTATAAACAGAAACATAAAGCTAGCTGCCAAGACAACTCTTTCTACTTGTGGTGGAAGCAGCAGTTAACAAACATGAAAAACATGTCCTAGGTTTCCTTCCCCTCCCCATGGTAAAAACAAGCAGCTTGCTTTTACCATGCAGGAAGAGAAGAAAAGGAAATTCCTGCTTTCTGCTGGCTGGGAAAGGAAGGAGGGGAAGGGGTGGAGAAGAGCAGTGCTGAAGGCGTGAATGCCAGTACTCTCCCGGGAGGGATGGCACGCTTATGCACTAGTGTGGCTGCACCAGGAGGAAAAAGATCTCTGAAGGCAGTGCCCATCAGCGTGATACAGGAAATTCATGAGGAGGTGAAGGAGAGATGACTCTTCTATGAAATACAAAATTACACACAGCTCTTTTCATGTGTGAACCGCCATTTCCGAAATGAATCACAACCTCGGAGCATGCACTGGGGCTAAGCCTAAGGAGATGCCACAGGGTCTGGCCTGTGGGATTAGAAACAGAGAGAGAAAGTACATGGAGAAATGGGGATTCCCAGCCCCAGGGCTGGAACAATAAGGTAAAGCAAAAGTCAGTACTGAACTGACTAGCATCAGGCTATGGAACTGCTGGGTAGAACAGCAAGCACAAGTGGTCTGTGGAAATACACAGCTCCCACCTTGTCCTCTGTGACAGAAGGAGATGCAGGAAAGGATTTATGGGGTGCAAGAGAGAAAAAAGAACATCTTCACTCACTTCAATCATTTCTATGGGTGCTTCAGTTCTTCACTAAATGTACTACGGCAGTATTTCATCTGTAGTATTTTTATACTTCTGCATTTATAGGACCTTTTTCCCCTTGGAAGGTGTGCTTGTGTTGCTTACATAGCTTAAATAACAAAGGTTTATGATACTTCCATGGTAGAAATACACTGGCTGTTTATTCTCAGTATTTTTAAGTCGAAGAGATTTTCACTAGACTGGTTACTGACTTCAAGGGAGTGAGGCTCCAGCAACCTCAGTGCTGGAAACTAGGAGTATACCTGCTGGATTTGACTTTGGAAAAAGAGAGAAGTGATTTTAACGAACTTATTCTACTGTCCTGTTATGAAAGTTATAAAATAGAATTTAAAAACAAGCAGAAAATGTCAGTTTGTGAAAAGAAATGCTGATGTAGACTTGAAATGAGGTAGAATGAGGGGAAGCCCTCAAACATATGCACCAATCAAAACTACTGACAAGTTTTAATGCACGTCTACTTTAGATTCCCTCATTTTTTCTGCAACATCGTGCTGCAGAATGATGTGTAGCAAGAGCCTATACAAACATGAAGCCCTGCATGATATACGTGAGGAATGTTTACCGAGAGCAGTGAGGGCATACAAAAATATTCAATAGGAAAGGAAGAATAATACTGATTATATTAAGAGACGTGTCAATGTAAAGATTATTGGCAAAGATGAACTGCTTCAGTGAAATATATTGTAACACACTAAAATCAAACTGCTAAAGCATCTGAACTCCTTTGTGTGTCAATTAAGAAAAAATCTAATGTAACAACTCTCCATACTTGCAGTAATTGTGTTTTGAAACTCAAAATAGACCATTTGCTACAGGTATAAATTATTTACCAATTATTGTATCATGAAATTTACATTTTCATCTTCAGAACTGACTTTGCAAATGCTTAGGTGCTTGAGTAGCAGTGCCTGTGTGGTTAGCCTCACTGGCAATGATGGAAAACAGTGGATAAAAGGCAATCCTTTTATTCTATTCTAGAACAGAAGCCTGTGCATGTTTCACTTGCACTGAAGACATATCTTGCTCTGATTTTGTTTCCTGTGTTTTAGGGAACTCATGTGAATCTGCATGTGTTACTCTGTTAGAGGGAGTACCTATCTGAACAATGCAAAATGTTGAGGCTGATATGCTTATTTAAGGGAAAATCCCTTTCTAGTGCATTTATCCTGGTGAAGCACGTGGACCAGTTTGAGACAGAAAGAGATTCTTCTGGTTTAAGAGCCAATTTTATTCTTCAATTAAAATTCCTCAGTCATTACCCTTTCACTTTCTGCACCACAAATGGGGAAAAAGGGGCTGCAGTGGATAACATGCCAAGCACTGCTGGCTGAGTAACAGATTCCAGGATAAAGCATTTATTTTAGACATTTTTGCTCAAAGTAGAGTGGAAGATGTCACAGCACTTTTAGAAGTGATTCAAATACAAAAGAAAAACTTGACCCAAATGTAAGCAAACAGATTTCCCAGAAGCCATGAAATTTTAGCTGAGGTTCATCTCAAAATAAATGTCATTTCTGCCATTCTGAAACTGTACAACTGAAAAAATCTCAACTCATATCCAATTGATAGAGCAGAAAGCAGGGGAAAAAAGAGAGATAATTTTACTATTTTCTTATAGTCAAGGAAAGATTTGCTGTTACTTGACTGGAGCAATTTAATGGTTCTTGGTTTTACTGCACTGACTGAACAGAGTTTTCAGAAGTGATAGGAGGCTTTCATTACCTTAGTCTGTGCACCTGTTTTGTTAATACTGTAACAGAAGCCTTTCCCAGAATGAAGACCCAGCACTCTCTAAAAATGAGAACTTGTAACTTCTTGTGGTGCTGATGCTTTCAAGAGGATTCAGTACTGGCAAGAGCTCCAAGGTTCCTATTTAAATCTCATTGCAATGTTCCCAGTGATGGCTAAAAGGCTTCTACAATCAGAAATGTTGTATCTTTTTAGAATAAACAGTCCAAATAATCCTTGTTTTAAAATGAGGATGAGAAAGACTAGACTCATGGTGTTAATTACAGAAAGTACACAATTTCCTCCAAATAGAATAGCCATTAGTAAAGTCCTCCTGAGCAATTCAGTCCTTTTGGTGACTCTGGGGTCAGCAGATCCTGCCTGCCCTATTTGGTCACTGAGAAGCTTGTTCCACACCTGCACACCTGGTAGCTGGCACAATTATTTCTGATCCTCACAGTTGTCAGTCTGCAGAAGCTCCTGACTTCCAGCTCACTGCCAGCCATTCCTGGTGGCTGTGTTCTGAAGATTCTGAAACTTCATTCCCTGAATATGCTCCAGTGGGTTGCCATTAAAGAGCATTTTCCCATTCACCTTAGCCCTTTAAATAGGACAGCTGTGAGCAAAAATGGGAGATGAGAGAGCCACTGGCTGTCACATTCATCAGAGCTGCTGAGTAGTTTGTGAGCAATAGGTGACCATTTGTGATCTGTTGCCATTGCCTGTAGCATGGGCAAAATTCATAAGTGCCAAGGATAAACACATGGGTGTGTATGGGGAGAAGAAAAGGAGTGTGAAGGGAGGGAGAAAGAAGGGTAAAGGTCTTACTAAGAATTCATACTGATTCGGAGAAGATAAACATTTCAAATTATGATTCACTGACCTTAGAGAAGGTTTCAGGCTTACTCAAGCTCCCTGTAGGGGGAGGTTCACTCACTGCAGTGTTTTCTTAGTGTTAATTGTGTTCTGGTTTGTCTTCGTAAAGGAGTTACAGCAGAGGGAGTGAAGGAACAGAATGGCACATGTGCATGAAGAAAGCATTCATACTGTATGCATAGGCAGAAGGGAAGGAGAAGGAAAATTACCAGTCTTCTATCAATTCTTAAGACACAACACTTCACTGACTCTTCTGGAGGGCAAAATCTGCACTGATTCTGATTTTGTTCCGCACATTTTCTTGAACTATGTTTAAATGTAAGGAAAAGATTTGTGTTCAGTCTCAGCCCAGCAGCAGAAGGAATGACATTTTGTTTTCTTATGTGGGGCAGGTATATGAAACATGCAAATGGAGTGACTTTCAGGAAAGAGCGGGAACAAAAGGAAAGCAAGAAAAATAGATGAAAAAAGCATGAAAGCTACTTGTGCTCTTGCTCTAGGATATGTGAATCAGCCTGGCTAGATGAAGGCCTCTGTGGCATACCACAGGGAGGTTGTAAGAAGTACCATGATGCTGATCTCTGCAGATGGGGATATGGATTTGCACATGTTTGTGGAGAAGTTCGAAGTAGTAATACTGTAAGAGGTTACTAAATTTGGACTTCTCCACTCGCAGACTATTCCCTGCAGCCAGCTTACTGGAGGATTTTAAGTGTAGTCAGTAAGCGGCGTGACAAAGACTTCAGAGGAAGAGAAGAAATAGGGAAATTAAGGTTTGTGTAAGCATTAGATAGGGATTTATAGCACTTGCTGACCAGTTTGTCTCTGCTGTTATGTCACATTTAGTGAATTGAGTTTTTTGCATGTCAGTGGCTGAAGTACGAATTATTTCACCACAGTAAAATCTGTTTTTTGGTAGTCCCTATTCTGAGAGACTAGTTTTCTCTGCAAGCCCTTTACTGCATTGCTACACAGAGTGCTGATTTGCATGCAAATACCCATGTGTGTACGTGCCCTGGTGTCCTGTGCATGTTTGAAGTCTTGTTCCAGTCCATACTGTGTTGCTCTGGCAGCCCCAGGGGAGCACGCTTCTTGGCCAGTACCAATGGATGTTGTTCCTCAAGAATTTACTTTCATGGTGTTTTGTGCAGATCTGTTTACGCTTTACAGACCCCCTCTTTTGCTGTCATTTTCTACCATCTCTGAGCTTCTAGTGGCTGTGTAGCATGAGGGCAAATTTTACCCCCAACTGTTTAACTGCTCTGGGTGTATGGTTCAGGCTGGCAAATTTGAACAGCTTATTTGAGTCATTGCTTGAATCTTGAAACAGTCTGCTTTTGTTTTAGCTTTGTGACTGCATTTACTGTCTGGTCTTGAACTAGAATTTTCCAGGCAATTGACACTAGCTTATTTGGTTCAACAGTTTCAAGCTGCTTATAAATATGTTAAAATTGTGTTGGGTTTTTTTGTTGCTTTTGTTTTGTTTTTTACTCCTAAAGTCCCATAGCTATCAAGAGTCTTTCTTTCAAGGAGTTTCACAAATATATCTCCAATTTCTGCAGTGCTATCATGTAATTAAATTGTTTTACACTGTGTAGCAGTTGTCTGATGAACAAATTCAGTAGCTTTATCTCAGCAAAAGAAAATCAATGTCATCTCCTCATCTTTATTTCCAGTGCCATTAAATGTTTTCAAGGAGAGAAAACAAATATGCTTCAACCTCTCCCGAGTTTTGCTGGAAGAAGACCAGTACCTCTGAAGAGCTGAACTTCTCTTCCCTACTCACTGTCTTTTCTTCTTTTCTTACAGATTTCAGGCATGCTTCTCTTTCCAGTGCCTGCTATTGTTCTTATGCGGTAATGAGAACAGAAAAGCATTTGTGAGGGAGGGGCCAAGGGACCTATCTCCCATCAAGCAACTTGCACCACTGACTAGAACCATTGCCCTTTAACAGCACGCTGGGCTGTTTTGGGCCCCCGACTTGGATTTAGCATCAAGTCTTTTTAAAAGATGGCTTAAAGAACTGTCTGAAGGAGCACTGGTGTTATCCCTATGAATGCTGAGCTTGCCTAGCTACATACTGAACAGAACTTAATGCCATTTCTATTCTGTCATATATTGAATAAAATTCTGGCAGTTGAAAGCGATAGCTAAGAGTAAGATGCTACAAGAAGAAATAGAATCATTTTTAATATGAATGTACAGGCTGCAACTAGTCAAAATCTCTGTAGATTTCTGCTCACATCAAGATGATTCTTGTTCATCTGAAATCTGCATTTTTTCACAAAATAATAGTAAAAAAACCCAAAAAAACAAAAAACATTTGACAGATTTTAATCAGTTGATGCAGAAGAGGACTTTAAAAGAATGAGAATTGAGATTTCCTGTCTCTTCCATGCAGTCACAGCGCTATGGTAGAGTATAACATGGTGGTCTCTGAAAAGCTTCAAATCCTCCAGTCTAAGAGATAGTTCATTCACTTTCAGTGGTCATTAATGGGATCACTATGGTATTAACAATTAAGGACTTAGGGTCCTAATGTCCACTCAAGCTTTTCACTTAGGTGGTTTGAACTAATCAGTGACAGTGACAACCATGTGAACTCCAGGGTCTTAGCCTCTTCCTCCCTTCTGAGTGATTTGAGCTCCATCTTCTTTCAAGTGGGAGCTGTGATTCACGAACAGGGCTGTGTCCTCAGTTTGCTCTTCTGTCCCCACTGCGGGAACCATTCAACATCTCACTCAGCACTTTGCAGGTTCCGTTTCCATGAGTTTATAGTGTTTATGGCTGTGGCAGGCACAGCACAAGGTGGTAGGACATGGCAAGAAGATGAGAGGTAGAGGCTGTTCACGTAATTTGTGTCTACTGATATTAATCAATCAGCAGCTAACTTTTGACTATTCATGTGCAGGAATTTCATTTGAGAAAATAGTTTACCTCTGTCTTGGGTGTGAGAACACAATTATACAGACGCCCAATTAATGGACGCTGCAAAAGTGACTGTGACAGACACAGACTGGGTGAAAGGGAGATATTCATTCGCCAGTCTGACACCACCATCTGGCTGATCTTTAGGGCTCAGTTGGTCTGTTTCCCCATGTGCATGATAAGGCTGTTACCTTGGCTTTTGCCTTGGACTTTGACATCCTAAGCTTTGATATGACATAAATGTCTGACAATGCTATTGCAATACTAGGTCTCATTCTAAAAATGTGATGATTCCTTCCTACCTTACTGTGGGGATTTCACAGTTTTACTGTTACTACTTTCCCTCGTGAAGTGTAATGTATTTATTCATTTTAGAAGTTGACCTTATCACAAACCTGTTTCCAGAGGATAACTTTCTTGTTTCACTTCATTTGGCTTTGGACTTAATCTTGCTTAGGAGGTGAAGAGATTTGTTTTGTTTCATAGCCTGACAGTTTCTGACATATATCTATTACATTGTAAGAGAAATGTCAAGAACCAGAATTGTGGAAATTGCTGCTGTGTCATTTGTCATACCTACTTTTTCTTTTTTTAAAACCAGTGCTGTATGTAGAAGGGGTATATACTCAGAGGCTGTTTTTTGGCATATGTACAGATGAAATGCTTTTGTTTTTTTGATTGGTAGAGTGGCTTCCATGTAGAATCTAAAATATTTTTACTAGAATAAAATGTCTCTTTTAACTTCTTTCTTTTATAACCCGCAAGTTTTGTAGCTGTTCCACAAAAGAGAAGACTTAAGGAAGAATAACTTTGAGGATGGGATGATATATTTCATGTGCAAATATTTTCTAACAGTAGCTTTCTCCCAGATTGGGTTTTTTATTTTGGAAAACGGAATTTGCCTAGTCACACATTATGAACCAGAAATCTGGCTGCTTAATTCCACCATTTCACAGGATTACTTGAGTTTGATTAATGCTGTTTTCCAAACTGAAAGATCTCCTGAAGATTTATATTATTTTATGTCACATTTCACAGACCAGTTTTTGTTTATTTGCTTTTCAAGCAATGGAATAACTTCTACCCTCACTGAAAAAAGACCTCAGACTCAGGGATCTATCCACAATAAGGAAAATTATTTTTCTTTCATCTTTCCTTCTTGAATTAATAACCAGTCAAATTTCCAGGACTGAAGACAGCAATGCTTTGTGCTTTTATATCTTCTTCTCATTTTACATGTGAAATTTGTGGAAACATTTTCCTTGTTGATCTTTCCTGTGAGTTTAACTTGGTAATGTCAGTCTCTTTTTCCAAATGGGAAACTAAGACATAAGTTCAAGGTATTAAAACTTGAGTACCTTGAAGCTATAACCATGCTTAGAGTTACTGACTAAAACTGCAAGTCCTTGTGATAAGAACAAAATCTGACAATCTGCATCTTTATGCCACCCTTCTTCAAGGAAAGTAAATCAGTTCTACAGTTAGGGTGAAAACCCTGACATCCTGGTTTTTGTATGGTTGCCCTCTTCCTCATAGCCATTAACATTATGGACTTTCTAAGCATGATTCACTAACTTTAGCTATTGTGGTGGTTCACACTGTCTTATTGTCACTTAATATTTACTCACATAAGTGCTTTGTTACAAGTGGAAGCAGGGATAGAAAACCCTGCTGTCCTACTTGCTGAGAAAAATGTACACTTCTTTCCCTTACACAAATAATTTCCTTTCAGGGGCAAGCTGTCCAGTCAATTGCAATTTACATACTGAGTACTCAGTGCTGCCTTGCCTGGTGCATTAGTCATAGGCAGTGTGCTTGAAACATTCTGGGAAGTCCCAGATAGGAAGGAGGAAAAGGCTAAAATCAAAATTCCACCACCTAGTCCTCAGTCCCCACTGCTTCCACAGACAGCACTCGTGTTTCTCCTGCAGTTCTGTGTGTTTTTCATTGTCTTTCATTGTTCTTCTTTCAAAGACCTGCAGCGAGACAAATGCTCAAGGCCATCTTGGAAGTGTGTGGGCAGACATGAGTGAGATGGAAGCTCCAGCAGACCCTCTAGAAGTAAGTGAACATTTCAGCTCCCTCTGAAGTGCTATTTGACTTGAAAAACAATGAAAAACAATTCAACGCACGAGTAACTCAATTTATGGTCATGTAGTTATTTCAGATGCTTTACTTTAAACATGTTGGTGAGCTTCTACAGGAAGAGAGATTAATCATTTTCTTGAAGTCGAGTGCTCCATCATTAAGATCTTGGCAGGACTGACCATGGGGTAAATACATTGTCAAGATTTGTACCTATGAAAAAACACAACAAAGATATTATGCAATTTTCTTTATTGGTGTTGGTATTAAATTTCCTCGTTGAAAATAAATTTACTTCAGGAGTCATGAGGCCTCAGAAGTCCTTACACTTTTATTCTACATTTTCTCATTTATTGGTTAGAATTCAGACCAGGGAGAAGAAAATATCCCTGACCTGATGTAGTGTGTTTATATGAACATGAACTTTTTTTTTCAGGGCTATTATCTTATATGTATGTATGTATATATATACATATATATATAGCAACATGTATATATATATATGTATGTATGTGTGTGTGTGTATATATATATATATATATAGCAACCTGTAGAAGTTTCTTGAAGATTAAATATATGGTATTGCCATTACAGAAATGAGGACATAGGTGCTGTTGTCCTGCGTGGGCACAAGTTTTATGAAAGAACTGCAGATTGGACTGGTTTTCCTAATTTCTTCAAATAGCTGATTCATTTCCTTTGTTGCTTGTTTTGAATCCATTGTTTTAAAGATTATTGCTCCAGGTCTGCAAACACTTACCCCATGTAACATTACTAATTATTCTAGTTTTTACAAATAAAGGGGCACTCACTTTTAATTTGTGCTCCACTTCTGTGAATCATATTATTTGTTTGTAGTACCATATGTAAAACGATTAAAAGCGTATTTTGTGTTCTGCATCTGAGATGGTGCAAATATGATTCTGTTTCTTTTGGGATCCATTTGCAAAAATGGCTCTAAAGCAGATGTCAAGCAGGGTTAATGCAGATGCTTCAGAATCCACTTCCACAAGAGTGTTGAGGTACTGAAATAAAATACAGCATAAGAAAATGTTGCTGTTTTACATTCTTTGCATACGCATAGTAGAGAGAATGAGACTTTTGTTTGATAATCTTGATGTGAAGAGAGGATGCTGAAAACATTCATTTTAAGCGCTTCTTTTCTCCAGTCAAAGCTTGTATTATCAAACAAAGAGAAGACTGCATTAGCCAAGTCTCAGGAACGACATATCCTCTCACTGGAAAGACAGAGGCAAGAGGTAATCTTGAATTTTCTGACTCTTAACCTTTACAGTTATAATCGTTAATATAATATTTTGAGAACCACCTCCAAAATCAAATTATCACCTATTATAACATAGGTATGAATCCAGAAAAGCAGAGATTTTTATGACAAAAAGGGCAAATTTTCTTAGTAATCCCTATGGTAAAGGCCAAAGAACCACTATGAGTAGTAGTATATGGACTCTTATTCACAGGTAGCAGCAAGCTGGGAGCTGATTTCCCAATGAGCATCCCAAAGTGTGATCCTGTTTCCTAAAGAACAAAATGCTTCTGAGACCTATTTGGCTTTCTTCAATAAAAATGCACACACACTGATTTAAGTCATAATACTTGAATGATAGTTGTTTACAAGCCTTCCCTGTCTTGCCTGCCTATTATTTTTCAGTTTAGTGGTACTGAGAAAGGCGAGCAAGCTTCACATTCAGTAGTAATTGCAATTAATAGAGATGTTATATTCACTTTTTGAAGCTAGTGACCTTCTAATTGCAAATACCTTTATGTGACTTAAAGCAGACTAACAAAAAGTCCTTGGCCATGTATGAACTGCAGCTTTGGGGATTTGTTCATTCTTGCTAATGATTCACCTATAATTTCTTGTATGTTTTCTGATTGTTACTTCCTGAACATTCATGTACCATAACTGAAGTAGCAAATAACTGGCAGATGGGCCATAAAACTTGCCAAACTTTCCATTTGCTTTCTCTGATATGAAATGACCAGGTACCAAAGAGATTGTGAACGCTCATAACTTCAGGACCAGAATGCCAGCCTCTTTTTCTTATTGACAGTGATGAAATAAGGGTTATTTAATGTCATTTCCTGATAATTACAGCTTCTGGATGTGAACAAACAATGGGATCGTCAATTTAGGATCATGAAACAGCTTTATGAAAAACAGGTAACAGTGTTGATTATTTCTGTTGGAATATGAACACCACCTGCTGCTTGTTAGTTAGTTAGGCCATTTCTCTGAGTAGGGAAGTAGGCTGGATATGACAGCAGAGATCTTTGTGCCTTCCAAAAGAGCACACTTCAGAGCACAATTAACTGAAAATTAGCTTCTGGTGTCTGATGTGTCCAGCCACGTATTTGTTGGTTTTTGTCCCACCTCTTTGAGGTACTTACCTCTCTGGTTTATTAATGAGGTGCTTGCAATTTTATTATTTTTTTTGTATTCCAAAGACCAAGTTGGTTCATAAACTGACACTTCTCATCTCTTATTTCCTTCTATGAAAAGGAAGTCAGCTGAGTGACCTCAGGAAAATTTTCCCTCTAACATGTTCCAGTAAGCTTTACTGAGGTCTGGATCATTTCTTCCTTGATTTTTTTTTTTTTCCTGAAGAGAAGCAGAGTTCAAATGACTCTTCCTCATTTAATATGACACAGTTTTGTTCCTCTGGCCAGATTGCTTTGGATGTGCACTAGTGCAGAGGTGGTCCATGTTGCAAAGAGAAAGGAGAAAAGGGTGTTAAAACAAAGAATTCATAGATAGGAACAACTTCTTCATAACAGTGCTTTGGTATCAAAATCAGTTCTAGAGTCAACTTGATAAAGCATCATGAAAGCAATTGCCCAGAGTCATTAAGATTCTTCAAACAGAGCAGTAGAGCTTGGAGTAAGAGAGGTGGGGGGAGAAGTAAGTGACTGGGAACTTTTCAGCCAAACAGATGCACTCCTTTACACCAATCTACTGAGAGCTGAAAGGGTGTTGAGGCACCTTTGGTGTGCTGAACCTTTCAGGATACACAGTCAGCCCACCATGGTATGTTATTTGCCTTTCAGCTGGCAGAAGTGAAAGCAAAACTGCACGTATCAGAGAGGAGAGTCAGTGAGCTGGAGGAAGAAAGACATCACCGTGTTCCAGAGGAGAGGTTGCTGGTCCTGGACAGAGACAGACCATCACAGGAAACGGTAGGAGGGTGCACTCTGTTACCCAGTGCTGAATGCTGTCCTGCCTTTTCTCTCTTCTAGCAAGTGGCATGGTGTGGGTTGTTGTACGATCGGTAGATGGAGTTGTGGTGTTGGGTGCTCTTCTGTCCTGGATTCGAGGCAGTGTCTAATCAGAGAACTAAATGTGATGAGACAGCCATTTGCACAGAAATTGTCAGACCGCACAACAGTAGCCTGTGTATGGGAATGAAGGGCAGATGGACGTGCACGGTGCAGATATGTTCTACCTAATAGTTAATTTCAGGGTAAATTTCTTTGCTCATCGAAAGAAAGTACTACATTGATTTTAAGTGGTAAAGCTGCAGATTTATATAAAATGCTTGTCAGTAAATACTGAGGGAATGAATTGGACTCCATACCCTCACTTTTTGGTACACATTTTTACGTGTGGGCTAGTGTTAACAGTTTACAAATACCTGTCTTAGGTCTCCTTAGAGATTACAGGTGTTAAGTGTTGAAAGTGATGGAGCTAATCAGTTGTTGTTCTCTGTTCTAGAAAAGCATTCACCTCACCCTGAGAATAGTCAGGCACCTCTCTTAGGAGTCTTTAGGCAGTGGCTCTTGCATAGAGAGGCACACTGGAAGTCAGATCCATGAAGAATTCCCACTAAAATAAACCCACAAACCATTTTCATGCTTTAAAGCGAACTGTCATTATGAACATGTTGAATTGCTGCCCGTGTTTACCCTCAGTGTGCAGACAACATGAGATAATCCATCTTCCTGTTCATATTACTGAAGTTTTTATTGCCCACTGTTTACTTTGATAGCTGGGGAAAATACTCTTTTTGAGAGGGTGTGCTCTCCATTTATATTTTTATTTTTCTAACTGCATACACAGATAATGAACAAAATAACTCAGTACTTCAGAAACCGCTTACGTGTTTGAGCCTCACATCATCAGCTTCTTTACAAATTACATAGCCAGAAAGTGCTTCTATTCCCTTTGAATTTCTTTACCTGCTGGATGCCCTGCAGGGATGCAGAAGATCTATACCCTTGCAGATGTAGCTGCTAAAAGCAGAGAATTTTAAATGAGCAACATGGTTTTTAATACCCACATCAATACCTGGGTTGCCCATGGGGCTAGATAAAGAAAGAGCAATTCCAGGGGGTGATCCACAGAAATGCTTAGTTATTCAGCTTGAAAGCACATGAACAAGATTTGTCTTTATTGTTCAGCATACTGAAAGGGACCCAGGCTCATGAATCCACCAAGGTTATATTTGTAGGGCTATGTATTTTTTTCTAAAGCAACTAACATTCTTCATAACAGCATTCATTTTTTGTTAAATATATTTTTATATATATTTGTATTATATATTTTAATATATTTAATTTTCTTAGAAGATAATAAGTTTCTTTTTCAAATGTTCTGCATCCCACATCCCATCCCATAGCCACAGAGTTGAGAGTGGCTGCAGAAGGATATTGCCAGAGCAGAGAGTTGTTTGGTCTCTAATTGTTTATCTAATCCCACAACCTGACCAAATCTCTTTTTTCTTTCTTTCTTTATTNAGATGTTATATTCACTTTTTGAAGCTAGTGACCTTCTAATTGCAAATACCTTTATGTGACTTAAAGCAGACTAACAAAAAGTCCTTGGCCATGTATGAACTGCAGCTTTGGGGATTTGTTCATTCTTGCTAATGATTCACCTATAATTTCTTGTATGTTTTCTGATTGTTACTTCCTGAACATTCATGTACCATAACTGAAGTAGCAAATAACTGGCAGATGGGCCATAAAACTTGCCAAACTTTCCATTTGCTTTCTCTGATATGAAATGACCAGGTACCAAAGAGATTGTGAACGCTCATAACTTCAGGACCAGAATGCCAGCCTCTTTTTCTTATTGACAGTGATGAAATAAGGGTTATTTAATGTCATTTCCTGATAATTACAGCTTCTGGATGTGAACAAACAATGGGATCGTCAATTTAGGATCATGAAACAGCTTTATGAAAAACAGGTAACAGTGTTGATTATTTCTGTTGGAATATGCACACCACCTGCTGCTTGTTAGTTAGTTAGGCCATTTCTCTGAGTAGGGAAGTAGGCTGGATATGACAGCAGAGATCTTTGTGCCTTCCAAAAGAGCACACTTCAGAGCACAATTAACTGAAAATTAGCTTCTGGGGTCTGATGTGTCCAGCCACGTATTTGTTGGTTTTTGTCCCACCTCTTTGAGGTACTTACCTCTCTGGTTTATTAATGAGGTGCTTGCAATTTTATTATTTTTTTTGTATTCCAAAGACCAAGTTGGTTCATAAACTGACACTTCTCATCTCTTATTTCCTTCTATGAAAAGGAAGTCAGCTGAGTGACCTCAGGAAAATTTTCCCTCTAACATGTTCCAGTAAGCTTTACTGAGGTCTGGATCATTTCTTCCTTGATTTTTTTTTTTTTCCTGAAGAGAAGCAGAGTTCAAATGACTCTTCCTCATTTAATATGACACAGTTTTGTTCCTCTGGCCAGATTGCTTTGGATGTGCACTAGTGCAGAGGTGGTCCATGTTGCAAAGAGAAAGGAGAAAAGGGTGTTAAAACAAAGAATTCATAGATAGGAACAACTTCTTCATAACAGTGCTTTGGTATCAAAATCAGTTCTAGAGTCAACTTGATAAAGCATCATGAAAGCAATTGCCCAGAGTCATTAAGATTCTTCAAACAGAGCAGTAGAGCTTGGAGTAAGAGAGGTGGGGGGAGAAGTAAGTGACTGGGAACTTTTCAGCCAAACAGATGCACTCCTTTACACCAATCTACTGAGAGCTGAAAGGGTGTTGAGGCACCTTTGGTGTGCTGAACCTTTCAGGATACACAGTCAGCCCACCATGGTATGTTATTTGCCTTTCAGCTGGCAGAAGTGAAAGCAAAACTGCACGTATCAGAGAGGAGAGTCAGTGAGCTGGAGGAAGAAAGACATCAACGTGTTCCAGAGGAGAGGTTGCTGGTCCTGGACAGAGACAGACCATCACAGGAAACGGTAGGAGGGTGCACTCTGTTACCCAGTGCTGAATGCTGTCCTGCCTTTTCTCTCTTCTAGCAAGTGGCATGGTGTGGGTTGTTGTACGATCGGTAGATGGAGTTGTGGTGTTGGGTGCTCTTCTGTCCTGGATTCGAGGCAGTGTCTAATCAGAGAACTAAATGTGATGAGACAGCCATTTGCACAGAAATTGTCAGACCGCACAACAGTAGCCTGTGTATGGGAATGAAGGGCAGATGGACGTGCACGGTGCAGATATGTTCTACCTAATAGTTAATTTCAGGGTAAATTTCTTTGCTCATCGAAAGAAAGTACTACATTGATTTTAAGTGGTAAAGCTGCAGATTTATATAAAATGCTTGTCAGTAAATACTGAGGGAATGAATTGGACTCCATACCCTCACTTTTTGGTACACATTTTTACGTGTGGGCTAGTGTTAACAGTTTACAAATACCTGTCTTAGGTCTCCTTAGAGATTACAGGTGTTAAGTGTTGAAAGTGATGGAGCTAATCAGTTGTTGTTCTCTGTTCTAGAAAAGCATTCACCTCACCCTGAGAATAGTCAGGCACCTCTCTTAGGAGTCTTTAGGCAGTGGCTCTTGCATAGAGAGGCACACTGGAAGTCAGATCCATGAAGAATTCCCACTAAAATAAACCCACAAACCATTTTCATGCTTTAAAGCGAACTGTCATTATGAACATGTTGAATTGCTGCCCGTGTTTACCCTCAGTGTGCAGACAACATGAGATAATCCATCTTCCTGTTCATATTACTGAAGTTTTTATTGCCCACTGTTTACTTTGATAGCTGGGGAAAATACTCTTTTTGAGAGGGTGTGCTCTCCATTTATATTTTTATTTTTCTAACTGCATACACAGATAATGAACAAAATAACTCAGTACTTCAGAAACCGCTTACGTGTTTGAGCCTCACATCATCAGCTTCTTTACAAATTACATAGCCAGAAAGTGCTTCTATTCCCTTTGAATTTCTTTACCTGCTGGATGCCCTGCAGGGATGCAGAAGATCTATACCCTTGCAGATGTAGCTGCTAAAAGCAGAGAATTTTAAATGAGCAACATGGTTTTTAATACCCACATCAATACCTGGGTTGCCCATGGGGCTAGATAAAGAAAGAGCAATTCCAGGGGGTGATCCACAGAAATGCTTAGTTATTCAGCTTGAAAGCACATGAACAAGATTTGTCTTTATTGTTCAGCATACTGAAAGGGACCCAGGCTCATGAATCCACCAAGGTTATATTTGTAGGGCTATGTATTTTTTTCTAAAGCAACTAACATTCTTCATAACAGCATTCATTTTTTGTTAAATATATTTTTATATATATTTATATTATATATTTTAATGTATTTAATTTTCTTAGAAGATAATAAGTTTCTTTTTCAAATGTTCTGCATCCCACATCCCATCCCATAGCCACAGAGTTGAGAGTGGCTGCAGAAGGATATTGCCAGAGCAGAGAGTTGTTTGGTCTCTAATTGTTTATCTAATCCCACAACCTGACCAAATCTCTTTTTTCTTTCTTTCTTTATTTAAATTCAGAGTAGCCATTCTCTGCATGCTTTCCTGACTCATTTGGGAAAGCCAACAGCAGCAAATAGTCCTGGGGTAGATTACCTGCTATTGCTGTCTTATGGGACTATCTCCTTTTTTGATGCATCTGACAGTATGTCTCTGAAAGACAATGTTATGAACTTAGTTCTCTGCCCCATGATTTCTGTGGCCCACAGAGGAAAACCTATTCTTTTGGAAATGCAGAATTTTTTATTCCTTTTGGGTTTGACTAGATGTCCATAGGCAGTGATCAAAGACTTATGGTAAAGTCTAGGTGCCAAGTTCTTATACAGATATTCCAAGTAACCTAGAACAAAGGAAAATAAAGCTGCTTTCTCTGTGAGAGGCAGTTTCTCAAGTGTGTTTTTCAATGACTTGATATGTACGCTGTGATTCATATCTCATGAGCTCAAACATGAATGCCTCATAGCTGGCTGCACAGAGGTGTGCCTGTTGCACAGAAAGAGCATTTACATGGTATCATATGTGTGCGATTGCTGGATTTCATTTCTTTATCACATAAGGCAGCTGCTAGGTGTATTTGAAATACTTGTTTTTTAGTAGAGAAGGCCATTCAGTTCAGTACATGTAAACAACACACTACATGACAAAAGTAGTCTAGCAAAGAATGCTTTTTCCTGGGAGAAAAAGGAGGGAAGCTTATGCATCGCTAGCTTCTTCAGGCTTTGGTCTGAATCTTAGCTTCTTTCATTGTAAATTGAAAATTGCTGAAAGCAACAGGAAAAGGGAATCAAACTTAATTTGGCAAATCTGTCCTACTAATTCCTACAGTACTATCTTGAGAGTCTCTTGTAAGCCTTGTTGCAAATAGGAAAATCTTTGTGGTAGCTTGTTTGGAGGAAACAGTGTAGACAGACACACAAGGAAGTTGACCCTTCCTCAAGGCACCAACAATTGTGATGGGGTCCAAAAAGTGGGTTTCTATAAGCCTTGATTAATAGCATGGTAATTCTTGAACAGGCTAAGGCTTTCTTTAGTTTTTCAAGTAGTGGAAAAAGTCCTCAGACTGTGTAATACTGAGAAGTGGTTTTATCTTCAATGTTATATGACATTGGGAATGGCTGGGACTCCACAAGCCTCTATCCCTGGTCTTATGGTATGAGTAGATGAGCCTGAAAGAAGGCTAGGATGGTCATTTGTGTGCTGCTGTTTGCCTTGGCCTGCTAGCTTTTTCATGCCTTTGTGCAACTGCAGATTGTAGAAAGCAAAAATTTAGTCTGCTTTGTGTCCTCTATCTCATCGTATGGTGAGTGGTCAAAATGGTTTCAGCAGATTTTATCATATCTAGGCATTACTAACCACCTGCCTTCCTGTTGCTTTCCTTCACAGCTATTTTTGGGACACCAGAAATTCAGCACATCTGCCAGACAGCAGATACTCTGAGAACTACTCTCAAAAAATGGTTCCATCTACATTTCAACAACGTTTCTCTGTGTTTTTGCATCCCAGAAAGAATCAAAGGTTCTCAGTGAAGCTCTGCATGAAATGAAGGAAGAAAACAAACTCCTGAAGCAGAAGAATGCATCAATGATAAGAAAACAAGAGCACTATGAGTGTGAAATCAGTCGTCTGAATAAGGTAGGAATAAGAATGAGGCACCGTCGGGAAAATTACTTCTCCCTTTAATTCTAGGGCCTCTACTATCAAGCACTGACACCACCTAATGACCTTCATTCCAATCTTGGGTGGACAATCTGTTCGTGGCAGCAAACTACTCATTGTTAATCTGTAGATGACAGGTTCAGGGAGCTGGGGCAACAAACAAGAACTGAATTTAGCAAATACCTGGGCATGTTGCTTTGGCAGGCAGCAGAGTTTGCTCTGTAAAGATTAAAATAAGAAAATCTGTCTGCTTCTGTGAAACTTCTCTGTGTCATATTTATGCTCTTTCTAGTTTTTTCCTTGTTAAAACAAAAGGGAAATAGGAAATGGCACAGAGATACTTTCATATGCATCCAGTGGAACACTGCTTTAAAAAAATTAGTTTAAAAACTTGCTTTAAGTATGTTTTGTTTGAGAATGGCTTCTCTTCACAAGACAGATGCTCCTGTTCTTGTATGCATACATGCATGTGTGTAAATGTATTCTCGTGTATGTGTGTATATATTATTGAGGAAATTGCCATAAAATTACTCAGGTTTTTTTTTTTTTTTTAAATTTTCCATTGGAGGGAAAGTAATAAATGTAACTTAGTTTGATCAGAAGGTCACATGAAACAGTGGGTGTTTATTAACAATTCTATATTTCATGGTGAACCACAAATGCTTCCTGAGGAAATACACTGCAGTAACCATTGCTGTGTGTCTTTAAGTGCAACATAAGCTGGAGGACCTGCAAAAGTCCGGGTAAAAAAAAGTAACATTGCCATATTATAACGACAGAATTTATGAAATACATTGTCAAGACTTGCTCAAAACCTTACTTGGACGTTCATTTTTTATAAAAACAGCTTACTTCAATGTTCTATTTTGCTTTCTTGTCTTGTGATGTTAGTGGAACTAAGGTGTAGGTGAATAAGGCATACTTTTAAACAAAACATCAATCTCATGCAATGTGCTTTCTAACATGAGTGATGTTGATTTCCTGTGTAACTGCGTCCTTCACATATCATGTCACGAATGCATAGAAAACTGCTATTGCAATTTCAGTGACATGAAGTTCTTACAAATTCTCCTAAATCAAACTTCTATCTTGAAAATACTTGAAACTCCTTGAACACTGCATCTTTTGGAAGGCTGTTCTGGAACTGTATGTCTTCTTTCATTAGACATTTCATCTCTTTCAAATGGGCTGAATTTGTTCTGGCCAGCTGATATTTGTTCTTATGGTAGCAGTGTCAAACAGATCTGCCTCACTTCTACCATTACCCATACTTCTTACCTTTAGCTACACAAGGCAGTCATATTTTCACTAGAGGACAGTTTAATTAAGCTGACCCAGTTATTTTGTTCTTTTAATATAGAACTATGCTTGCTCATGTGTATGATTTTGCATCTCAGTCACTTTAATTGCTTAGGTTCCTTTTTATGGAAGACATTACTACTTGTTTGTAAGTACATTTATTTAGAGCTTCTTTCAGTGTTGATCCAGTCATCTTGAGAGCCCAAAATGAAGAGTATGATCTGGTCCTGCTTTGATATTTCCAGAATGAAACTGATGCTGTAATGCCAGAATAGTTTGTAATGCCACATCCCAATATTGTTGACTTTCCTGTTCACTATACAGCCCAAGAATTAGACAAATTTCTCTGTGACTTAATGGATAATTTTGCTGCATTACCATCTCAATTATGTTATTCAACCTTAGTCTGGAATGTACTTCCCCATTAAGACAATCTGTGAGTTTTTTGGTACTAATTAATTTATTTCTTTTAATGAAAGATGTCAGGTTAAACTGTGTTTTACTTCATCCCATTTCTCATCCCTATGGCTATTCTCTTCAAAATTTATTCCCAGGTCTAAAAAAGTATTGTGGTTAGTTTAACGTATTTCTAGATGCATGGACTATTTATCCTTCTCACAACTTTGAGAACAAATATAGATATTTTTTGGTCACACGTTTCCCTTTCTGATGTAGAAAATTTCAGAAAATCTCTGGGTGGGTAATCTTTCAATTTCACATTGCAGTTTTCAGTATTTCTGAATAACCAGTATTTTACACTGCATGAAGTTTAAATGAATATAACTCAGTGAGCTGTGAGATCTTTCTCATTTTTACATATTCCTTTCTTGAAGCTGTGCTCTGTTATCCTTCTTCTTGGGTAATATGATCTTTAGTCTTGCTCAGAGAATCAGTGCACAGTACTTTTCTGTTTGTCCTTATTTTTATAATGAAAGAAGCTTTTATGATTTAATTTATTGTGCAACAGACAGTTCACAATACCTTCCATCTTATTACCTAGAATCATGATACAAATGCTTCACTGGCTACTGTAGCTGCTTGCGAACAACTTCCTAAAAGTCTAAGTGCCACTGTGAAATTTATTTTTATTATCTGTTTTGCTATTTGTGGAGAACTCTCAAGTGTCATATCCTCAAAATGATCAGCAGAGGCTGGAAGGGACAAAAGAAAGGTGAATCAGTGAGCTATTCATATCTTTATCCTCCCATATCTACTTTCAAGCATGATTGTATGTGACAAACTTTGCCATTATTATATACCTATTTCTCTTCTATTCTGACCTCAGGACAGTAGCTCATCAGATAAATGGCCTCTCTTTTCTCTTCTGCATTCTTTGTAGGAGGTGCTTTTTTGTTATCCTTTTGATACTTAATGGAAGATAAAGCCCATAATACTACTAATCCTTGTGTTACATTAGATGTGGGGTTTTTGGGTTTTGTTTATTTTCTTCTTCCTCTTCTTCCAAGGGATCTTCCCCCTTATCTTAAGACATGAATAGTATGTGGCCAGTCATGAGGAGCTGAGGACCATTAGCAAGAATGGAGCCTTCCGAAATGAATTAAGTTAGCTGAGTCTGTATGTCCCGAGGGTGACATAGGAAAGTACTGAAACTGTAGTATTTGTGATAAACAAATATAAATGTATAGTGTGTGGTCATAGACAGAAAATGTTAGGTGTAGTTTAAAAATCATTCCAGTCCAAGGAACTGCTGGAATACTGCTAAATAAAATCTTCTAAGTAAAGTAGCAGAATTTGACTGAAAAATAGTGTAAGAGCATTCTGTGTAGTGTGCGTATATATAACTCCCTCTAGTGACAAATTATAGAGACTACATAACTCCCTTTCAAAGGGAGTTTTCCGTTTGGTTCCGGTTGAAGAAATCTGTGCTCTTTCTGCAGAGAGTGTTTTGTTCAGACTTTACTATAGTTACATGTATAAGATATGGCAAAATGCTCCTGTAAGCAGTCTTGGGTTGTTTGTTTTTTTGGGCTCAGATGAATTTAGATACCTACCTTGGTTTTCCCAAGTTCTGATTTACACAGGTAAATGACATTTCTGGGTGACAATTGCAGCTGTGATTTTCACAGTGATTTGTTGGTTGTAGTTTTAAATACAAACAGTCTCCTAAACTACACTGTCTTAAATTCATGGATGCAGTGTGGGCACTCAGAATGTATGGACTTAGGCATGTAAGTGTTATTATTTGTGAGGTTAACACTGTATGTATAATCGAAGCAATTTTAAGAGAAGGGAAAGTCTGTGACTCACTCTAATCTGCTTATTTAAAAAGAAAACATTATAATGGATTAAAATATTTTTTTCTGATGTGGTGAGTCTCAGTAGTAAGTGTCATATTTTATGTTGCAGGCCCTTCTGGATGTGTTGAAAAAGAAGAACTTGTCTGTTCTTGGGACTCCTTCAGAGACTGGTGACAAGAGCAGTCTTGACGACATGAGAACCCAACTTGAAGTTCTCAAACAACAGGTAAGAATGGCTAGAAGAAAGCCTGGCTGAATTTCATACTATGTAGTTTTACCATCACTCCCAAGAACAGTGCCTGATTGACTCACTGTATAGTACTTTTGAAAGGAAGCTGTAGGAGCTCTAAGGCATTCAAATTGGTGTTTTAGGAAACACATCATCACAGCAAAGTCAATGAAGTGAAACTGAACCCTTGCAAAGGTCTAGAGCAAGTCCTCATATAGGACCTCAAGCAGCAAAATGACTTTTGTGGTTCTTGGAGGTGTCCTGACAGCCTCTTGGTACAGGCTGAATTCACCCGCAGAGACTGCTGAAATTCATCAGTTACTGCTGAATTGGTTGCTTGTCTTCCTTTTTTTTTTTTTTTTTTTTTTTTTTTTTTTAATTTTGTTGAATTTGAAAGCTCAATTTGCCAAGACCAGTATTCTCAAAACAATTTATTAGTGTTGGTCTTGCAGTGGTTCAAAGTATGAGGCAAAAAGTTTGCATCCATAACCTTTATGCCTGTCACTATGGGGAAGTATATATATATTTTTTAATCTTCATTTCAAGCAATTCAAGTGCTTTGTGCACTCTGTCTACATATGAAAGAATCTGATTAAAGCATGATACTTTACAGATAGTTCTACACTTTAGGCCTGTCATCCTGGGCAGTGTTAAGGTTAACATTATTGACACACAAATGGATGTGATCAGAATGGAAGTTTTATTCAATAGGAATAAAATACTTGTTTCTGTCACGTTTGACAGCAGAGCCAAAGTTTGCTCTCTAATGTAATGCTTGCCACATGCTGGAAAATAAAATCCTGCACTTGATTGTGCAGTAATGAGTTATTTCATTCTGCACAATAAAATAGAGTTAAACCAATTTTTTTTTTTTCAGAATTCTCATGGGGGTAACCATTTTATGAATGTATTTTTTCTGGTTGTATAAATCAATACAGTGAGTCCAAACTTCCTTCTGCACAAAATGGAGCAGGAGGCTATAGCTTCACGGAGAAAGGGATCCTCAGGACAAACAGCAATGTGACAGTCTCACCAGATCTCAGCTGGTCATCAGCCAGCCCCTGGCCACTACAGATGAGTTGAAGGCATTCATTCTTTGGGAGGCGTCCCTCCCTTTCTCGGAGCTAGAGAATATCTGACAAAACCATGCCAAAATTTGCTCCCTTGCATCTTCAACAAATCCTACAGACTTGAGACAGCAGAGAGTGAAACAGGAGAGAAGAAATGAGGAAATGCTGAGATGCATGTAGATGGACAGGGATACAAGAAACCTACCTCTCAGTAGGTGACAGCTTTGCATCTGTTTCAGGGGATCACAGCACTCATGCCTCCTTCAGCTGCAGGCTGGGGAGCTGAGACTCCACGTGGCCACACAGAAAGTCTTTGTTCATTTTTACACCATGTTATTCAGGAAAGGGATTATATCTAGTGGGGGACCTCTGGGCCCCAAAAAAACCTTGCAAAAATTAGCTGCAACAGGCAAGTCATGAAAATAATTTATGGAGCCCTACGTTGACTTTTTTCATTCCCTGAGGCATTAACATTTCTTTAGTCTTCCTGTGAAGTCATAATACTGCTGCCAGCAAAAAGCAAACTAGTTCTGTGCTATGGGCAGAGCCTGAGCTGCAACAAAGAAACTCTGCAAGTAGACTGTCAGCAGGCTTTAGTGACCAACTGGAAGGACACAAAAGGGCTCCTGGAAGCTCTGATGGTCATTCCCACTCCAATGTACTTCTGCTTTTATTTGTCTGTTGAAGTGTCACAAACCTCCAGGTTCACACAAGGTGGATGCCTGTCCATTAGCAAAAGAACAAAACCAGCCAGCTTAATGTCAGTTAACTTATGGACTTACATTTTGCTTCTTGAATACATTTGTTGTCTGTGCCCTGGGTGGTCAGATGTTTTTAAATAGGATGCAGCGCTATGACCCCTGCCGACATAAGAGAAGATATTGTATTCCTGAGTATCAAAAGGCAGCTTGTCTTCTATGAATTAGGTCAAAACCCCCATGTTTGCGTTGTGAATTGTGCATGCAGTGTTCTCCTCTGCCTCTTTGCTGAGATGGGTGGGTTCTTTGGGTGGCAGTTTGAGATGAGGAATTAGAGGTCCCATATCACAGACAAAAGGCGCATTGGCCAATTTTTTTTTCACATCCTTTTTCCAGCTTCTAGGGCAAGACATCCTCCTACAAATTTCTTCCCACAATGTTTCAGCCAATGTCTAAACTTCTTGACAGTCCTGATTAGTCCAAGTCTTCTGATTGTTAATATACAGTTTTAAATAGTACCAATATTTTTGTACAGCTTAATGCTTTGGTCTGCACTGTTAGACAGTTAGAGCAACATATAAAGTAAAGCTGCAGGCAACTTGCAAAGGCATAAAACGAGGCAGGCTGAAGGCTGAGCTTGTCATTTGGTGTTCAGTGTTGTTCAGCTATGGAAAAGGCAGGGCATTATTTAATCATAGCTTTCATAACAGGAGGCACAGGAAGGAGTTACAGTAGTTTGTAATTGAAAAGAAGACAGGGCAAAAAAAAAGGTAATGTGTTCTTTACTACCATTTATCCCTTAGAAATGTTCATGTCTTTAATCTTCGCAATCTGATTTGTAGACTTTAAAATGGATGTTCCCCAGTAATTACATGTGTCTATGAACACTGAAGCTGTGGACTGTTTCAGTTGATACGTGCCACTGCAGATTATTTGCTATTTTTAATTTAAAAATAAATTAAAAAAAGATGGGGGGAAATCTTTTGGTTGCAGGATTGTAAAGAGGGATCCTTTTAGGATGCAACCCTCTGGTTGACCAATGTTTAAAAAGCAACCATTCACAAAAAAAGTGGATTAAAATTTCTGTTGTGGCTCTGCTGAAATTCACTGACTCAGTCATAATGATTGCAGGTACAAATATATGAAGAAGATTTCAGAAAGGAGAGATCTGACAGAGAAAGACTTAACGAGGAGAAAGAAGCATTGCAGAAAGCCAATGAGAGATTACAGACTCAACTGAATAAACTCAGCGTTCAGGTATGAGTCAAAAGAAAGATGATCTTGCCAACATACGTGTATTTTATTTTTATTTTCTCACCCTCCACACAACCCAAGTCTTCCTGGCTCTTATTAATTGACATTGAATTTTATGTGAGGTCACCACCTGAGATGAAATCATTCTGAAGTAATGTGTTAAGAAGATGAGAAATGATTAGAGACAATTTCCAAGTTAAGCAGATGAGGGAAGTGTTTTTTGCAAAAAATTCCTCAAACATATCTTAAAAAAGAAGGGGAATTGAAAACAAATCCAGAGGACTCTTGATTGTTTTGCTGGCACTTTATATTAGAGCTGTGACATTGAAATGGCTTTTGAAATGAGAGATGTCTGTAATGAGTCCTGATCTCTGTCATGGAATTACAGAGTGATATTAATATCACCGAGGAAAAAGAAAAAATGTTTCCATGCAAATTAGCTGAGCAGCCTCTAGAATAATTTGTTATTGCAACATCCTTTTTATCTCTTTGGAGTAGTGTCAGTGTTCTGTTCACAGACATTCAGAAAGCCAAGGCGAAGTCACGGCATGTAAAACTTTGAGCTTTCTCAACCCCATTTAAAAATGATGAAACATTGAGGTTTCCTCTCTTGACAAAATTGTGCAATGACTTAAAAGAATGGCTGATTACCAAAATGCTCTGTGATGATTTTTTGTCTGCCCTGACTTTGTTGTGAAACAGAAACTGCAATGCTGCCTTGTTCTCAGCCCAGCCATGTGCCAGAATTAGTATTAGGGCCTCTGGCTAGTGAGTGCTTTTATAGGTGCTTCAAAGCACTTCATGTAAGTGTGGAAAAAAAGAAAATAGTAATCCTCCTGGGCATACAGAAATACCTAGGACAAATCTGTTAGTATTGCATGCAAAAACTTTTTAATTACATTTCTCCCACTCCAGCCTACACCTGGGTGGTTAATAAAGTAAATGATGATGATGATGATGATTGTTATTATTATTGTAAGGAGAATGCACTCAGATACCTTTTTCCTATGAATTTTTGCTTTACCTAGAGACCATAAAAAATTTAACTTGCCTGGGCCCAGCTGGTCAGTGGATGCTGTAAGAATGAGGGTGACTACAAACCATATTGCATGGCCTCTTCTATCCTCCCCAGCTCTCTGAGCAAGGAGAATTTTTACCACAGTGCAGATGTGCAACTTACTCTATGGGTGGTGCATGTGCTGCATGAGGTGTATGCAAAGCTTGTCTGTTCCTGCATTGCAACGACATGAACAGCTTTGGACGTGGCTTTCAGAGAATTGGTTTGTCAGGGTGAATATTTAATTTCTTCACAGATGAAGACCTGTCAGAAAGGAAAGGAACAGAAAGAAATGCAGTTACAGCAGCAGGTATGCTCTCTTTTTCTGTTCCATGTTGCTGGATGTAACTGAAATGCTGGCCCTTGGGCTCAGTGAGGAGCTATCTCCTTTTCTTACACCCCCAGCCTCTCCCTCTTCTTGCCAGCCAGAACAGCTAGTGGTGCTGCACATGGTAGAACAGCCTGAAGGGTTCAGGTTCTTTACACTGGGAGAATTTATTTATGCCTGCCTTCCTTCTTCCTCTCTCCCTCTGCCAGAAGGTCAGATCTGTTGTAACTGGGGATTAGCTGGGGCTCACAGGTGTGTTCTAGAGGAAACGGAGGATAGTAGAGGTGCACTTGAGGCTCGCCCATGTGTAAAGGCTCAGTACCAGGCTTTAAACTGTCCCACATGTGTGATCAGCTGCAGCTGCTGATCCAAATCCATTTGACAAGTTATCTGTGGCTGTGGGTAGATGAGAGACCGGGAAGAGTCTGAATTTCCGGTGCATCAGCTCCTCCATGGTATTTGCGCCTGCACAACTCTTCCTTTTTCATTTGGCTGAGCCTTGCTTCTTTCACAGGAAATTTTTGAGGCACAGATGGGTAGTGGAAGCTTGCACTTGGGCTCATCTTGTTTGTCTCTTCCTGATTTGGGATGCAATTAAACAGAGCTTGTGAGGGACTTTAAATATAGGAGCAGTCATACAGCATATTTATTAGTTTGGTTTTTTGACATCAAAATATTTAGTTCTGACTCATCTGTCATTCCTCCTTGTTCTGTCCCTTGGAAAATTCCCACTGATTTTACTGGCACACAGCCCAAGATAAGGATCAACCAGATCTTGAAACCATAGATATCTCTTTGTTATTAAAGGACCAACAGTTGATTTTTCTCGTTACACACATACCTGTCTGTGTAGGTTTGCTTCAAACTATTGAAAACTATGGCGTGAGATGAAAATGCCCTGAAGATAAAAAACACTCAGAAATGTGCTTGCCATATATAGGCGAAAAATTCCAACATAAAGTGTTAAAAAGTGTCATGGCAAAAATAAAATTTTTTTATTTATTTTTTAATCACTGACAGACTGGAGAGAATAAACTTGAAAGCATTGTGACACACACTGAGAGACATTTTTTCTTTCTTCTTGGTTTTCACCAAGGAATTTGTATGTGGATATTCTGCTGCTTGTTGTACCCTTTTAGTAATGAGTTTCTTCTTGCTTTGTTTGCTTTTTTGTCAGACAAAGGACATTCCGGTACAGTCCGAGAGGCTCAGCTACCCACCTCCACTCTTTCTCTCCCCATGTGTTAATTATGGGAGTTGTGGGTTGGTTCTTCACTATCAAGATCCTCGAGTCCACCCAGTATCTCGCAGAGCACAAGAACAGCAGCAGCACTCAGTAAGGTTCCCACCTTTTCTAGTTTCACAAGGGCACTGATTTTCTCATAGCACAGTGACCACGGAAAAATTAACACAGTGCTGCCATACTGCTATCCTCACCAGTATACAAATTCATTGGTTTTCCATTAGTTTTTGGCACCAGATCAAGATTTTATACGGGTTTTAGAATTACCTCAAGATTCAGAAGAGCTCTGCAAACTCTCTCTTCCATAATTGTCTTTCTCAACATGCTGGTTTCCTTTTATGAGCACGTTCTGTTCTTTCTTGCTGTTGCAGTGTCTTTGGTACTGAATTGCACAGATTGCTGCCATGCCTCAACTGGAGCATAGCCAATTGAAATCAGTACGTAGAGGAAAAAAATTACAGCAATTAAAGCCTGTAAATAATGGTACACCTTAAGTATATATCTGTGTATATTTTAAAATAATTTGGGCAAATACTGATTATTTTTAAACTACTGAGAAGAAAAAAGGGGACTATTATGCATTTGATTTCAGTGATAACGGTGGTCACCTTATAATTTAAAAAAAAACTAAGATTGATTGAACTCTTGTTGGTTTCTCAGATGAATTTACATACACGTAAATTCAGTTAGCCTTCTCTAGCTGAACCCAGTTCTGGGCATTCAGTATAAATGATAGTGACAAAAATGAGTATTTAGCTGCAGCCAGCATTATTTTGTTCTCCGTGTTCTGCCTAAAAAATCTTGTTGACTAATAGCTTATTTCCATGTCTTACCCTGAGTATTTCTTTCTTTGGCCTTGTCACTGAAAAATAACCTCTGTGCTTCACTTACAGTTTCTGCACTCTCAGATAATGCAACTGTCCTACCTTCAGGCAATACTCCTATAGACAGATGCAGTCACAGATACCCTGTCCCCATTCCCATGCTCTGACAAGCCAGCAGTAGGATGCAAAGAACTGCTGTTGAACTGTATGGGTGAAATCTCAGATGCTGTATTTTGTACCAAGTAGTATCTTCCTTCTGGTCCTCTGATGTAAAATAAGGTCATATGAGAAATTAGGTTCTACCAGGGCTGAGGCACTCTGATTGTGAGTGTTTTAGGAATGCCATTTTCCCAAGTAAACCTGTATATTGGAAGAAAGGGGGAAAAAAGTCAATAAATAAGTGGTAGTTACATTTGTATGTTGTTAACGTGGTGGGAAATTGGCCTTTTTTTCCTGTTCTCCTCAGCATGAAGGGGAATTCTTTTCTTTAGACCATGTTATATCAGGATGATTTCTCTATTTCAAGGAAAATGCTGCTTCAAAGACTGATATTTTTGAAGTGCTTTGGGTTATATAAGAGGTAGACCGGTACTCCTTCAAAACTAGTGAGGATCCATTTAAATATGGTGAATGTCATTTTAAATATACAGCATCTGTTTCTGCCTATAAAGCTGTCGCTTATTAAAGATGCTCATTTATTTGAGAAATGCAAGCTTTGTTCATGCAAAATATGTAGAAGGCTGTAGAGAGCTGGAGAAAGCTGTGGTCAAACCTCATTTCCGTACTTCAGGAGTGTGATTATCTGCCTGTTTATCAGAATTTGAAGTGTTGTGGAATGTTTTTCACTGCAATTTGGGCACTGTCCCAGATTATTTTGGCTCTTCTCCCTGAACTTTCATCAGCTGGGTTTCTAATTCTTGAAGGGATCACAAGGTTTATAACTTTGCCATTCCTGCTGGAGCACTGGGGTCACTTTGACTGGTCGCTTTGTAACTCTTGAGTTTCATTCTGAGCGTTCTTTGAAATTCTTTGCCTGTGTGAGTGCAGTGCTGCTGCTCTGAGCTTTTGATAGCTCCCTGAGCAATTTGTTAGCAATGAAGGAAGGTGTTAGAATTTAATGGGTGTCCTGAGTTAACGTACGTAATCCTGTGTGTTTAGTCTGTGCTTTTGCTTTTTCAGTCTTTTTATATCCTGAGCCTTTTTGTTCATTTTACATTGTCAATAGAAAAAATCTGTTTAGTCTAACATGATATACATCTGTTTTCCGTGAAATTCATTCCACTCTGCATTGTGTATGCATGAAAGAAAACAGTAAATCAGAGAACAAAAAAGTCAATAGAAATTCAGAAGAGCAATGCAGATAAATACATTTTGAGCCATTAGAGGGGAAAACTAACCCCACATAAAGTAAAGCACAGTCTTGCAATGTTTCAAAGTCTATTTGATTGTCCTCAAGCGCAGAACTAGTTAATTCCCGTGCACAGTGTTCTTCAAGTGAAAATAGGATACTTCCTTTTCCCTGACAACGCATGGTAGTGATCGCTGCTATGTAACTATGAGTGAAAGCACACACAAAAGTTAAATCTCTTTTCTGTATCTACAGTTTCATTTTTGCCATCTTAATTGAGGCAAAACTTTTTGAGACATCAGTGGCAATTCTCCCCTTCGAGTTGAAGTCTGTAAGAGTCTCCTTGGGACTACTCGGGGTATTGTTAGAGTAATTTCTGCAAAACAGCAATTATTTTCTCAGTTTAACTAATTTGAAGGTAATTACCTGGAATTTGATGAGCTTGAATGCAGTGCTTAAACCACACTGATGGTTAAATAGAGCTTCAGCTGAACAGCCTGGTCCCTGAACTGTTTTCTCTCCTGGCAGCACTCATTTACCACAATGCACGATATAAACTAAGGCACAGTTTTCCTTTCTTCCTTGCTGTTCCTTACCATGAAGAATTTCCATGGACTATGTTTGTAGGCACACAACCTTCCTTCTTATAAGGAAGATGGGGAATCTTCTCATCCCACAGTATTTTCAATAGATTGTCAAAGAACAGCTAATGTGATTGCAACATCAGTGTTCATCTGTGGGAAAGGGAAAAGTGGGTTAACATTATTCAGAGGGATTTTCCTATTGTGCAAAGCAATGTGTTACCTGTACTGAAAGTAGAACAGGTTCACCCATCAGGTCAGTGCATACCAGGCTTCTCTGGACCTGCTAAGTATAAAGGATGGAGCCAGTTTAAAGTGTGATGCCTGCTCATGTCTTCTGGTATGTTTTAGTCCTTAGCTGTAGTGTACTATAAAGACCTTTTAAAATTGGATTTGTTTCTGTTAATGTTTTTTGATTTGAGGGATCTAGAAAGGTTTACAACAATATTTCTAATTGGTACAGCAGTGAAACCATGCATCACAAAGAAAGAAGCAAGCAGAAAGACTCAATTAGTAGAAATATCAAGATAGATATAAGATTTTTGTAAGCTACTTTTCTACAACTAATAAAAAGCTTCACAGCACGATTATGTTCTAACATACCAGCCGATATTCTCTTGTTTGAAGTATCTATGAAGTCCATATTGCTGTAATAATGTTTTATTGTTCTGTGCAGCCAGACTATCAGTGGTATGCTCCTGACCAGTTTCCGCCAGATGTTCAGCACAAGGCAAATGGTAAGACAACAGCTGTACTATTTTTTAAAATGGGGGCCTTTAAGGGATTTATTGTAAACTTTTCTATTTATCTGTTGAGTGGTTACATGACAGATTTGCCTCAGTAAGGCGAGGCTGGTGTACGTGCAACACAAGTGAAGTTTCTAACATAATACCATCTACATTACAACTTTCAGCTTCATTGCAATTTGTAAAATGTCTCTGTTACACATTATGGGATTGTGTGTTTGCCTCATTAAATGACTACTAAGAGTCCTAAAGAATAGATAACCTCAGAATTGTCCGTAGAGGTTCTACTGCTTCAGCTAAAACTAAATTGAATGATGAACCAAGCTTGGGAGCCAAGATAGGGTAGGTTTTATAAGTCCTTGATAGCAAAGTGAAGGATTTAGGACACTGTTTCACTTAAAAGGGAAAACGTCTGTTCTTGATCAGTTCTGGTAGTTCAGTGTGCTGGTTCTGAAAATAAAACCATTTGAACAGACCAAATTAATTGTTTGCTGAAGTGTTGGTCTAAGCTATCTGCTGGAAACCAGGAGGAGCATTTAATATTTGCAGCTGGATTTGAAATCATGCAAAGTTCCTCGGCATTTTAAAGTACTTGGTTCAGGCCCCTCAAAAGACAGGTGCCAGGGAGCACAAAGAAGGGACTTTGTTCTGGGCGCATTCTACTGCTTTTCTCTTGGAAGTAGTTGGGAATAATGGCATCTTACATTTTGTGTTCTGCTTTGTTCTTATGTCTAAAAGGTCCCTTTATGTTGATGCTGTCTCAAACAAACAATGTATCATCCAGTGCAGCACTAGGGGACTGACCAGATTAACTGGTGTACACTACAGGAGTATGTACGTTCCATCTGAGCACCATTTCCTGGGGTGTGTGGGTTCCATATGGAGTGCAAGGGTGTCACCACCAAAAGCTGTTTAGTAACATCTGGAAGAAGATGGCTGCAGAGGAACTCTTCAGTCGTTTATAGCCCCCCACATTTGTACAGAAGAGAGGGTGCGGTGGGAACATAGCTTGCCAAAACAGAGGACGAGCTTCCCATAATTACATGGCAACTGCCTGGAGGTTTCTGATGTGGTTGCAGGGAAAGTAGTGCTGTGACTGCAAGAGAGGACAGGAGATTAATTTTGTAGTTCCTCCCACTTAAACTCAGAGTGATTTATTGCACCAGAGAATACTGAGAGGATGTTTATACCAGCGTATGAAACATGTCCGGCCACCAACTGCAGCTGTGGTCCTGGGCAGTACACTTAAGGGATCTGAAGAAAAGCAAATTATTTTACACTGTTTGATTATAATGACTTCTGTCTCCTTGAAAATCTTATTAAAACACCATATTCTGTCTTTCCTTAACCGTTCCTTGTCCAGAACATGCAAATACCTCCTCCTCAGTGAAAGAGTGAGTAGGAAACTCACAGACTTTTCCCTTTCTTTTTTGGTACCCATAAAGAGGAATTCTCAACTAGTACCATCATGGTGTTATGTAGGATATGTTTGTAGTGTATCTTCAGGGCTCTTTTTATCTTTGCAAAACAGTATCTTATTAGCCATTGGCCACAGAGAAGTCCAGTGTCTACTATCAGTTAAAATGCACTAGCGTGGATTTAAGTATTTTATATAGTCACTTAAATTACATCTGAATTTAAGCCTTTTTTTTTTTAAGAAATGTTTTGAATATAGGATCTCCAAGAATATATAATTGAAGCATTCCCAATGTTTTCCAATTTCTTTGTTCTCTTTTTGATTACTTCTAATTGCAATCCCGAGTTTAAATGAGTTAGTATGTGTGGCAGCATTCTTGAGTCTCATTTCTCAGCTTTCATTTCCTCATTAGGTGATAAACTGACCAATAAATCTCATCTCTCCTGAGCTAGTGCTTCATTATAGAAAAATCAAACACCAGTGCAGCAGTGGTGTTTTTGGGCATGAGGCAGTTGTCTTTAGAAATGCTTTTTTGGTGGATTGATGTTTCTAGGGCAAAACCTTAAGATTTCCCTATCTGAAGGAAGTTTCCTTTGATATTGGGTATTTTTTCTTTGAGGAATAATTACTAAGTATGGGTCACAGATTGCAGCATTGGAACCAAGCACAAATGTGGTGAATCAGAAGACAGATCTTTTCTATGACATGCTGCCAAATAAAAAAACAACAACCCAGTTTTAAACACCTCTCAAATGTGAGAGTCTCTACATTGGTGGTAACTAACTCTATGACAGAGAATAATACCTAGTTTGCTATAATGTCACTGGTACTGCAAAGGCATATGTCACCAAAGAGGAATTCATAGCTTTATGTGCAGTTTTGTATAGCTGAACTCACACTGTTTTCCACTCTCCCTTGTGAGGAGGAATGTATTTGTTTTAGGCACGTGAGAGGGTCTCCAGGTTCTTCTGTAACCAGTGAAGGAAGGAAGAAGCTGTAATTTCACATCTTCTGTTCTTATGTAGACATTTCTCTGTTTCTTTTCTGGCTGTCCCCACTTTTCTTAGCTACTACATAGTTCGGAGAAGGCTTTCTTGTAGGGCTGCTATAATCAGTGAAGCCTGGTTTGCCTTTCTACTTTCTGTAATCTTTCCCTGTATGGAAATCGATACTTCTGAAATGGACCTACTAGAATATTTTCAAAATTAAAGTGCCTGCCACAGGAATTTCCTTCTATTTTCTCACTTATCCCATCATGCTGAGCTATGAAATATGTCTCTATGTGTTTGTTCAGTGTTTGGAGCATCTTTTGTTACCCAAGCAGGGCTCTATCAGCTCCCTCTTTCAGAACTGTGTCAGCTAAGTGAGGTTCAGTGACATACCTTCCTTCTTTGGCTGAAGCACCTCAGAGCTACTCTACCCTTCTTGCTGTGAAGTAATCTTTCCCTCTGTATTTTGCAGCTGAGTATCTATGGGCCATTTAAAGATTTAACCTGTGTGAAATGAGGGGTCCATAGCCTTTGCACTAAGATGAAGTTACTGTATAGAGAGATCTGGTTATTCCTAGAAGTGGGTTCTGTGGCTTGGGAGACCTGTCCTCAGCCTTGAAATGACATCAGCATTAACTTGAACACAAAGTTCAAAGCCTGATGTAACGGTGTGCTCAAGTGTCTTGTTCCTGCCTTTGTTCATGTATAAAGCACGGAAATTTGAAGGCTGGTGTGTGTGCAAGCAGGTATGAATATCTGGATGTGACCAAACACAACTAGTAATCTTGGTACGCCTTTATGATTAATTAAAATTTTGATCTCCCTATATGCTTAAATAGGTAAAACAAAAGCTATTGACTGTTGTAGATGTACATAATTATGTTGTCCACAACTAGCTATTGTGGCTAATATGTGACCTTTCTTTATATTTTTGATCCAGTTATCAGGATTTAAATTACTTAATCCATTTTTATTCACAGATGCCCACAGCTATTTTTGAAATGCTTTCTTTAATAAAAGTTAATGCTTCCCCAAAGAAAATTACAGCCAATCTCAAAGGACAAAGCAATGAATGTTTCAAACTGTAGTGATTGTAGCCATGAAGAGCTCTTAAAGTAGCAAGAGACAATATATGTGCATTTCCTGGTTGAAGAAATGAATCAGGAAAAATGGAAGACTTTAAAGAAAAACAACTAAAATCTAGAACTCTCAGATAAGAGAGAGGGTAGAAGAACCTCAAGAATTTAAGGGGAGAAATAGATATGGGATAGGAAGAAGAAGCCCAAGTGAGGTAAACTGCAATTGAACTGCATTTGGTTTGTTGAAATGAGATTTCCCATAGTCAAGTCAGAAAGAAGAGGAAGAACTTGGGAAAAATTGTCCTGCAGAAGATGAAAAAGGAGTTCCAAAAAAGGAAACATTTCTGAGTGTCAGCGAATAGTATGAGCTACTTTTTAACGTCAAAACAAAGAGGTCCTGTCTTGTAAGGCTAATCAAATAACTGTCCTGGCTAGTAATACTTGCAGTTGTCTTCAAAAAAACAACAACAAAAAACCAACCAACCAAACAAAAAAAAACGACTGCTGAACAAAGGTAGAGTAAAAGATGGTTTATTTTAGCTTTGGTGTCTCTAAAAGCTACCTGCTTAGCAGATCAGAAATAATTGTATTAGAGTGCAGATCTGTCCCAAAATGATTTTACCTTTTCTGCAAGTATCTGTGAAAGAGATATCTTTGCTGTTGTAAGCTGACATTTTTTTTTCTTCAGACTAAATTGTATTGACTACTAAAAACATAAACAAATTTCTGTCAGTGGGGAGTTTATTAAATATTAACAAAGTACTATTCGGGCCTTTGGGACCTTAAAAACAATCTAGATGTGCCTCATATGTTAAGAAACTTGGTATTACCATTGGTAATCATGGGAACCTGGAGGCGTTTTGAGCTGTCAGAGGCTGCATGGGAGAGTGAAGATTTACTTACCGCATAATATATAACTTCCAAAAAGGTTGGGATCCAGGCTGAATACAGAAATATTCAACAGACACTTGCAAAAAGGAGCATGTGAATTGTATCCAATCATGGACCTGATTTTCTTGCTTTTTCTTCCTATTAGTATCCCAGAAGTTTCAAGTTGCACATCTTGTTAAAGAGCTCAGAAATGTCAGATGACTCGTATCAGAGCACAGCTTGTCTGTGAGAATAAAGATGTCTTCTCCCTGTTTCCCAAACATGATACACTCCAGCTGAAGGCAGGCAGAATCGGAGATAGGCAGGAGCACTCTGTGCTCTGCCATGCCCTGTATATGGGCGGTGGAGATCCAGCCACCAGGGAACGGGCATCCATCGTTTGCGGGACAAGGTTAGGACAAATCACCTGGCTTCCAAAAATGGGAGGCTGTTTCCTCAAAGGTCATGATAAAGAGAGAAGGGCAGTGTGTAATGATAAATGGTAGGAGGTGGGTAGAGGCTAAGGAAGAAGAGAGATGACTCTGCATGTGCAATGGATTTCTGAGAAGTTAACTTCTATCTGCCTCTGGGATGATCCCTTCCCCAGTTCTTCATTCTCTGGAAATCCTGATCCTAGAACATGCTTAAATCCTTCCAGCTCAGCCTTGTTCTGCCAGCTGTGCTGCCTTCAGAGGGACATTAGCTCCTAAATATCTGTGCTTTGTCACTCAGAATTGCTGGAACAAGTTTCCTTGTTTTTTTTCCTCCTTTCTAAGGAGCAAGGCAGAAAGAAATCCAGCAAGTGCAGTTAATGTCACTTTTATTTTTTTTTTCTTGGCAAATATTGTTGACTTCCTTCCTTATCCAACTGCATAAAATTGAAAAGGCAATTGGAAAAAAAAAAAATAAATAGACTGATATTTGGAGATTTTCCCTGAACTCAGTTTTTAATGGAAAATTGTCTGGAAAGGAGGTTTATATCACAAAGCCTACTCAGAGCAAGATCCCTTTTGCATGCCACAACTGCTGGCACATATTGCCTTCTTCACTTCCAAAATTAATCTTACTGTATTTGTTTTCCTGGCAGAAAGAGTCTCAATGCACATGTTTAAGAACCCCGTTTGCCCCCCATTTGATATAATTACTGGATTTCTTTCACCTAAACTGTTTTAGTTTTGGATCCAGTTATGCTGGGCATGGGCAGCTCTTTGTGCAGCAGCTAGCATGCCTTGGAAAAGCAGAAAACAACCTGTGAAGCCCTAGGGATGCCTAAATGAGCACATGCAGCAGCTTGATGTGTCCACTTACTTTCATTATAATATCATTTCTTGCTCCCTTCCACACTGCGCTGCTTTCCAGATTTTTGCCCTCAAGGGTACCTACTTTGCAGCTAATGTTGTTATAATTACAGCTAATTGGAAGAAGCGGGGGGAAGTGTGGGGTTTTCCACTGAAAATAATGGAATTGTCTGGGAGGGGAAAAATGGAAAATGGAAAAATAGATTTATGGAGATCTTCAATGAAAAACAGACAGAAAAAAAAGAAGTCATTTAACTGACATCTTAATTTTCCTGGTGAGGGAAAAAAAGAAACATTGTTAGTATTTAGCCTGTCTTCAGTGTATACATTTCATTAGAAAAGTCAAGGCCGCTATTTAATTAGCAGCTTGTCACCCCCCTGGGAGTGTATATGTGATTATTTCCAGGATTTTCACTGATACAACTTGAGTTTGGTATCGCAATTGAAAGAGAACGCCACTCTGTGCCCCTCTAAGATTTAACTTCAGAAACATGAGAAGTATTGCTTTTTGAAGTTGATTTGAGATAGAAATGATAGAAAATTTTTAATTTTCTACAGTGCCATCCAAAAGTCTCTAACATGAAGAGAAACAGGATATTTAATATATATATTATATATAT
>VXAB01010930.1:150623-171271 GCA_013399175.1 Odontophorus gujanensis | reverse complement strand
AGGAAGGAAGGAAGGAAAAGATGATAACCTTCTGCAAGTAGTTTGTATACATCTATAAAATGATTTTAAAGCAGCTTTTCTTCTTTTTCTTCTGGAATTTGTGATATTGCCAGCTCTTCCAGTGAAACGTGGAACATATCCAAAGAGACATCGTTCTGATGTATTTTAGTAAAGCTCATGTTTTGCTTTGGTTTTGCCAGGTATTTGGAATCCTGAACAGATACTGTCCATGACTTTGAATGTATTCCTGCTTTCCTGTGCTGAACCTCTGGGCCTTGTCCCACCCTCCTTCATGTCACTCAGCTGACTGCTGGTGGCACCAGATTTTCCAAATGCTCATCATCCATAATGTTGCAGCATATTTTCAGCAGTGGGCAGCCACCAGGCAGGCCCAAATTCTCAAAAGAACATAGCATACTGCCCCAAATCTGGTCCCAGTCATGGATGTGCAGTGCTTTCCAGCAGGAGCAAGAGTCCTGATGTTGGGACCGACCCAGTTCTGTGCTGCACAGAGAAGCCTTGGCTCAGATGTGTGCTGTCAGGATGAAGGGGGAAGGATGTGCCTTTTAGACATCAGGATTCTGCTTTGTGGTGCTTGCTGTGCCACAGGGCAGCAAAACTGAGAATACAGCTGTTACAAAAGGATAGTTACAAACAGGAGGAACCCATAGATACAAAATGCTTTTTACATTAAGGAAGTCAGGAGGCTGGCCCACTGCATTCAGTGACGGATACAAAATTAGCCACTCAAGTTTGGCACATTGTAGCTACACTAATTAAAGCAGCTCTTTAAACAGTGAGTCTCTAAATTACCTTTAGTAGATCCATGAAAGGTCTCCAAGAAAACAAGATTTATGTTCATTATGCTGAGATCTTATGTTTCCACCCATAATATCACTGAATGATACTTAGAAGTGCACAAATTCAAAGCAGATTTTAGAAAAAAAAAAAAAAAAGCCACTGGAATAGAATTACAATCAACATTAAAGTGGGAGTTTTGAAGATCTTAACCACTAAATTACCTGTAGAAGGTTTCTTGACCTTCTGCCACACTATAAACGTAGCTGAGAGTAAAATCAAGCAAGGCGAAATCACTGAATATGGGATTATGGTTAGTCAAGGGACAGATGGCCCTTCTAATTGGCCCTCAAAAACTATTCTAACTATTTTGAGAGCAGAGTAATGAAGGCAGTTCAGCAATATTTAGACTAACCCCAATATATGTTAAAAAGGCAAGCAAGAAAGCAGCACACACACAAAAAGTCACCAAGCCAAAAACAAACAAGCAAACCAAGACCCCACCAAGACTCTGGTGGTGAGAAAGGTCACTGCTTTGGGTGCTCCCACAAGCTGCAGACAGGCAAAGCTGCAGGAGATCACACATGATGCAGAAAGGCATGGCAACACCCCTGGGCCTTGTCTTGAGGACAACCTCTTCTCTCCATTTGTATTTTGGTGTGTTGCTAGCAGGCTCAGGCTCCCACAGTCCTTTACAGCAAGTAAATACAGACGTATCATGCCTGAACACTTCCACAACGTCCCACCACATACACAGACAGTGCCTGAAACCCTGCCTTGCCCAGGTCAGTGTGAACATTTGTTATTAAGTTTGGTGCAGGCAGGATTTCCCTCCTGGACACACACCTCCTCCCGGATGTGTGTGCATGTGAGTGTATGTGTATATACAGAGGCTTTACAGTACAAAGCACTTAGAGAAAGGCATCTTCTCTCTTTAAATGTTTTTCTTTGACTCGGTATTGCATTAAGTCAGACCCTCGCTATGAAAGCCACAGCTTCTTGTGACTTAATGGCGTTTAAAGAGCCCTTCTTGCTCGGAGCTCTGCAATAACAATCAGGCAGGAGGAAGAGGAAGCGAGCTGCGTAGCACACTCTGTACCTTCCAGCCACCAGCTATTGTTAGAAGCACGTTGCTCCAGACAAAGTGGCAGCAAGGCACAGAGAGGGAAGCAGGTGTAACCTGCCAGGAACACCAGTCTAGCAAAAGCTGTTCTTTAGTTCTGATGAGTATCCCTCCTTCTCATCTACGTCATTTGAAAGAGATTTTGCATTCTTATTGATCAACTCTCAAAAGCTTAGACAACACCTTTATGGCAAATCAAAAGCTCGTTTTGTCATGTTAGTGCTTTGGTCACTCATCTGCAAAGTCACTGATCTTTTCTTCTTCTGCTCCCTGTCATAACATAGCATTTTAGATGCAACAGTTAGATCCCAAGAATCATGTTTCCAGATGCTTAGCTGTAGTCTGGATTCTTTATGGAAGAGAACAAAATCTTTCCTCCTTGCATGCCCTGCCTATCCGATTTCTTTTACTGTGTATTATTCAGAAAGAGCCTGACTAGAAAAGGCTGCCCAGGCTCCAGCGAGCCTGAAGGAACACTTTGTTCAGGCCAGGCATGTAGAGCTGTGCCCTACATGGCTGGCTGGTTTCAGACTGCTGGGTGGGTGACCCGAGCCCAGCTGAGTTATCCCACCCCTTAAATCACCTGCAGTGTGTTGCTGGAGAGCTAGTCTGCCCTTGTCCAGCCCAGAGCTGCTCTCAGTCACCCACTGAGAAAGTTTATAAATATCAGTGTGGTGGGACTAGCCAGAGTATGCAAAGCCAGATGCCTGTAAATTTAACCCTTTTCCTCATTTAGTGTGATAGTTACTGTCTTGCAGTGCAATATTAAGGCCTGTGTGTGACCATGTTTAGTTCACCGTGGTCTTGATCTGCAGCCTGTACTAGCACCTTGGTTTTGGATGCCTGCCTCTTTGCTGTGTGCTTGCACACTGTACAGTAAAACATAAATTCCAAGTCCAGTTGAGCTGCCACACTGTAAACAAGCATGATGAAAAATCATGTCTGTGCCTGCTGCATCCCACCATAACATTGTCTCTGCTCTGGGTCCTCCACTGAGGCCTGGAAATGAAGTACTGCCTCATATACCCCACTCATGAAACACATGCCCTGGCTGTTCCCTGCTCAGGGTTATACATCAGCTGCAGGACACAGCTTGGCCAGGGAGTCAGTGGACCATATGAAGGCCTGGCATTTTTGGTCCCTTACTAAGCATTTTCTCTGCTGGTCCCTTATATGTTATTTCTCCTTACAGCTGTTGGTCATCCTTTACCATGTCATCACTGTGGGGAAGATGATCCACACTTGTTTCCTTCTAACCCTCATGCAGCAACTTCAACTCCACTCAGACTTCTCCAGGTTTTCTTCAGAAACTGGCTCAAAATGCTGCCAATGTCCCCAGGTGTCTCCCCCAGCAACTCTTTCATGGTTTTCTCATGCTCTCCCCAGTCATTCATTGTATCATTCATGGGTGATACTGCCTTCTTCCTTGTAGACTGACTGGAATGATGCTAAAAAACAATGAGAAGAACTCAGAAATGGTTTTTACACCAGGGAAAACTCTCCTCTTCAAATGGTCCCTTTGTGTTTGGGTAGAAAAATACCATTTATATCTCATTACCACATGAATTCCCCAGTCATTTGCACTCCTGAGCTCTGTAGCTATTTTATACTTGCTGCTGGTATATACGATTTAGCCTGGAGCTGTAATGTATAGACTCAGACTATGGGAAAAAGGCTGCAGACTCTTTAGTAGTAGTCAGATCAGCTTTATTTCACTCAGTGATGACACTGGACAACAACAATTTAGGAGCAGTTTTGGACAGAACAAGATAAATTCATCCCTGAACTGCAGTGGAAACCCATCCGTCTGCGCCCCTGAGCACTGTCATTGTCTCCTCATGTATCACTTCCCACTTGTGACATCACTTTATCTATTTAACAGCAACAGTGCAAAAAAACTTAAAAGATGTTCTGATTTTCATACCAGGAAAGACCATAAGATGCATTTTGTATACTGAATGCCTCAGAAACTGGTTTTGTGAAACTGTAGGCACCCTAAATGCATGTGCATGCAATCCTATGCTAGCTGCTTGTTGTTTTTGCTTTTGGTGCGTTGTTTCTGAGCACTGCTGTAATGTACCCTAACAAATCTTCTCACGTTCTGCTTTAGCATCTTTCCATCTGGCACTGCTGATGTCAGATGAAGAAGGAAGAGGGCAAGAAGATTCCCCCATTAGGAACTGGGCTGGCACAGTCCAGGCCACAGCACTTAAACTCCTTAATACAAAGTCCGACCTCCCCTATAAATAAAACACCCTTGTAAGAGCAACAGACCTGCCTAGCTGTTACAGAGGTGTAATGCTGCCAGCTGCTCTTGCAGAGGTTGTTTCTCATCCCTGGGTCTGGGCTGCTGCTGTGTGAGGGGGACAAACAGTGCCCTGGGGACAATGGCTCCTGTGGCTCAGTTCAGCCTAGCAGGGAGAAGCACCATGAAAATAATGCCTATGCTGTCCCCAGAGCCAAACTAGTCATGAAACAGAATGGCTGTATCCCTACAGGGCTGAGCCCAACACCATCAGCTCTACCTTCAGCTGTCTGGGATGTGTGTCTCTCCTAACACTGAAAGTGCCCGCCACAGAGCAGAGAAACCCAGGCTATCTGCAGCGAAGTCTGTTGGTACCTCAGCCCTACACCTCAGCTTGCTCTTCTCCAAGCCTCTACATCACTAATGCCACCATAGTGGGAGGGTAACACAGCCATACCTAAACACTCTGTGAAAATCAGAGGCAGTTGCACCTGTGCTGTCTCTAATATTTCCATCACCATGAGTATCCAGCCTCCTGTAAAGGAAATCCATATGTCATCTTGTAATGTTAGGAAAACAGACACTTAGCATAGTATCCTCTACACTGGCTCTTCCATCATCATGTCTCGCTGCTCTGGAACAGCAGATCATAGATGACGTGTATCACTGGAGAGGTGATAACCCTTTCCCTGCAGCTAACACCTTCACAGTATTTTTTTAATTCAGTGCATGTTGAGTTTGTTGAAAGCACTTTTTCATGTTCTATTCCCAAAAGTCAATGATGAAGAGGGAGAAGCAAGAACGATGCTGACTGTCTCTTGAGAATCCTCCCTCACTGAACATTTTGAGAATTTAGATGGTAGAACACCTTCCTTCGAAGTGTTGTTTGCAGGGATTAATGAAACCTGTACGTATTTCAGAAATCTGACTGGGAGAGAATTTCTTATATTTAGTAAAATTTGACATTACTATAGCTTGTCTAGATTGAAAACTAATTTCAGTATATTGAAAATCCCACTAAAGTGGAAATTTCCAGTTCTAATCTGCTCTGAAGATCACACAAATAACATTTCATATTTTTATGGCAGCAGATCAGAACAGTATCATTCCTTTCTTCCATATGGCAAGGATGATGCAAAATAATAACTGGAGTGAGAAAAAAATCTGTGACTATTTGAAATACAAAGAAGAAGAGCTTCATTGAAACGATCTCTTTGGAACATCATCCCTCCTAACTCGGAGCTCCTCAGCACGCATTTGGCACAAGCTCTGCTAAGGTTTGCTTCTTCACTACTGACAGCTAGAGATGCAGAACCCCAGATGCATTTTCTTCTCTACCCAAAGTGACTGGCGTAGAATCAAACTAGTCCTGTGCTGTCTGGCTTGAAGTCTCTCTGCAGAATATAATACCTGTCCCACTAATATTATAGTGTTTTATTTCAATTGATTGACGGGGTGATTGGTGAAAAAAGAACAAAAAAGACAAGATGAGGATTTTCCCTCTACGCCAGCACCAGGCTGGACCTCTCCATGTCCCATGCAGGCCCTAGTGGATGACAATATCTTCCTAGAGAGTTGGTGACACTGAAAAGAAACCATGCCTCCACTGCTCCAAACAAGGACCTTTTTACAGCAAAACAGCTGATGTGAATGGCCTTTTTTGTCTGTGAAGAAAGTGTGTGTTTCCAGGCATGTGCAGGGCGCAGAGATGGCAGCTGCTGAGGGAGTGGTACTTGGCCAAGCTGGACATCCTGCTGGGCAGAACCAAAATAGCACATGACCTCATCACCCATTAAAGAATAAGTTGTCTTGCACTAGGGGCATCAAACCTTCACAAGAGTCTGTGGTGAACGATTAACTCATGAGAATTAAATGTCCACTAACACACACACAAAAGGGCTCAGAGGGTCTACCATTCTAATAAAAAGTAACAAACAGAAGCTATTACCTCTTATTCGTTATAAGGTGATGGGGAAAAAGCACTGGAGAAATCTAAGCAACTGCTCTGAACTTGCCATTTTTGAACATAAATGAAATATTTTCTTCCATGCTAGATCTTGAGTGATGCTGTTTCTGTTCAGCTCCTTTGACAGTTTGTGAGATGAATTGGAGACCTGAGATATCTCACCCAATTTGCATTCTTTCCAGTGAAGAGTTTAAAGTATCTCTTTCTTAAGGATAAGGATTTTTTTTCCCCCCTTCAGTGATGTATTTAAGTATCTTCTGCACTTACTTTACCATCTTTTTAAAATCATGTCATCGCCACCTTGATGTGTTCACTTAGAATTATTTTTTCTTAGACTAATGCAGATGAAATTATGTCTTTCCTTGCCCAAAGAAGACACAAACATCATGTAAGAACAAAGTTCTTAGGATCCTTCCATAGAAATGTTCACATACACACTAGCAAAGAGTTTTTGTGTTTTGTGTGCATGGGTAGATTGGAAGGTATGGAGGCAAACCAAAGCATGCTGTTTTAGGTACTTGTGTCACATGCTACTGAGTGTGCATGTGAGAATCCGATAATTATGAAACCAATGGACAAAGCAGCTGGCATTGCCATCCATCTTGAGGATAATAAAAATTCATTTAATTTGAATTTCACTTCTTGGAAATTGGAAATTTCCCCAATCGTTGTATTGATTATATAATTATTATTGTTAAGTAGCACAGTGCTGAAGGGCACTGCAGGACATGGAAAATGGTCAATAATATGTTCTATGGGATATCATGTACATTAACAGTGGTGAATCATCCTTCACTGATACTAAAGGAAAGAAGAAAATGCAAGTCTGTTTTATACTGAAGCAGTGACGATAGAAACCCATGCCCAGAGTGTGGGGTTACCTGAGAAAGCTCTAACCCAGCTCTTCCCTAAGCCAGACCAGGACAGGGGGTGCCCCACAGAGCACTGAGCACACTGGCACAGCATGACTATGGGAGGTCCCATGTGCAGAAGCCATTACTCCTACAGGGGACAGAGCCTTGGGGCAGACGCATTCTGTCTTTTCCTTGCTTACTTAGAGAAAATGAACTCTCATTTGGACTACACTCACTGGAGACACCTGAACCACACAGCCACATCCCGCCATCCTGATAGGCCACCAGCAGGCTGGGAGCACTGGAGGAAATTGGCCACGAGTAAGGACAAGCAGCTCCTCCTCAGCCTTCAGGCAATACCCAGAAGAGGGTGGAGACTAATGTCTTTTCCATCATCCAAAGAGCTCGCGCACATGAGCCTTCCTCCCCTGAACACCAGTGCCTCTCTGAGCACTGCCTGGCACCAGTGGCAGCCACACACCAAGGGACTCAGGGCCCCACAGGAGACAAATGCAACACGTGATGCATGTTGTCAGGAATTTAAAGCTGCTCCTGGGGAAAGCAATCCAGAAGCTTCTCTGCAACTCACGTTGGTTCCAGTGAGGCCATGGAAGTCGTTGGGACTATAGCATTTCTTCAGGACCCCCTTCAGCCAAGCAGGAGGAGCCAGGCATGGGGCTGACAGCCCTCGTGGAGCAGCAGGAAGCCACACCACTGGTCAGCCCTGCTGCAGGGCTGGGCCCTGTTCCTGAGGGCTGGAGCTTTTCCAGCAGTGGGTTGTACAACTGCTTCAGAAGGTGCTTCTGGCCACATGTAAGCACAGGCTGTGACAGGCTGTAATTTCAGTGCTGGGGCAGTGCTTGGCGTGGGAGCACAACAAAGGGGATAACTGCTGCACAGGAGGTCGCAGTGTGTACCATGATGGCTGCTGTCATGGGTCTCTAGCTGGTGACATGCAGGTTGTGATGAGAAACCTGCTTAGGAGCTGTCTGCACATGCTGCCAACAAGCAGGGGCTGTCAGCGTGATGAAGTCTATCAACATCTGAATTCTTCAAATCGGCATTTGATTTTAAAATTGATTTAAAATTTTAAAATGAGCTGTCCTTACGATTTCAAGATTTTCTCTTTTTTTTAGTCACGGAAGGATAGAAAGACTTATTTCATATATTTAAAGAATGAGATTGTCATGAAATTACAAGACTTATGAAGACAGAGCTTAGCGGGAAACGCAACAGATGTCAACAGATTCACGCTAAAATTGGGAGAGAGCTGTGTAAGTGCAGGTGGGCTGAACTGCAGTCATTTTACCTTCAGGAAATAAAGTTTTGCACTAGAAAAAACTCTTTCGTGGAAGTCTGAAATTACATTGCTTTACAGCCACTGAAGCAAAGAGTGCTTGCTGTTATCCCACAGCCTCCACTGGAAGGGACTGGAAGGCACAGTGCAACCGGAAGGCAAGTGGTGCTCACAGCTGCCCTGACATTGTGTTTGCACAGGGAGTTTGTACCGGGGATATGAAGAAATCGTTCTCTTCAGTTTCCATATCAGGTTTTCAGATCAGCGATCTTCCCAGCCTTTCCTCCTCCAGCCTGCTCGCAGTGTGGAGTGCTCTTTTCCTGTTTACCCTTACATGCCTTTTTATTACCAGGCAGGATTTTTTTTTTTTTTAAAGCACACTCAGGCGCCTGCTTGTTTTTTCTAAAGCTCTACGGGGATTTGTTGGCGTCTTTTGTAGCAGGTCATCCTGTTTTCAGACAAAGTTCCTGTCTTGTTAAAAACAATCATTTCTGGATGTCTCTGTATGGCTCCTGCTTTTAATCATCCTGAGTCCTTGAGCCACGTAGTCCGCACCCCATTTATGTAGGTTGTGTTTGTTTGTTTGCAGCCAAAAAAAAAAAAAAAAGGAAGAAAGAAAAGAAAGGAAAATACACTGTGGCATAGTCAAGACCAAGGCACAGACAAAGTGGCGGCAGCATCCAGTCCCTTTCCCACCACTGACTGTACCCTTTCCTCTGCAGGTGGGAGCAGGCCGTCTGTAAATGTTGGGAGGGGACCAGCCAGAGCAGTGTTCCTGGGCAGGGAAACTGTGCTCAAAGCACCTTGTTGAAAGAAGCACATGGCAACAAACATAGACTCATAGAATCACCAAGGTTGGAAAAGGTCTCTAAGATCACCTTGTCCAACTGTCCACCTGTCACCAATATTTCCCACTAAACCATGCTCCTCAACAATATCTAAACGTTTCTCGAACACCTCCAGGGACAGAGCCAATGCTCTATATGGCTTTAAAACCCATGGATGGACATCAGTAAGGCTAGTCTAATCCTATATAGCTTGTTGGCTTTAAATTTAATTTTGAGAGAAAAGCTAAGACAACTCTCTGCCATATTCCACGTTTTAATTCTATACATCCTACAGCTGTAGCAAGGGCAAGTAACAAGAGTGCATCCATGTAGCCAACACCTCCTGTGATGAGGGGACTGCTGTTTGAATTATGTTGAGGCTGTGACAGATATCCTACATGGCTTACTTTGAGACGGAGACAGACAGTTATGCATTCTCCTTACTGGCTCCCACATCTTACAGGCTCTTGGGCCTCCTCCTTGGAGCCATTTACTCACACAGGGAAAGCTCACTTTCAAGGGTACCTTCCAGAGTTTTTATGTACTGTTATGTTCCAGGAGGTGATGAAGTTTCCAAATATGTATATTTAAAGGTGTTGTGGCCTGCAGGTCCATTAAGAGAAACAGTCTATTATGTGCTTCCTTATGCTGAACACTCCAGCAAAATGATCATCAACCAAAGCTTCAATCAAAGCTTCAGCCTTTGGTAAATTTACCCCTGACAGTTCTTACACGAAGATGTTACACAATCCCTAACCCAAATGCTTTGATCTCCTAAGTCAAAGTCAATATGTCCAGCTGGATAAATAGCATTAAGCCTAGCACTCTTCCTGTGTAAGTGATAAAAAAATTGATGAAGTCCTGACTTGCAGAAGCACAGGTGCTTTAAATCAATGGACTACAGTTCACCAAAGCTATTAATACCAACCCTGGAAGTCCTGACTGGAAGCAAAGAGCTTTGTAATTTTAATGCACCTTAGTTCAGAACCAAAGTTCAAGTGAGGTCATGTTCAGATGGCCACAAACCCTGGGACAGTGCAGGTCAGTTAAGCTGTTTGCTTTACCTGAACTAGGGGCACAGAGCTGAGATTCAACCTCCCTGCAGTGCAACAGGGCGAACTTTCCCAGATGTGTTTGGAGAAACAGATTTACAGCCCTGTCCCTGGTCTCTGTCCTAAACAGTCCTCTTCCCATATATTAGAGATGTCCCCCTCCCTCTTTTTCTCAGGAACCTCAGACTTTTTCAAAATTCACTTATTTTTGTTGGGCTCCAAACTGACTGCAGTAAGAATGCCTCCTCTTCTTCTTCCTCCTCCCTGTATTACCACAGGCCCACTGCCCGTCTCCCTGGGCAATAGCAGGGCTTAGGCATGTTTCCTGCCCTACAGCTTACTCACTTCCCAGCATCAATAATCTATCACAGATCCTTCCTTACTGCCCGTTCCCCTCCTCCCCATTAATAATGAAATTCTTGAAAGCTTGAGATAAATATCCTGTTACAAAACAGATGATCAGGATGAATATTTCTTTCATCCTCTAAGTCACTACTTGTGGGGGAGTGGAGATAGTCTGTTTAGCCATATGGATGGTTTTCCATAATTCACAAACGTCACTGACAGCAGGGCAAAAAATAATGTCTTTGATATGATCTTTGGATTGTTTCAGTTAAAACCCCCAACTCTTGGAAGGCAATATTCACCCTGGCCCAAGGGCCACTCCATAGAAAATACTGGTCACGTGTTCTTATGAAAACCCTGAAAACATGAGAAATTTCAGAAGAATATGGATCTTATGCTAAGGAATTTCCCTTGGAGGAAATCTCTGAAGGAGTTGGATCAGGGGCACAGGGATGGAGTTGCATAGACCTACAGGGCAGGGGCTGATGTAGGGAAGGCCTACAATGTCACCTTGTAACCCCTGCTTGGGCCTCACTGTGCCACAGCTGGACCTGATCCTCCCAGCATATCTTCCTCATGTCATCTCCTCTGTCTTTGGTCAGAAGTTCATTTTTCTCATCTTCCTAAAAGAGATGTGCTGAATGCGCCTTAATGAATTATCAGTGCCCCTGATCGATTCCAAGCCCTTAGAATAAAAAGCTTTTGGTTAATTTCTCTGTAATTTTGGCCTCAACTGCCTTCTAAAGCAATATGCAATATATTTTTTGCAGTGACTCAGTTGCAAAATCAATGTGGACTATGCTTATAAAAGAAAATGGACAATCAACATCCTGGGTCCTATCCCAGGCACTGCTGATGCATTTNCTCTGTCTTTGGTCAGAAGTTCATTTTTCTCATCTTCCTAAAAGAGATGTGCTGAATGCGCCTTAATGAATTATCAGTGCCCCTGATCGATTCCAAGCCCTTAGAATAAAAAGCTTTTGGTTAATTTCTCTGTAATTTTGGCCTCAACTGCCTTCTAAAGCAATATGCAATATATTTTTTGCAGTGACTCAGTTGCAAAATCAATGTGGACTATGCTTATAAAAGAAAATGGACAATCAACATCCTGGGTCCTATCCCAGGCACTGCTGATGCATTTATTATGTCAGATAATCTTAAAAACTGCTTTAACACCACTCATGGGGAGGTGAGGCACCTCCTGGGTGCCATGGGTTCTGTTGCACAGAAAGCTGTTATTCTAATGGTTGTGAATTTTGCTATTGTTTCTTACTACCACTTCAATGTTACAGTCGTTATTTATTATGGAATATATAAGTGAAGAGAATTGGGTCAATTTGCCTACAATTGTCTTCCAACTAAAACCGGAATACCTTTAGCTCTATTTGTTTCCAGTCCAGTTGCTAGCTTGAGAATACTGATCATCCTACTCAGCTGAGACAAAGAGCAGCCAAGTGATTGAATCAAGTGATACTTCCTCAATGGAGAGTGGCAGATTTGCATCTGACAATTAGAAGATTGTAATCAGTGTTTTCCCATAGCAGTATATCTCCAAGCTTTAATGATTAATAACACAGCCTTCACACATTTATTTTGGTAGGTTTTCAGGAAAAGAAAAAAAAAAGTCCAACTAACAAAAGCCTTCAGAGAAAATATCCCATTGTACACTGAGGTGCTCTGGCTGTCAGTGCTTAGAAGCTGAGCAACACGGGTAGGTGATCTCCCCATGTGGATGTACGAGGTTGTGCCCAACTAATGTAGCAGAGGCATTGCGTGTGTTCTCAGTGAATCTCAAAGGAGTGGGAGCAATTACTTTAAAATAATTAGTCTGTGTCTGAACCTAAGAGAGACAAATTTTATCAGTGAGCATAGAGAGCTCTTGGTATGCAAGAACTCATGTTTATTTGCTTCCAGTTTTCTCTGAGTAACTACATGAATTGACATGGGTGGCAGTTGAAAGCGCTGGGCTATAGTGAAGAGTGCTCTCATCTAGAGCACTCACTGCAGAAGACTTAGTTCCTTTATTCACTTTGCACAAATCCTGGGGAGGAAACATGAGGCGCTGAAAGTCCCTTTGTTTTTGCTCACTGAATTTAAGCAATTCCTCCTGCACACATCAGAACAATGAATCCCTTCAGTGCACCAGGCTCGAGTGACACAAGGCCATGGAATCACACTGCAGATCTCCAGAATTTTCCAATTTTTGGAGAAGCAATTGGACAATTGCAGCAACTGCAGATTCAAACTCTGAGTCTGCTAGTTTCAGAGGCAAGTAATAAAATGAACCCCTTATGCTAAGAGTCTGATCTGGCATAAGGTACATATTAGTAAGCTGGAACATCCAGGCTTAAGTTGTCCTCACTAATTGGGAAAATTGCTGTCCAAAAATAAATTAGTCGGAGCTCAGTGAAGGTGGGTTACCTCAGTTATTCCTCATCAACTACTGTCACTGGTAGAGCCCTCATCTCACATACATCCAGACTAGGTAAGGATTTGTTAACAAAGCCGATGTATGCAAGCACCTACACATGGATCCTGTTCTGCCTCTGTCCCCAGAGGGCAAGTTAGACAGCCCTTCTCTGGGTCTGATTCCAGGAAATCTACTTTTTTAGGTGAGAAACATCCTACAGTTTTTTTCTAGACTACCCAGCAGTGGCAAACTAATGCTATTTTCCTGGTTGATCACTCAGGCATGTCAGCTTGATACTCAGCTCCACTCAGATTTATGACTTGCCTTGTTATGATATCATGTAGAACGGACAGTGTTTCAAGATTTAATACTTTACAAGGAAAAAAAAATCCATTGGCTAGTTTGATGGGAGGTTTCTGGTTTTAAAGGCACAACCTGGATCAAACAAGAAATAGAACAGTTATCTGGTTTTTTTTCTCTTCTTGATCTTTAGAGAGAAATCTTCCCTGAAAATGTCACTTGGACACTGATTTAGCCTGACTAATGTAGGTATACTGCTCTTGGGAGACAAGCCAGTTCTTCCTGTTTCCCTGCAGAAGAACATGTAGAAGAGCAGTTGCCTTGGAATTTAATCTGCCATATGTCAGGGTGGTACCTAACCTATTCACCTTGAATATAGGATGTAAGGCATGTCAGGAGTTAGCATGGAGGTTGCACTATCATTCTGCAGCCCAAAAACTATGTAGGCAAAAAAGTAAAATAAAATAAAATAACATAAACTTAAAATTAAAAAAAAAGGTGTTGAGGTGGGTGTGATGATGAAAAAGCTGACGGGCCCTTACATTCGGTGGCAGCAATTAGCTCTAACATAGTAAATTCCAGGCATATGGCATGGCAACTTTCGCACCCTCTTACATGATTTAAAACGGTTCTCACAAATGCTCGTCTCACTGTAACTGTGAAAAATCTCCTGTTTTCTCAAGAATAAAACTGCTCCAATATCTTGCCCTGACAACTGATGCTTCAAAAAATGCCCCAATCCCTCCAGATCCATTTAAGGCAGTGATGTGTGTTTAATGCAAGAGAACAACAATTATAATATTTTTGACTGAGAAGAACTCAGTTAAGCTGCCAGAAATGTCAAAAGTTCCTTGCTACCCTGACACTTACGTAATTGTTCTGTGAACACCCACACACCGGAATAGACCTACTCCACCAAAAATTGCAGGGCTGACTCACTGAGCGTTCCTCTACGTATCTGAGGACCTAACCATCTAGGATACATCATCCCCAGCGTAATTCTAATGTGATTTCCCTGATTCAATAAAGTTACAGTTCACTTGGGGGAAAAAAGGGATCATCTGCTTCTTTAGGACCCAGCCCACCCATTGTGGAGGATGCAGCCAAGCAGGGCAGTGCTGTGGGCCAGCTGGAGCAGGCCACTGCTGAATCCTCATCCTTGTTTTCTGCATGCTTCAGTCCTATTTGATATCTCTCCCATTGCAATTCTGATGTGATCCAAAAATGCTTGACTTCTTCGATCTGATGGGGTTGCCACCTGAAATGAAGCAGACTGGTGCAAAATGGAACTGAAACAATAAGAAAGAACAAACTAGTTTTTAAGAAAGATTCTGAAGAAAGCCACTATGGGGGAGCAAAGAGGCTTCAATGCATCACTGGAAAGCAGAGGGGTGTTGACATCTCCCCACCAACCTCTTGTCAATACTTAAAGAAAGATTTGTCTGCGTGGTTTAGTCAGAATAGGAAACTTTGGGAAAATGGTTTATACTGTACAGCTATACTATAAAACAACTCAGAGTTAAGTAATAATTAATCTAATTTACCTTTGTGATATGCTGGTGACACTGGTGCACCAGATGAGTAACATAAACTGTGACCACAAAAAGCACTGTGGTCATTGTGCCATGGTGCTCTGACATACCAAGTGATCAGCTGGTGTTCAGGTTGGACATTTCTGCCGTAGATTCTCATAAATACCTAAGTATAGTAAAACCACAATAAACAACAGCAAATTCTCATGTCAATATTGGCAGAAATTGCACTTGTACACACCTGGTCTTCAAGGTTGTGTTGTATACTGAAAAGCTCTGTTTAAGAGCTTTTAACGATCAACGCTGGATCAAAGATGCAGAAATAATTACCATATCCAGTTATGTCCATACTTCGAGGTACATGCCTTTTGAAAGGATAGTACGCTTTAAACATGTATTTTTCTAGTTGCATCCACAACCCAGTACTATCCCAGACATTTTAAATGCTGTTCTGTTGTTAGGGCATTATCCTTTCCTCATTTGTTCTATATACACCCAACTATTTTAAGAGTTTCCCTCTTGCACCAACAAAGGTCTCTCAAGCTTCCAGATTAAAAAATAAAATAAAATAATAGGGAATTAGGAAATGTGGTGACTCCTTGAGATCACTGTAATTTGGCAGTTTTCATCTCCTACTACTTGTTTATGAGTATGAGGTGGGAGCGTGGCAAAATCTATCAAACTGAACCAGAAAGCTTGAGCTTTCACACTAGTGATGCCACTGGCGCTTCAAACTCAGCATGTGATTTGATCTCCTTTTTTTTTAACTGTGTAGAACATTTTAACACCTAGGTAAGACCATAAGTTTAATGCCTTCTCCTCAATAAATTCTTACTAAACCTCCTTTGGTGGCAGCAGGTCTCCAAGGGAAACTCCTACCCCAGTAACAAGGAAACTCGTGCTTTGGTCAGTGTATTTATTCCATGTGGTGCAGGCGCTGTCTGGCCCATGAGAGGTCTCTATGGGGGTTACACCAGTGGAAAGCAACGTGGACATGCTAAGCTGGGGTTGCAGGTACTAGGACATGTGTCTACCCACTTTCCTGCTCCTGTGACATCCTGGAGCCAAACAGTGCACTCAGCTCCAGCAGATCCCCAGACACATTCCAGTGACCATATAAAAACCAGGCAGCAGAAATTGAATTGCTCATGCCTGGGTTAGATTCCTAATTGCCTTTCTTTGGAACCGGAACATGAGATAGCTGCGTTACATTTTTTTTCCTGAAAATGCCCGTGCCAGGATGAAGATCTTTTTCTTACATAATTTGCTGCCCTAGCTCTGCTCCCTGCACAGTTGATTTAAATTGCACTGTGCAGGGATAGGGCACATTGATGCCTTCCACAGCCTGGAGCAAGTATTCAGCCATCCCAGGGGCAGGCTTTATTCCCATGGTCAGAGTGAGTAACTAGAGAGAGATGTGGCATCAGGGGACCTCACAAGTGCAGAAGAAAATATATCTGCAGTGTTGGGAACAGAGTTGCTTTCTATGCTTGCTTGATGCTGTCAGGTTCTGTTCCCTGTGGGATGAGTGAACTGGAAGAAAATAGGACGGGGTTAGTGTGCTGACACACTCCAACGATGGCACTATTGCTTCCCCAGGTAAGCCCACGTGCCAGTGCCCAGTAAGCCCTTCTGAGCACATCGAAATGGGCTGCATTAAAAAGATTTCAGCATTTTCTCAGCAGCCTCATCTGTGGTAATGTGTGTGCCTGGTATGGTGTTGCCTGAATAGCAGGCAGTATCAGAGATAAAGACACCAGAATGCAAAGCAAGGGAACAGACTTTGGACACAGCTGAGCTCTACGGCATTGGCAGGGAAGTAAAATAAGCACATAGTTGTCCCTATGCAAATCACATGATATTCCCGCACCGTGGACTAGGACTTCCAAATAGAGATTGCTGTTTTCCTCAGCAGAGGCAACAGAATTATATGAATCTCGCTTCCAAGGTGTGAGCTTATTTACTGATTTAATCTCTGCCACCAACCTTAAGGGAATATCAGTATTTTCATTCAATCACTGTCCTAGTACCCTTTCTAACGCTTAGTCTGCTTCTCCTTTTTGCCTCCGCTATACAGCTCATTTCTCTATTTGAAAGCATTCCAACTAACATGTAATTATTTGTATGAAAAGTATGCACATACAGCCTTCTGTCCAAGTCTACTGTTTTTTAAGACAGAGCTGCCCACCTGTGCCACGTTTCTGTTGCCTGCAGAATGTGAACCACTGCGAAGTGATACACAGCTGAGTGCCACCAATCCTGGTGCCACCAAGTAGTACTGGGGAGAAAAAATAAAGGAGGAAAAAAAAAGAGAAAAATGAATGGAGTGCTGGCCTATGTGCCTGGCCAACACACTGCATGCATGCTTTTTGTTGCCCTCCTGCAAGCTTAGTTTCATCCTCTAAGGACAGAGAGCCCTACAGCTGTTACAGATCTGCTTGGAACAAGCATGCTCACTCTACGAGCCCTGAGGAACAATTTGGGGAACTCAGGTATGAGCTCCATTCAGACAAGGGTTTATTTTTTACTGATAGAAGTCAAAAGAAAACAAAGCCTCTTGAATAAATGCATTTCCGTAGTAACTGTTAAGTACATTAAAGTCATTCCTAAGTAATTGCTAATTATATTACTTTATTACAAGGCACAATTAAATATGTGCTTGAGGTCATCCAGCTATTTGCTGTTTCAAGGAAAGCACTTGAGTCAAAAGGATTTCCTAAATGGAGCCATTCAGTGTTTTATTTCTCCGACTTCAGGAATTATTCTAGATGTGAATAATTGGACATTGAATAATTGGTGAAATACTATTTCCATAAATTGTTTGCGCTTTACATAAAACAAGCAACATGCTTCACAGGGCACATTTGTTCTCCCTTTGCAGCACCCTGCACAGACCATATTGGCACCAAAGGCACTGCATTTTGTGGCAGGTTTGGTTTGGGATGATATATACGTTCCTATTTCCAAACAGATAATTCACACAAACCAGCACAGTCAGTTAATTCTCTCTTCTACTGAAATTAAAAGGAACTGAGAAAGGGATTCACACCTAAACTGAGAGGTGAGACACACGGGCTCTAAGTTAAGCACCTATTAAGAGAAAGGACTACTCAAAGAGTGAATGTCTCGCTTTTAGCATCAAAAGGTGAATGCCTGCTATCACTGGCTGGTTCAGGCAAGGCTGACAGTCAAGATCCTCAAAATTAATGGCTAACGGTGAACTGCCAGAGGAGAAATACGTTTCCATTACACTTTTTTCCAAGCACCTGCACACCAGCACTGAGCTGAGCTCTGTCTCAACCAGAGCTCTGACGCCAGCATGTTTCATGCTCCTCAGCCTTCTCCACTGGGCAATCTCTGCATGTGCTTCATCGACATAAAACAGCCCTGAGACAGAGGGTTCCCCCTGCCACTTTGATTCAGGTCATCGGTGGGAGCTGGAAAACCAAGGCTGGAACTCGTGCTTTCATAAATACTTATTTCTGCCACGCTGGAAAGGTCAGATCAAAGGAACAATAAAACCTTTCCCATTTCTTCTTCCTCCTTTTTCTCATTAAAAAAAAAAAAAAAAAGACAGGCTACAGTCAAATTCTGCTCCAGGTCAAGTGGAAAAGAGCAGTGAACCTGTGCTTTTAGAGGAAGAAAGCACTTACAAAAGGAAAGTACTTTTCCATCCTTTCTTCCCAGTTCAAGAAGAAACCCCACGTGCACTAAGCCCCCTGAAGATGCCTCTGCCTTGCTGTCTCAGTGTATCAAGTTGTGAAGTGGCTCGCAGTGACCCAGTTGGCCCAGTTTCAGAATGTCACAGGTATCTGCCATTTTTTGGTACTCCTACCTGCCATTCCACTGTGTAGAAAGTCTGTCTGCTGAACTCAAGGTTCCTGTTACAGGGAAGAACATGAGGAACTGGCTAAGCAGTGTAGAACTCTAATCTCCATCTTCCACTCTTGTCGGTATCATCTACGGTCCAAAGGTCAGCCTGATAGGCCTCATTGTGATGAGGATGCTTTGAACTGGGATGAAGAGGTTTCATTCACAGACAGGGAGTTATAGAAAGAAAAAACAAGCAAACAAACCTGAGTCACCCAGAAATGAACATCACAGGGTTCAAAAACTGCTTCTGCCTTGACTGAATTAATAATGGTGAACAGGAACAAGCTCTTCTTACTGCTGAGGTACTATAAAACCTTTTAGAAGCTGAAGGATAAGTGATCTGATGATGACTGGGACATAGATCTGGTCCTTGGTAAAGCACCACATGGTGGCATGGTCCACTCCTGCACACTTCAGTGACCAACAGGATAAAATGATTCAGACAGAAAAAGTGAAGGTATGCATGCATGTGAGCACAAAGATAGCAAAGTATAATACATAGCTTTAACTGTCCCCCAAGTTATCTTCAGCCAGTGGGTGCTGAGGGAGGTCCTGGCACAGAGGGTGTCCCTTCTACTGCATGTGTTCAACTCCATCACAGCACAGAATCTCTCGTCTGGCTCTCAGCTCAGCAAATGCCGCCCTCAAACTGTTGCCATGCAATGAGCTGGCAGTAGCCATCATCATAACAAGTCTGCCCCCGGATCCACTTGGGAAACACAACTCTCTCGTGCACTCTTCATATCAATATTTATTGCTTTCATACATTTAACTTTAACCTTCATAATATTTCAATCAGATCTGACAGTACTAATGATGAAAATCGCTTTAAATGCTATCACTATTTATTGCCACGTTACTACTAGGCAGGTAGCTCAATGGGTTGGATAAACTGCTTGCATAACGAGCAGCTTTCAGTTAAAATGCTGCATGACTAAGAATTTTATTTTAAACTACTGCCATAAAACGTCACTGAAGATGCCCCGAAGATGACAATCAGAACTTATTTTCTTCCTAAAATATTTTAGTCAGCAGAGAGGCAAGCTTACCTTATATGAATATGGAAGTATTTGATAGAAATGTATACATATATATATTTTAATTGAGATGATAATTTGTTTTTCCTTTCTCCTGTTTTTTTTTTTCTTTTTTTCTTTTTTTTTAGATCCAAACTCTGAAACACGACTCATCTTGTCTGCGATGTTTAAAAAACCAAAAACGAATCAATGTGCATTGTAAGCTCAGAGAGCCATGACAAGCAATAGCGACATGGACTACAAGGAGTAAATTGTATTTTAATCACTGTATCGAGCTTGCTGAGACTTGTCACAGTGTTACAGTGAAATTGCCCCCATCTCCATCTTTCAGGAGACACCGCTTCAGAGTGCTTTCTAGGTGGGCCTATTATTTTTACGGTGCAAGCTCCAAAGAGTCAGCAGTCACGTCCCAGCCTTTACCTGGGTGAGAAGAAAAGGCTTAAATACAGTAAAGAAGGGGAATCATCATAATAAAGATAACAATAAAGAAACCAAAGAGTTATCTGAGCTGCTCTGAGCACTGACAGCGCCCAGAGGCAGGACAAGCTTTACGGAACGCTTTCCAGCCTTCCATGCGGGCAGCGCTGGCCCTGTCACATCCCCTCTGCGGGGGCCACCTGGGTGCCACGTCCCATCAGCATCACTCGTGCCGGCAGCGCGGGGAACGCGGGGCCGCCGTGCGAGCGGGGATTAATCCTCGCGGAACAGCGTTACCCCCGCGCAGACGCCGGCGGAGGGATTAGCGTTCAGGCCGGGCTTCTCCCGAGTTATTTTCGCTGCCGGCTTTTCACTTACCCCCTCGCTAAGCCGCTCCCCGCCCCTCTCAGCCCCCGGCGCCGCTCCGCCGTGCCCCCGCGTCCTTCCGCTGGCTGCGGCGCGATTGGGGGACGCCGGTTCCGCGTCCGCGGAAGGCACGGAGCGGGGAGACGGGGCTGGGAGGGAGCCGGGAGCTCAGCCTGCGTGAGGATCAGCTGAGGACAGGACCGGCA
>VXAB01010930.1:116700-150575 GCA_013399175.1 Odontophorus gujanensis | reverse complement strand
CCCCCCACCAGCGCCCCGGCTCGGAGCAGTGGTCGGGGGGATGTAAGGCGTGGAGAAGGGGGGGGTGGGGGCAGGAAGGTGCAGAGCGGGGCCGCCCCCACCCGCCGCGCCGCAGCCGCGGCCGCCGCTTGTTTGCACTCGGCTTATCCGGAGCGGAAATTCCTTTCCGTTTTTGTGAATGACAAACTCATTAACAATTCATCAACACAACCTGTTCCAGCCGGCCCGTCGCCGCGGCAACAGCCCCTTCCGCGAGCCCCCATTGGCTGCGCCGCAGAATGTCTCCATTGAGCCCGGCGCGGCCGTGCCCATTGAGAGGCGCTGGGTGAGAGGAGAGCGCTCCGGGCAGCGCCGGCACCGGGGCCGGAGGAGGGAGGGAGAGAGAGAGAGGGAGGGAGCGGCCCCGTGCTGCGCCGAGCCGGGCAGCCCCGCTCGGAGGCACACGCTAATTGGATTTCATTCGCTTGGGGCGGAGGAAAAGCCCGAGGGCTCGGGCTGCGGCGGCGATTAGGCAGGTTCATTCAGGGATTCNTTGGGGGGTTTAAACAGAGAATAAAAAAAAAAAAAAAAAAAAAAAAAAAAAGGAGGAGAGCGGGCAGCAGGCAGCGCGCACGCACACACACATACACACACACACACACGCAGCCGCTGCTCCCTCCCGTGGCTCCGCCGCCCGGCGCGGGGGAGGCGCGGGGGGGCTGCGTGATTCACTTCCCCGGGGCGGGGGGAGATAAGTTGTGCGGAGTTGCGGGGCCGCAGCCCGACCGCACGCCCCTGTGAGAACGAGGGGCGCTTCCCGAGCCCGCTCCGCGCACCCCGTCCTTCCTCATGCTAGATACGTTCAGACCCGTCCCTTTCGCGTCGGAAATGGCGATTAGTAAATCCGTGGCGTGGCTGAACGAACAGCTGGAGATGGGCAACGAGCGGCTGCTGCTGATGGACTGCCGGCCTCAGGAGTTGTACGAGTCGTCCCACATCGAGTCGGCCATCAACGTGGCCATCCCCGGCATCATGCTGCGGCGGCTGCAGAAGGGCAACCTGCCCCTGCGAGCCCTGGTCGCCAGCAGCGAGGAGGACCGCGAGCGCTTCGCCCGCCGGTGCGGCACCGATACGGTGGTGCTGTACGACGAGCACAGCCGCGACTGGAACGAGAACACGGGCGGAGAATCCGTGCTGGGGCTGCTGCTCAAGCGCCTTAAAGACGAGGGATGCAAGGCGTTCTATCTGGAAGGTGAGCGAGATTCTACGGCTGCACGGCCCGGGAGGGGGTTTCTCCCTCTCCCTGCTTTGTTTAAAGGGGCCCCGGGGGCTGGAGGGCTGCGGCGGGGAGCGGGAAGGACGGACGGATAGCGGACTGCCGCCCGCACAGTGCACCGCAGCGCGGAGCGGCTCCGGGCTATAATCCCGGGCGCGTTGAACCCCGCGCCGCAGCGGGAGATTTCGCTAAACCTTCATTTGGGTCAGTCCGTCTGCCGACACTGTGGCGTTTTCCTCTTTTTCCCGAGACTCGAGGAGGTGGGGAAACAGATGACCCTTTGCAGACTGAGCTCTCGCAGGCATGCCATGACATAGGTTGAGATTTTTCTCCCCTTGCTTCCCTCCCTAGGTGGTTTCAGCAAGTTCCAGGCCGAGTTTGCCCTGCACTGCGAAACGAACCTAGACAGCTCGTGTAGTAGCAGCTCCCCTCCTCTGCCCGTCCTGGGCTTGGGAGGCCTCCGAATCAGCTCCGATTCCTCATCGGACGTCGAGTCTGACATTGACAGAGACCCCAACAGTGCCACCGACTCAGATGGCAGCCCGCTCTCCACCAACCAGCCTTCCTTCCCCGTGGAGATCTTACCATACCTCTACTTGGGCTGTGCCAAGGACTCCACGAATCTGGACGTTTTGGAAGAGTTTGGCATAAAATACATCTTGAATGTTACCCCCAACCTGCCCAATCTCTTTGAAAACGCCGGCGAGTTCAAGTACAAGCAGATCCCCATCTCCGACCACTGGAGCCAAAACCTGTCTCAGTTCTTCCCCGAGGCCATCTCCTTCATAGGTGAGACCCCGTGCTCGGTGGCGAGCAGCAAACCCTCATTCCTTTCTCAGAAATCAAACAGATTTCAGGTGACAAGCGGTAGCAGCGTTTCTCGCAGTCTCTGGGGGGATGACACTCCACATTCTGATCCTTAATTTTGATTTTTTGCTTTTTTAAAGCCGGCTTAAAGGGTGAAGGTTTATTGAGAAGTGTGCCATGTGCAGGGCTGCCGCTGCATACCTGGCCTGGTGCTGGGAATTCCTCCCTGAGCTGCCTGCGTGGAAGCTGGGGACTGAGCAGTGCGCAGGATGGGGTTATTTTTAAATCTCCTCTTAGGGGAGAGGGATAAGGCAAATGAGCCCCGAGCTGGTGGTGGCTTATGCGTCTTTTGTGTTTCTTTTTTTTTTTTCCTGTTTTTTTTTGTTGTTGTTGTTTTCTTCCTTTCTTGAGGTTACTGGAGAGCAGCATAATGAAAAGAAACGTTCTGGGGAAGCTAACTTTAGCTTTTAAATGCAAGTTACTCATAACTGGCAAATGTATAGTCAGGGCTTTAATTAAATCCCACGGTAATAATGATCTACCTCTCGGGCGCGGTGCCCTTAGCCGCTATCCTCCGGCTCTGGGAACGTGTTCCCGTGGACTCGAGACGTCCGCGTTCGGTTCCCCGCCAGCTAGGGGAGGGCTGAGATCGGGGTGCGGAGGGGTGAGCACCGCATTATCTGTTGGGAAGCTGTGCTGTAATCCGGTTGAATGATACCGGTAATAGTGGAGAATGTAGGTAATCTGAGCCCAGCAGGAAGAAATGTGGGCTGGAAGCCACAAAGAAACTAATCTCCAGGCATTGTAATGCATTTCCTATTACAAAGGAACCCATTTTCAACCAATGTTGACATCCTGTTCCTCCTAATGGGCTGTCCCCTGTGACTTCCCTCATTCTTTTAAAATGCCTGAATACCTCCATTGTTAGCAGCACAACAGTTGGAGAATAATTTAATAGACCTTTGCAGTCTGCTGGTCTGTATAAAAGGCATTCAGTGACATATTGCAGGATTTCCATGCTGGGGCAAGGGGACTAAGAATTTAAAGCAAATCTCCAAGCGAAAGAGTCTTTTAACACCGACTTTAAAGCTGTGTCATGTGGCGTACTCCCTTTGTCTCATTCTTAGTTTCCTCAGCTCTTGGGCTCCTGTACATGCACTTGGGGGGGGATTCGCCTCTTGTCCTGTTTTTAAGCCGGTGAAGTTAACTCTTGCATGGTACTGCCGCAGAGATCAGAACGGCCCTTTCTCTTTATCCGATGCTAATCTTGTTTGTGTCAAGAGATCGTTTTCTGAGCGCCCGTCTGACGTGTCCTTCTCTGCCTCTTTGTGCACAGATGAAGCTCGAGGGAAGAATTGCGGCGTCCTGGTGCACTGCTTAGCGGGGATCAGCCGCTCGGTCACAGTGACGGTGGCCTACCTCATGCAGAAGCTCAACCTGTCCATGAACGATGCCTACGACATTGTCAAGATGAAGAAGTCCAACATTTCACCCAACTTCAACTTCATGGGTCAGCTGCTGGACTTCGAGCGGACCCTGGGGCTGAGCAGTCCCTGTGACAACCGAGTGCCCAACCAGCAGCTCTACTTCACCACCCCTGCCAACCAGAACGTCTTCCAGGTGGACTCCCTGCAGTCCACGTGAGCTCCCTCGGCTTCCCTTCTCCTGTCCGTTCCACGGAATCATTCCTCACTGGTTTCTCTTTGGCAGTGAAGAAAGAAAACACAGCTTTCTCGTTTTTCTGGCCTGTGGCACTGCAGAGCAGCAGCCAGCGCAGGCTAGAAAGGGTCACGCAGAACCGGCTATTGCGGCAGGAGGGAAGGCTACGAGCTCTGGGAGGCCATGGAGGCTGGGCGCAGGTGGCCGCGTCCCGCTGGCCGGCCCGAGGACTGCAGAAGGGCGCAGTGGGGCTGGATGGGCCGAGCACGTGTTCCGTGGGACTGGGACTGCCCCACTTCCCTCTGTGCTTCTGGATCTGTGACATAGGTTCTGTCTTCAGTGAAGACTGGTTATGTTTTGTTGTCACTTTTTAATTTAGAGGAGCCAAAGAAAGATTTCAGCATATTGTACTTAGAGTATTTGTTTGCCAGGAGCTCAGTAGTGTTCTACTTGATCAATGTAAATATTTAATCTTAAGTCGATTTGCAGGTTTTGTTTTTTTGTTGTTTGTTTTTTTAAATCCATATATATTCAAGAAATCAATCCAAGGGGACACCTAAGTTTTTGTTCTCTTCAAAAATTCTGCTTTTTTTTTCTTTTTTTTTTTTTAATTATTGCAAAGAACATATTTGCAGCATGCTCAAATTTATTGTTCAACTGAAGCAAGCTTTCCACGGGGAGAAATGGCAATGGTGAGAAGTTTGCAAGTCATGTTAGTGAACAAGTACAGTCTCTTCCTTCATATATTTTTCTTGTGGTGATTTTTTTTTTTTTCCCTCACACTCTTGATGTAGTTTCCACATGATATATATATATTTTTAAATTAAATTAAATTTTTTTTTGCCTTACCTTTTGTAAATAGGTCATCTGGGAGGAGATTTGTCTTTGAATGCGAAAGATTTTTGATCACTTTTTAGAACTTTCAGATGTACTAAACAGTGCATTACCTCTGTACAAATTCTTCAGGGAGCTTCACCTCAAATGCAATATTTGCGTCTTTTTCTTTTCTTTTTTTTTCTTTTTTTGTATAAAACTGGAAGTATGTGCGAGCATTTGTACCTGTGTGTACGCACAGTGAACCTGCACATGGTTGCCAATAAGGGAGAGTCTAATTCACGGTGTAAAAGTTTTAAGATGGAATTTATTATAAGAATGTAAAACCTTAAATTATTAATAAATAAATAACTATTTTTGGCTATTGAGAACCGAGCTGGTTTGTTCTCCCTTGTCCCTCTGTGTGGGTGTGGTTAATGGCACATGCACATATGGTTCTGCTTAAAGGTAATTGTTTTCAGCAGCTTTTGTACAGCCCCTGAGACAATAAGGCCTTGCTTTGCCTCTGGTCCCTGAATGAACGAAGTGCATGGGCTGGATCCTTGCTTCCCTTTGGTGAAGGGAAGGCTTTTGGAGGCCTTTAGGTTAATCAGAACATCCTAACACCCCTCCTGCTACCTCAGGGACATACCTGGCCCTGGGGCATAGGGATCACTTCTTTTAGAGTGAGGAGCTGCTGTTTTCTTTACAGTAGCTTTTTTTTCTTTGTTTATTTACAAGGGAGGATAGCTCCATGGCCGATGGCAGAAGGTGGGACTGCCATCTCTTTATCAGTCCGGCAGAAATTCATTTCCAGAGCCCCGTCGATGTCTGCAGCCAGTCCATGATTTTCTGTCTCTGTTGGACTGTGCGTCGGCTTAGCAGATGAAGGCACTGGAGGAAGCATCCCTATGTACTCGTGGTCACCTCATATCCTCTTTGGTCACTTTGAGCAGCCCTGTCTCTGCAGGAGGGAAAAGAAGGGGCAACTGCGGTTGCAAAACTTCCTGTAGTGACTCACTGACATCCCAGGGAGCAGCAGCCCGAGGCGCCAGGCTCCACGTGTGGGACAGGGGAGATGGAAGGCCTTCAGGGCTGGGCTGCAGCTGAAAGTTCTGCACGGTTCTGGGCAGCCGGAGCACATCCCGTGTAATTTTAGCAACTGCGAGTGTGTGAAATGAAAGGCATCAAAACATGGGAAAAAAGTGAGTCAGTGTCTCATGCAGTAGTGGCCTAGATTGAGTGCATAAACTGTGAAAGTAGAAGTGGGTTGCAGTTAAACTTGGCTTGTGCTAATCCAGTTTTGAACGGTTTCCGCTCTTGGCATTCCCTGTGCTGCTCTGTTCAAAGTGGAGATTTGCAAGCAGCTCTAGCAATTTCCTGTCCAGCTGCAGCTCAAGTGACTCTGTTTTTTTTGTTTTTTTTTTTTTTTTTTAATATGGTCTGCGGATAATTTTAGCCAGTTTCCTCTTTGTGGATTATTAATCTGCTTTCCTTGTAGAAACCTACATAGCTGCGTCCCTACTGTTCTGCTGAAGTCAACAGATGGCCTCGCCGCCACTTCCTCTCGCTTCGCTGTGGGTTTGTTGTCAGGCCACTTCTGAAATTAATAGTGTTTTCTGGCCAGCTGCCACAGGCCATTACCACAAAGGGGAAGTAACACATCTGAATAGCAGGAAGCCGGGCAGGGTCACCCTGTGAGCTGAACCTGTTGAGCACAGCCGGGCCTCACTCATTCAGCAAGTGTCAGGCTCCCTGCCCTCCCTCCCCATTCTGATCAGCTCGCAATGCCTCAGCTGTTTGCGCCCAGCAAATATTTCCTGCTAATGGATTGCAAATGTTAATTGTGACTAGGTAACTGCTAAGGTGAGGAGGTAAATAGCAGTGCGTGGTGAGGCAGCTGAGGGGAGCGCCTTTGCTTTCTTTGCAAGTTGCTTTGAAAAGTTAGTGCTCACAAGGGCTTCCTGCTTCCTTCCTGCTTTGCCGAGTGACTAACACTGAAGGGTAGTTCTGCAATTCATCATTTTTCAGTACAAGCAAGTGGGGTAAACCAGCCTTCCTCACACGCTCTGCGGCAGTCAGGCAGAGAACTGTCTCCTGCCATAATTGCTCCTCAGACAGGCCCTGGACCAGGGCTGCTGGTCAGAAACTACGGCTGAAGGTGAACCAGGACCTAGCAATAACAACTTTGGGTGCAGGCAGACCCAAACCACAGCTGGACCTGATCCAGTGATCCAACAATCCAACACCTGGATTGACCACTGATTTTGCTGGGGTTCTTTGCACTTGCTTGTGTACCAGTTCTGAATTACAGATGGTTTGGAGAGAAAAGAGGAGAGGGCATTCCTCAGCACTGCTCAGTCCCACTTTCCTGCGCCTCAGCAATGTGAAAGCAATGGCATGGCCCACGCAATCCCTCTGGCTTTCCTGAGGCTGGGATCTGCTTGCCCTGCAGCCCCCCCAGCACTTGTTTCCCCATAACTCACAGCCTCTCTGCCTTCCCTTATTCCAGGCCTCGCTGGGATGGGGCAGAGGTCTCGAGCTGCTGGGGCGTTTGGCAGCTATAGCAGTTCCTTGGCTGGTAAAGTAATTTGTAATGGGAAGAATAAATCCTTTGTGCCTGAAGGGACAGGCCCAATGTGTGTAAGGAAGTGGGGGGAATATTCCCCCTTTGTAGCTCAAAAATCACAACGTGCTTCATATTACAGTGGAGAAGCGTAAGATACTGAATTACTTCAGAAGCTTTGTAGATATCAGGAGGGAAACCTGTACTGCCAGGAATGAATCCCTCAAAGCCAAAGCTTTCTCTCATGGCCCATCTGTGCCTTTAGCTCAAGGGGTGAAATCGTGTCCCATGGCACCAACATCCCCTTTGCTCCTGCAAGGCTAGGGTTTCCCTTGTTGTTTGGGTGTGCATTAGCTCCTGGCTTTCCATTCTCTGCGCAGGAATGTTGCGCAACTCATACTGCTGTGTCCCTATCTCACATTTCCACTTTCCCATTCACACCCTTTCAAACCACACAAAGACCGCCTTTAAAATGGCTTCCACCTCCTTCTGCTTTTGTTATTGTATCTGTCATTTTCCCTTTCCTCCTTCTTTTTCTTGTCCTTTTTCCTGTCCCTTCTGTTCTTCTACACACCTTGCCCTAATCTTTTAGATAATTTCTTACCTTTCTTTCATTTTCTTACCCTCTTCCTGTTACACTCTTCCTGTTCTCTTTGTATTTCAGTTCCACTTTCTCCCAGCTAAAGCCTCCTTTCTCCTCTTTGCTTCCACAGTGAAGGTCAGGATAAGTGTCACAGTCTCAGTCTGTTTTTGTGAGTGACCGGAAAAATGTATTTGAGAGGAAGAGGTAAGAAAATACTACTATTGTCCTCTTACCAGATTCCAGGAGATGAGTATTTTCCCCATCACCATTCCCCAGAGTGAGGCTCCTCAGGCTTCCCAGAGGGTCAGTTATGGAAAGAAAGTGGGGAGAGGCCCAGCACGTGGCCACCCAGAGTGGCTGTGTTGGCAGAACTGAAGCTGGATGGACTGACTGTGTATCTGGAGAGTGTTTCTTCAGCTTCTTTTGCATTCTGAGAAGCACGTCCAAAAAACAGTGTTCCAGACCCCATCCTACAGCAGTAACCACAGGACTGCAGCAAGGTTCTGCCTACCTACAAGGTGTCTGAGTCTGCCTCAGGCACCTCATAGCCCAAGGGCAATGCCCACTGATGTTTCCTCATGGTGTGTGGGGTCCCTGGTGTGCAGGGACTCTGCCCTTGCCTCCTCCACCAGCTGGAAACGGGTAGTTCTGCATCATGTTTTTCCTTCCTTCATTGCTAAATTGGAGAGATAAGCATATGCTGTACTTGGTACACAGCACAGAAAGCTGGTATGGAAGCTGCTGTCTTTTAAGTAAAGTGCGTGTCTCAGTAAGGAAAGGAAAAAAACATGTCAGATGCTTTCTGTTGTTTGTTATCATAGGAATCTGCAAGTGCTGAGGGAATTCTGGAGTGCTCACAGCCTTAGCTTTCCCTCATAAGGCAAAGATGAAGGATGTTGACTTACCACAAGCACAAGGAGATGATTATCAGATGGAAAGTGGGGGTATGGTGTCTGTTTAGGAAATATCTCTTCATGACAGAAGCTGCATTCAGGACTATATTTGAGATGCACTGGAAAGTGCGCCCTGCTCTGCTTCACAGCTGTGATCCCCAGGACGCAGGAAGCAGAAATGCTGGCGCTCTCCCACAGCCAGGCTGCTCCAGAATTGTGGATCCCAGTGGCACAAAGTGGCCCTACGTGGGAGGTCTGCTCACCCCAAATGCAGGACATGGTGAGGCACTCTGCTCATCTCACCAGAGGCACAAGTATGCTGGGGAGTTCTGCCGCACAGCTCTTCCACCTTTCCTAATGGGCAATGCCTAACTCCAAGGTTCCCACTGTTTTTTCTGTTAAAGTCATATTTGGGGGCATTATGGAAACCTCTTTCTTTCCTGCTGACCTCAACACCTCGGGAAATAAATTCCCATCTGCAAGCAAAGCCATCTGAGAAACTGATTGATGGCTGACACTGGCCTTACTCAGGGCAAAAGTTCACTGTAGTTTAAAGGTGGCAATTCTTCCGCTTGCTGGAAGATGATGTCCTTACAGAAACAGCCTGAAAGCTGCCTGGGATTTTTACTATTTGTGACAATACATTCACTTGGTGCATTGAACACTCCAGTGGTGTTAATCAGCATAGCAGCCAAGACTCCGCCACTGACGTGTGGTCAAAACAACCTTGAACACCTTGATGCCGTTATCCGCCTCTATATATTGACCATTGTGAATGCAGGTGATCTTTGTATATCCTTTGTATATTCTTCCTGCATACAGTCCTGAAATAGACATAGGGCTAGAAGGTTAAAATATCTTGATAGCTCCTTATTTTTTGATGTTTTAGTGTCCTGGGAACCTACCAACACATTAAAAAAAGTTCAGCATCAGTGAGAGTTCAGCTATTGCTTGACCGACGAGGGTGCTATCAGCGATCTAAACTGCATTTGCTATGTCAGTGTTTCCATCACACCCATTTGTCTGAGGGGTTTCTAGGCCAGTCCTGCCCTCTGAGGACACACAGCTCAGCACCCCTCGTCCAGGCATTAGCAGTGAGCTGACTCCATCTAACCATAGGTAACTGGGGAACACACAGACTGCGCAGGATGTTTTTCTTGTAAACACATACAAAATGTGTCTGATTTCTGGGAATACAAAATGGGAACAACATACTAATCTTCACACATACCTTTACAATTCCTCACCCAGGTTTTGGTTTTAATTGACGTTTTGCAGGCTGCTGTATGTAAACAAAAGCTGCTTTATATTTGCAAATTACTGTCAGAGCAGTCAGCGATGCCTGTAATTAAGGTGGACCGATGCTTCCGCTTGTAAGAGGACTTTCTTTTCAGATGTTTACAACTTTGCCAGACTTTGTTTGGACTCGAATATAAATGCCTCGGGCTGATCTATAAAGATAAAAAGAAATGAGTATCCTTCTGAAAATGTCATCTGAGAAGGCTTGGCTCCTTTTTCTAAAGAAGATGCCTTGTTTTCTTGTCTGTGTAACAAAATCCCTGACTGTTTCCTCCAGCAGCCCCAGCTCTGGGTGCCCGGAGGAAGGGTGGTGAGCTTGGGCAGGGCCTGTGGCAGCATGTTGCTGCTGCCTCCCCGTAGGGCACGCTGAGCCCAGGGTATGAGCACCTGAGATATGGCCCTTTGCATGTGCCACGTAGAGCTTTCTTGGTGAGTTAGCAGCAATAAAAAGCAGTTGAGCGGGCTCCTGGTTCAGAGCACTGGTGGGACCTCTGGCAGCGCAGTGCCCAGGAAGAGCTGTGTTGTCTGTGAGCAGCTAGCTTGCATGTCTTTCCATTGTGCAGTATAAATATTTCTGACCTCTCTGCTTTCCCTGGGGAAAATATGGGTGATATCAACAACTCATGAACATTTTGGGACTTTGACAGAGGAGAAAACGCACATCAGTTAGCAGAATCAGTGTGCTTTTGTGACATTACTTCTGGAAGGGCAAGAGCTGAAAATGTGGCAGTTTCAGGGGCTCATCAGCAGCTAAATATCAAATGCTTGGAGGTGTCCTGTGTGCCAGCTAGGTGTGGGACTTCTACAATCTTAATTATATCCTTCTCATGGAGTTTTTTCTTTGTGCAGCAATACCTATCACGGCCTCTCCAATGAGGTCTAAATGAACAGCATTCCTATGGCTTTAGACAAGAGTAGCTGAGATCACACTCGAGTCCTCAGTTTGTTATTAGGGTAATAGGGTTTTAAAAGGTCCTACCAATTATGGCAGAATAAAATTAACAGGATTCTCTTTTTTTTTTAAGCTTCAAAGTGTATGTAAGCTTCCTTTGGCATGGATTTCAGTCGTCAGATAAGTTTATACAGTACCTTGGCTAATGAGAGCTGGTTAGAGCTATGGGGCATTACTGTGATGGTAATAATAAAGATGATAATTAACCAAGGTCAAAAGAAACATTCCCTTTTTTCCGAGTCCTGCACAGCCAGGTGCAGCATTTAGCTCAACTTATATAATGTGCATGTCGCTATATTCCAGAATGACAGTTCTTGCCTACATCTCTGGATGGCTGAGTCTCATTACAGAGTTCAGTGAAGTTATTCCTGTCAGGAAAGTACTAAGCATACTTAGCTATTAGCAGAATCAGGCACTGGGGCATTCTTTTGGCTGTGAAAATATTCTGCAGAGCGTAGGTTATGTAATAATCAATAATATTCGCTAATGATTGAAGAAGCCAAGAATCTTTGGGCAGGACAGTTTCCCACAACACTAGAATTTTATGAATTAACTAGTGATCTAAATGCTTTTGTATTTTGGCTGCAAAGCATATGGGAGGAAGAAACACTTTGGGAGGTGCAGAGCACTCACATGCTGGAGGGCTGGTCTGTCAAAGGATCACTGAATTAAGAACTTGGGCAAGCTGATTGCAAATTCTGAGCCAGTTTGGAAATATCCATCCTACCTTCTGCTTTCTGCGAGCATCACAGACTGGGTTCATAGTTCATGTTGGTGCAGCACTATAAATCATAACCCTGAAATAAGGCTGAAGTAATACAGCGGTGAATCAGGCCCTGGAAGAGTGCATGTGAGTATCATTACTTGGACAGAAAGGAAAACAGACTTTCTAATATGTTCTTGTAAAGGCGAGTTACTATTATTTAAGGAATGTTGAAAGAACATGCATTTTTCCAAAGTGAAAACCAAATGATCCTGTTCCTCAGGTCTCCTACCAATGGTTATGATGAGGATTTGTTCACTCTCTGTAGAAGTTTCTGGCTGTTTTTGAATTTTGGCTGTCAGACCAGAAGTTACGATTGTTGTGAGACGTGTCTCTGATCTGTTGGCTATCCCAGACCTGGCTAAAGACAGTGGGTTTGCTTCTTTCATACTCAGTATCAGAGCATTTAATAAATACTCTTTTGTACAATGATGGTAGGAAGCAGACATGAGTTATGGCCCAAGGCAAGGAGGGCATGACAAAGCTTGAGCAGTACTACACTGCTTGATTTGTGCATGCAATAACAAGAATATGATGGGCAAGCTGTTGTGTGGACAGAAAACAAAAAGTCACCAGACTATAAGGGAAGTACTTGTGGTCATTACTTTGAGATGGAGCAGAGAGCCAAAGTGAGGGGTGCAGGGTACTGAGTGATGCAAGGCCAGACAATCAGGTGATCAGACCCCACTGAAAAGCCAGTCTGTCCCCTTCTCCTTCTGTTGTGCCTTCTTTTTAATTCCTCTGCTGTCAAAAGCACTTGCTTGTCTGCAAAGCTCTGCAAAGCTTATCAATATTTTTGTCTGGTGATTTATCCCTGATGTAGCTCAGTGTTGGCTCAGAAAAGCATCAGTCAGTGTTATAGTGGGAATAGGAGGATGCAACTAGTGGCAATAGGGGGATTGACAGAACTGGGTCTTTTAGCTTGATCTCAGATTGGCTTAGCTATAGAATCCAACCATGGCCTCAGTGTTTGGGCACAGAAGTAATTGGAAAGACAGTCTGGGGTTCTTCTGAGCAAGTAAACTGCCTTCTGATTGGATTCAAGGAAAAAAGTCTTCAAGCATTAAAATAAGATGATACCAGATGTCACAACAGGGTCACACATTTGATTTCTTTTTTTAAAGGAGTAGCAAAAATACGGACTGGGAGGAGAATGGATTGAGAGCATCCTTAAGAAGAAGGACTTGAGGGAGTTTGTGGATGAGAAGCTCAACATGAGCCAGCAGTATGTGCTTGAAGCCCTGAAAAGCAACCATATCCTGGGCTGTATCAAAAGAGGGGTAGGCAGTGGGGTGAGGGAGATGATTGTTCCCTTCTGCTCTGCCCTAGTAAACCCTGTCTGGAGTATTGATTCCAAATCTGGGGCACAAAAAGGAGATGGAGCTGTTAGAGCAGGTCCAGAGGAGGCCACAAGGATGATCAGAGGGCTAAAGCACTTTTCCTATGAAGAAAAACTGAGGGAGATGGGCCTGTTAAGCTGAAGAAAAGAAGGCTCCAGGGAGACTAAAGAGGCCTTCCATTACCTAAAAGAGAACCCAAAGGAAAGCTAGAGAGGGACTTTTTAAAGAGGCAAGTAATGACAGGAGAAGGGGGAATGGCTTGAAGACAAAAAAAGGGTAAATTTAGATTAAATATAAGAAAGAAATTATTCAGTACGAAGGTGATGAGGCAATGGAACAGTTTGGCCAGAGATGCCCCATCCCTGCAGGCATTCAAGGCCAGGCTGGATGGGGCTTTGAGCAACTGGATCTAGTGGGAATTGTCCCTGCCCGTGACAGAGGGGTAGGAACAGGATAGTCTTTAATGTCCTTTCCAACCCAAACCATTCTATGATTCTACCATTGTATGAGACCTGCAAGACTTCCAAACTGCCTCATTATCTGGGTAACAGAGGTAACTCCCACATGCAAAAGGGCAAGTTCCTTATGGAAGGTGGCCAGTTTTGTTTGGAAGTTTTATTTTATATGTACTTTTTTCCCATTTCTGAGCAAACCTTTGTGTAACAGTCAGAATGTGCTTATAAAATTGAACTTTAAAATAAAAAGCTGTCCTAAGTGAAGAATTATTGTGGTGTGATGTTTTGCTGGTGAGTTTGCACTGATGAAAGGAAAATGGCATTTACAGAGCAACAGCAGATAAAAGGCATGAGTGGAGGCATTTGAATTAGGAGACAGGTTTGCACTGCATTTTGAGAATATCTAACTAAAGATCAGTTTGTCATATTCACACAAATATATTGCTGCTTTCCGGTATTGTCGTGCTGGATAGTTTAACCTCTGCCATGTTTAAATCAGGCAGAAGTAGATTTGTTGTTGTTGCTAGCGTGGCAGACAGTGGTTACTTCTGATGTGATTCTTGAAGAAACATTTCCCAGTGCCTGTTGTACTTTGGGCAGTACTGTGCTACAATTTGGAAAAAAATAATGCACTCCTCCCTTGGGTGGAATTGAATATTGTTGTTATGCCATCTATCTAGAGCAATTCACGCAGCCATAATTAGCATTAAAATGCACTTCTTATTTTCTCTCTCCATGCCAGAAGAATACCTCAAAAGCAAAATAAAACAACACACATTGTGCCTGTGATTAGTCATTGCCAATAATTTATTTTATTCTAGTACAACAAAGCCTTCCTATGACAGAAGAAAGTAGTGACTGATGAGACCTGTTTCACTTAGTTTGTGTATGGAGGAAGTTGATATTTGCATGTAGGTGATGCTAGCCTGGGGTTCCTAAAAACCCTGGGAAATGCCAACAAAAGGACAGACAACTAAGCAAGCCCAGATATTTCTTTCTTTTTTTTTTTTTTTAATTTTCTTTTTTCTCCTGCTTCTGTAAAGGCCAGAAAGCCTCCAGTCCACAGCCCAGGAGAGGCTGCTTGAATGCCAGCTCCTTGGGAAGGAGATGTGGGGCTGGAGATATCCTTCCCTGTGCCCTCAAGCATTCCACCAACAAGCTGAGAGCTGTTCTTCCTACCACTGGTCTTTTACAGAACCATTTTTCAACCAGTAGTTGCACAAGCTATTCTGTGAGCCTCCAGCTTTGCAGAGGACCCATGAGAGGATCCTTCTGGTAGCTCAGCTTGGAAGCAGAAAACCATATCTGCTTTAACATGCTTGGCTTAATCCAGCTGGCAAATACAGCACCATTAAATGTATCTTTACCCTGAGAACTGAACTGCAAGTTAATTCTGTTGCTATGCTAATTGCCACCATGTACTGAGGATTTCCAAAGATCTCTTGCTTGCACAAGTCCAAGCATTTTTGTCTGTTTCCTGAAAGCTCAGGAGGTGGCCAGGGTGTCATGGCAGAGCTCAGCAGGACCTGGCATGCAAAACAGCTGACCTCAGCACTTCCACTCCTCCACTCCCATTTAGGGGCTCAACATCCCCTGGCAGTAGCAGGGTGGGCCTGCTTGCAGCCACAGAACAAAATGCCACTGATGCTGTCAGAGTTGTCAGCTTTAATGTCACCAATGGCATATTTGTTATCCTTGATGGCAGTGAGTGGAATTAGTTCTGGAGTGACTCCACACTGTGAAATGAGGGCTGCCCTGCTCTGTGATGGAGTTCCACGAACAACCTGTGATGCTATTGTGAGTGTGAAAAAGTTTTCAGTGGTTAGACTCTGATCTCTGGAGAAACAGGATCCTTACCTCAACCTGTGCTAATGCTTGAGCAGTGGAGGCACAAAGCCCAGCCTTTTGCTGTATGCAGGATGCTGCTGTGCTCTGGAGTATGCTTCCTCCACTACTTGCATCAGTCTAGAGTCGTCTGTCATCCCAGCCACACTGCTAAAGGGGAAAAAAGTCCCTTTTGTCCCCATCCCTTTTAAGCCAAGGGAGGGCATCTTTCCATTTCTGATGAATTTTCCACCAGGGCTCTGGGGAGAGAGAGATTTAAGGCAGATTATTTAATTTAGTAAATCAAACAGCTTTCAGAAGTAGCATGGCCCAAATAGAAGGTACCATCAAAAAACGATCTTTTGTCTTAATGAATGAAGAGACTAAAAATACATTCCCAAATGGAAGAAAGTTAATAGATCTTTTATTACTAACCACATTTTCACCTTTTGAACAAAATATCTCCACCTTCTTTCACGTCTTGAATTCAGTTAGCTTCCAGAGCCAAAACAGTCAATTCTGCATTATCTCAGTAGGACAGTTTTAATTTTAACACTATCTGCCCCGATCTCTCTTTGTCCAGTTAACATTTCCTTGACCTGGAGTTCAACCTCTTTTACAAAGTAACCTCGGCCTTTGATGGCAGTAATTCTACCTTCACCCCAACGGATTCTGAATACATAACCTCCAGGCCCAAAAGAGAAGATTAGCAGACTTTACCCTTATTACTTGTTATTGTGTAGTTATTAAAAACGATTTTGGCTCCAGAAAATGAGGCTGTAGCCAGACAGAAGTTAGCCTGGGGTTCAAAAGCCTAGCAATCTTTGGCTCCACAGGCCTATAAAAGCAAAGTGTTGACTGAATGCAAACAGCCTGCATTGAGAGAGGCCCCGACAGAGGCAGTGACAGCAGGCCATCAGTCACAGGGAGCCGCGGGGGGCGGAGGAGTCCCCCTAATGGCTCCTCGCTGGCCTGTTAATGGATGGCTCCGTTTGATTTCTCTGTCGGTGGGAATGCCAGACGTTGTGATGGCTGCAGCACACAGACCTTTACGTGTGTGCTCTGTTCTTGAGATTTCAGAAGGGGTGAGTCAGGTCTGATGCGCAGCTGGAAAAAGTAAGCCCCGGTGCGCGGGATGCCTGCAACATGCTAATGTGCCACTTCTCCAGGCGCTTATTTTAGGCTGGTGTAATGAGCACCTATCAACAATTAATGATGACTGTTGCATCAGGGAAGGAACAGGAGTCCCTTTGGTGAAGTGAGAAGCAGTCAGTCAACTCCTCACCTTCAAGCATTAAATGTCTCAGGAGGTCAAAAGGTTTTGCTAGGAACGCAAAGTTTGGAATATTTTTAATTAAGCTACATCCTTTGAAATTCTTTCAAGTCAATCTTCAAACAAATCAGGTCTTAAATCAACACTCTTTAAAAACACATACACCTCTGTTAAGTGCCTTCATACAAGCCCTACTGGGTATCACAGAAGGCAATTAATTTTATGTGACTCATGGAAAATCTCCACTTATTTTGTGTTCAGTCTCTACAGGATCTGCTAATATTCCTTTCCCCTGAATACCCAAATTCCTTATCCTAGGCTAGTGTTTGAATGGATTTACTGTCTGAATTTAGCAGTGCTTTAGGTGTAAAGGTTACATCTAGAGTTTGGAATATTGATATTTTGTTAACTTAAACCATGGCTGCTTCCTCGTTTATTTATTTATTTATTTATTTATTGTAATCTGTTTTTCTGAAATGCCTGTCTCTTAGAGAGTTACTGATTGGGGGATATTTTCATCATTCTATAAATAGAAGCTGCAGTTGTCATACAAATATCTGTACTTGTCTCTGGAGTTCAAGGCCCTTTTGTAAAGTTTTCCTTGCATGAAAAAATAGAGCAGCTGGACAAATCCTACAGCTAATTATGCAAAACAAAACAAAACACAAAATCAAATTTGACCCAAACATGTAAAACACACTAAATACTGTTAAGTGATAGCAGCTGATTTGTTTTCCATCCTAACTGTTTTCTTCAGATCTGCACATTTTCTGTGTTATTTTTGTGACCAGCACACATGGGATTCAAAAGACTCTCTGCTAACAAAGACCTTTGATCCCTGGATTAACTCTTCTAACACTCTTCTTGAGCAACTAGGAAAATAAAATTATTACCTCATTATCTATTTTGAGAGAATTCCTTACGTGGCCCCTGAGGAGAAGGACTGGAGGTGGCACGTGAGCATCCCAAGTGAAAGTTACTGGCATGGGGTTACACCTATCAGTGTGAATAGTTCAAATTCCAGTCCTAAGCCCAAAACGAGTTCAGCAAAGTTGTTCTGTTGGGAGCTCTGGCATCTGCCCTGCCTTTTCCATAGCTACATCTGTGGTACAAAAGCAGCCGCTCCAGGGGCAGTCTGTGACCACAGGCCAAGTGGTGCAAGATGATTCCTGTCCACAGTGCTCAGGAGTAGCTCTCAGGGCAGCGTGGCGGGGCTTGGGATAGAGCTTGGCCCAGGTCTTCTCTGACCCTGTATATAACCCTGAGAGATTACAGTTACTTGTTTGTGATCAACTAATTTGAAGTATGTATTGCCTGCTTGGGGAGTGCCATGACCGCACTTAGGGGATTTAAGGACACAAGGCCTATTGGAATAACATCAGACGGCTGCCACGGGCTGAGGGAGTTAAACTTGCTGCAATCCAAGTCCATTTTGTCTGTCTGGAGCACAGCCTGGAGCAAACTATTCTGTCAACTGTGTCCAGGCTTCCTCTCCAAGGAAACTGGTCGTTTCACTTCTGAAGGGAGACTGGGAGTGAGCGAGCATATATGCAGCATGAATGATGAGAAGATCAGATGCTGGCAGCAAACAGGAAGCTGCAGTATGTGACAGAGACTTCTGTTTCATCTTTGACGGGGGGGCCTGCTTCATCTATGTCAAGGGCAGCATTTGTGCTTGAAAATAACCCACATTCACAACTTGAGGCAGACAGTTTTCTTAGTTTAAATGCAGACACTCAGTTTTCAGCAGTGAAGTTATTCCACAAGGGCCTATAATGGAAGCTTAGCCACAAGTCCCATTTCACTTTGAAGATGGTTACTGCACAGACACAGCTGCAACTCTTTTCAAATTTGGCCTAATCTGAAACAAAGAGAGTACCTAAAGAAATTGTAACATGTCCGGCTGTCCTCTGAAGGCTTGTATTTTTTGCCAATCTATTTTCACTTGGTATAGTTCTAAATAAGTCACATAACCTGTTTAATGAGAGGCAGAACAAGGAAGCCCGGTTTCCATCTGACCTGGTCATGAGAGTCCTTGTTTCTCTCAAAAGTCCATAAGACTTCCATACATCTCCATTCCCCTCATGTTGCTGCACATCCTCATATCAATTCTAATTTACTTTTATGTCCTCTAATTCCCCATTTTCTTCCTCATCTCATTTCACCCCCATATCCCTCAACTGAGCACAGTGCTGCAGATGCTGTGGCTACTGTGTATGCTGATCAGGGAGCAGGTATGTGTGCGATGACTGTCCAGCCAATAGGCCTTGTGGATCTTGTGGTGAAACGTATCTCTGAATAGGTTGATCTGCATCACTCAACTTCCTGTCCCCATCTGTTGTCACGAGACTTGTGGAAACTCCATCAGAATTTCCCTCTTTCAGTCAGGCAACAGCTGTCAGATTCAAAGAGCTACCAGGGGAGGAGGTGAATGGCAGAAAGCTGAGATACAAATGGAGAGACAGTGGGAATAGAAAAGCTCAAGTTCCTCAGGAAATGAGGATGAAGAAAAGGTGACAGTGAGATCACCTTGAAGCTCTGCTGACAGCTGGCACAGAGCATCTAGCTGCCAAGCATGGCAAAGCTGTGCTTCAGAGCTGGTTCCTGATACCTTTTCTCAAAACCTAGAATGACTGGGTTGAAAAGGAAGTTCCTCTAAATGTGGTTTCTATATGCCTTTTCTTCACACCAGGATCAGAATATTCTCAAGGAATGCCATGTCTGACAGAAATCAATACCTTAATGTCACCAATACCAACGAGCAGAGGCTTTTTGAATAAGTAACATTGCTTTATTGTCTTTTACCATTTTAGCTTCACTTACATCTAAGGTGAGTTACCCAATGATAACGCATCTAAAGCAAAGGCATTTAGTATAGGTGGTGGATTACATGCAGTGCAAGACCTCTGAAGTCAGCAGGATTCAAAATCTGACACAGTACATATCCAAAGGATCAGTCTCCTGAGATCTTTTGCCTTTTTGCTTTTGTGTAGAAAAAGCTTACCTAGTTTTGCTTTTGGTCTTTACAGCTAAAGCACGTGCTATCTTCTGGTGGAGGATTTTGGTCCTAAAGCAGGACCAAAATGTTTCTGGGAGGCTAAACCCAAAACTGATAGAAAATTTTGTTTGCAGAAAAAGCAGCCTACCTCACTATATGCTTACATCTTTAACCCTGCATTTTCACAGTGCCTAGATTTACACTTAGTGGTTATTCACAGATATTTCTTCAGAGCAAAAGGATGTGCAGTTCTCGACTAAGATCAGCAGTTCCACCATCTAAGCCCCCCGGGAGACATGTGCCATGCTCAGAGGAACCTGAACTCATGTCAATAGCATAAGGCCTTTCAGAAGAAGCAGTGATGGCTTATTTCTTTTGAAAAGATGGAAGTTTGGGAGGTGTTTATTTTTACTTTTTTTTTTGTAACAGCTTAAATTTCTGTTCCAAACTCCTGGGAAGACCCACCAGTTTTGACTGTTGTGTCAAGGATAAGCAAGGAGCAAGAACAGAAGTCTCTAAGTAACAACATCTTTGCTGCGGTCTCCCTTAATGAACAGGCTGACTAGTGGGGTTGTGGAACCGTTCCTTCTCTTTCTCACCAGTCTTTAACTTTCCGCTTCATACTGGCCTGGCTTTTGCAAAAAGGGAAATAGCATGTCCATCCATGTAACCCCACAGTACAGTGGAAACATGACTGTCATCTGGTGCAGGAAAAAAATAGAAACTGCAATAATAATAATAAAAAGTAGGGTCCTTCTTTATAGATACAATAAAACAAAAAAAGTACATATTCACCCTATCCAGAGGTGAGAATCTGGGGATTTGTACCCCAAGGACGTTCAGGTTCCTTCCTCCCTGCTCTCTCTAGGAGGCTTTAACACTCAAAGAAAAAGTGATTGTCAACACAACCCAAATCTCAGTGTTTCTTATTGATCAACTAACAATTACCTCAGTTAGTGGGCTAAGTCATCTGTCTGAGGTGCAAAACTGTAGCTACACGTAGTACTGGATCTTCCATGGTCTGACAAAGACCCATGGTCCTTAATCTCATTTTTCTAATAGCTTTGGTGTAGTTTATTAAGCCTGAACAAAGGACAAAATGTGAGAAGCCATAGAGAGTATCTCACCAGATTAACTTCTTGGTGGGTTCTACAGGGCAAGTAGGCCAAGTTGAAAACACAGTAATTTCGTTTGCTCTATAAATCAACATAGCACAAATCACTCATCAGAGGAACATGAAGTTTGTAAACAACAGCTCCTTGCCATGGACAAGTTAAATCAATGATAAAGATCTGAAACATTAGTGCGTCAGAGATTTCCTTCTTTAAGCTGTCTTGTGTTTTTGCCTCCTTTGTTTTTACACGTCCCCTGTTACAATAGAAACAGAATGCCTTTTTTTGCAGGACAGCACAACCCTTTACTTAGACAGCTAAAATTAGTGGGCTTGAGTGCCAAGAGTCCTTCTGTAGCCACATCTCTTCTGTGTTGTAAGAAGTATTGATGGCTGTTTGCCTGTCATTTCAGCTGCACACACTAATCATATATGTGGCCTTACTGTATATTTTCTACTCCAGACTTGAATCCTATTGGCCTTTTACAGGCAGGAACAATTAGTAACCTCAGCTGAAGTTTGTTAGGGTGAAAGAGAGGAGTTACTGAGTGGATCATCTTGTTTGGGATCTCTTCACAGTATTTCATGCAGTCTCCATGAGTACAATGAAGCACGTTAAATTCTTGTAGCAAAAGAGAAGACTACTAATAAAAGTAGATCACATAGAAAATTACTGCAGGTATCTTAACCAACCCAACAGCCTGCAACAGTTAGTGTTTTTACTATCAAACCATGCAGATGCCCGGCAGAACTATAGATCTGAAGAGAAATCTTGGTGATATCTGCAAGCTTATTGAAGAAACCCTGTTACCACCGTGTTACCTATCTGAGGAAAGCTATTTTAATGTTCCCAGAAAATTATCTTAGGTTTAACTCTTACCTGGAATAGGTCAAGAATATGAATTACGCTGCTTCTCTGCTTTGGGTATACTTATGTGTCAGGCAATGTGATGAGCTATGTTTTTGAATGTAAATATGGGCCGAAAGGGAAGGAAATGAGGGAACAATTTGTCCTATTTCTTCAGTGCAATGCATACAAGCAAGGGAAAATATTCTGGCGAAAGTTGTATCCATCCTACTCTGGCTCATAGTCTGATTGCTAATGTGTTTGTGAACTTGCTGTAACCAGTCGTCAGACTCCGGGGCTTCTGGCAAAACTACAGTTAGGCCCCTGAGTGACCCAGATTCACCAATCTATTCATCAAACACACTCCAGGAGATTTTAAGTGTGGAGTTAACTTGATTTATGTAAAACTTTCACTTGAAAGTGATCCTCTTGTTTAGAGGCACAGATCTTTTCCTATCTCAGGTGGCCATATTGTATTTCCTTTTTTGCCAACTCATGAGAGGTATTGTCCCATACGTGTATGAGAAAAGCTGTTTCAGTTTATAACATCCTGCTGGTTACAAGGCTTTTTTAAATTTCTGTGCTATGTTCACTCATGTGCAGTTTGTACTCAGCCTTAATCACCCTGACATCACCCACCAGCTCCACTACTTTTTCTCCCTCCTCTTTTCACATCTGAGGTGCAGCAAACGCGTCACCTCACAGTTCTTGTTTTCCTAGACAAGTTAAGTGCTTTCAGTTTTCTTGTCATTACTTTGTTCACTATATTTCATTCGGCTTGCATTCATCTTTCTTGAACACATGCAATCAGAACTATACACAGAGGTTTCACAAGTACAGTGACATTAAGAGTTTCTCATCTCTCCTGAGAAAAAGGGTTTATAGGGATTGCACTTGCTTTTTTCACAGTCAGATCACACTGATGTTCATAATCTTCCTGTGAACAACTGATGTTCCCAGTTATTTCTCCATTTATCTCCAACCAGCATGTTATGGAAAAAAAAATCTTATTAGTAATTGAAAGATATTGCAATCACAATATTGCATTTTGTGCTATTTTTACTACTGTAGACCTTAAAGTTATCCATCTCTTCCTTTAAAATTGCCTGGGCCCACACTACGATGAAAAATACTTTCAGTTAAGGACTGTCACCTTCTTTCATTAGCTCATTTCTGTCTCTGTGGCAAATGCACTGATAGCAGCATCGAATAACTGAAATTGCCTGGCTGCTCTTTTATAAACATCTTTCCCAGTCTTACTCTAGCCAGTAGTTTCTCTCCTGAGACTACCGATTTTCTTCTGTTCATTATTCACCTATATTTGCCGTAATGTCTTTGTTGAATAAAAAACTTCCTAGATCCTCAAATGCTCAGCTTTCATTCATCTTGTAAGACAGTTATCAAAGAGAGATATCTAGATGGCTTGGCATGGTAAAACCATGTGGTAAATTATTTGGTTTCTTCACACCTCAAACATCTCTAAAATAAATAACAGCAAAACCCAGTAAAAGCAAGGACTCTTAACATTTACTTCTGGACTCAAGTGTTTCATCTGGAAATTGGAATCTTTAGCTCTTTAGGCTGGGAGGCAGCACAAAACAGTGAGACAACCTTTTCCCTGCATTGATTTCCCCACATCTACTCCACTTTCTTTTATAGTCAGTTATGTAAATGTTGCCATTAGAAATACAGTTCTTTCAAAAAGGAGGACAGAGAACCGTATCCTCCTCAGGTATAATAATTAAACAGTGCTGAAAAGATCTCAGAATATAATACCTTGTTTTTTTTTTTTTGGTTGTTTGTTTTTTCTGCTCAGATCCAGTGTGTCTCAGTGAACCTTATTTTAGGTACTCATTAAGTATTGATGGGGTGCTCTTTTCAAAAGCACCGATGGCAGTGAGTAAATAAGATATTTGTCTAAAATATTAGTACTCACATTAGCACTCATAATGCATTCTACTGCATTACCCTATGGGGCAATGAATTACTATGAGTTTTAAGATTAATGTAAAAATACTTCTGGTTTCTGAATGGTCCTTTTGTAAAATAGTTGTAAAATCCACCCCTAGCAGAGCTTTGCACATAACTAAACAATGATCTACTAATTGATCTTAAGAGATCCCTTTAGTTCCCACTGAAATTAATAAACAGCTTCACATCTATTTTGCTGAGAGCTGGGTCATGCCCCTAGTGAGAAAGCAGATTAGATTAGGAATATATCCATGGGAATGAATAGCAACTAAAACTGGTCTAAAAATAATCTTTAGAAATGCCTATGCAAAAAGACTGCATAGATTCACCTTGTTTCAGAAGCAGTGTTTGATCAAAGTGTGTAGTAATGGCCTCATCCTCTGGGGAGAAGTTGGTTTAACTAAAGAAAGATCTTATTACAAAGCTTCTCATTTCCTATTTAGCAGTCACAAAGTGGATGCTTTGAGAACCAACCAAACAAAAATTGCACATAGCAAAAATGATCAGTTGGATGAAGACTATTTGTAAGCAAGGATGGTGGTTCTTTCTTCACTGTCACACCAGGACATTCAGCTGCTACAGTATGAATTAGAGACGAATCTCTACAGCAAGAGTCCGTAATATGTTTGTCTTCTGGATTTTGTCATAAAGAGGGATTTGTGCCACACATTCACCAGAAAGTTAAACAATCTAATCAGACGTTTGTAGAGCTGTTCAGTTTGCATAAGCCTACTGCAATTTAAAATAAACATTGCATATGTGGAAAGCAGAAGGAAGTAGAACATCCTTTAGAAACTAGATATATGCTTACTGCCAGGCTTATGATGAAAGTGTTTGTTTTTAACCGGATGTCACTTGTGTTCTCAGCTACTCAGTTAATATTTTAAATATATGATATAACCATTAACACAAAGGTGTTTTTTTTTTATGTTTTTGGTTTTCTCTTTCTGTCTTTGGACACATTTTTATTTGTGGTCATTTTCTCTTCAAAGAACAATAATGGAGAGGAGGAACCATAAGAAGAGCCAGCTGCTATGAGATTTGGAAAGACATGAAGATCAAGGACAAGTCATTCTATCTTGGTGAACGAATGATGAACAGAGGTAAATATGTAATAATTGAAGATGCAAATTTTCTATTTTAAATGAACCAAATTGTAAAGACAAAAATACAGATTTTATTTTTTTTATATTTTATCTTATTTATACTCTTCATAAACTGTAATAACTCATACCATACTGGAGATTTCAGCTGGATTTGGCCATGTGTGCCAATGAAGTTCCACACCTGATACCTCTGTAGACCACAGACCTGTGTGGAGGCTGTGGGCTGTTATCAGTTGTATTTACCCACAGTGCGTAACTCCTGACTCAGAGAGCTCGTTTTACAACTTTTCTGAGAACATATGGGGAGTGCCTGGGTGTGGGATTGCCGTTCTGACAGGAAAACAACCAAACCGAAATTTATAGCAAGGAGTGTTCAGAGCAGGTATCATGTATGAATGAACATCCTGTATGGGCTGCAGGCCAGTTACATCCTTCTTTCTGCTCTTTGTTAAGGCACTGTGGTTCAGTGTATACGCATATTTATTTGCATTTCTACAAATAAAAAGTGGAAGTCCAACCTTGCCAGAGTAATTTGATGTGTAGTTCACTAGTTCAATAAATCTGTCCAATTAATTCTTTTCCACAGAGATATGTACATCAGCTTGGTGAAATTCTGCATGACGGCTCACTGCTGGTTACAGCTGGTCACAGGCCAGGCTGGCACACTTTGGAGCAAGGCTGCTATTTTTGAGGCTGCTTGGTCATTTCACGGATCAAACAGAAGGAAACAGTGGGCTGTAATGAACCTAATGGTGTATGATATGGACATCCAGTGCAGACTGTTCTGTGCATCCTAACAATGCTCATGAAAGCCGTGGAATCAGCATCTGTGCAATGCAAGAGAGCAGAATGGGTTAATGTGGCTTCAGTGTAAACAGGCCTCAGGGCTCTATCCACTTCCTTGGGGCAATGTGTAAGCTGAAGTGGGTACCTATAGGGAGGTGCATGCTGTGTGGTCACTGCTTCCTGGGGAGCTGCTCTCTGCACAAAGGTTCTCAATTTCTGGTCTGATCTCTGCCCGGTGGGACACCTGGCCTTCTCACCAGACCGTTTTGTCTACGGGCCAATGGATGAGTGTGGGAGCATAGAAGTAGGAACAGAGATATGAGGTTCAGCTTCTTTCTTCCCACCATGTAAAGAAGGAGGAGTTAAAAGTGTGAGAACAAGGTAGGGATAGACTGCAGGCATGAAAAGGGTATACTGAGGGATACTCCACCAGCTGACTCTGGTACAAGTACAATAAACACGTGGCTTTAGCCCCTAACGTCTCTGATATGGCAAGGAGGCACACAGAATATCCCAGCCAAAATCATCTAGAATGCGCAGGCTGGGATTTTCCATCAACCAGACCCTGTACTGGGTGGAAATCTAAGCTGAAGTCTGTCCAGGGTAACAGTGTCCATTAGGAGGGAGGTATATATGAACGGCTGTGTCAGTCACCTGCACTGTGCCTTCTGGGATGAACCCAGTGCAGACCTACTTTTCACCCTTCAATTACAGAGCCTTTTAAGGTCTAAGATTTTTGACCAGCTTTTAATGATTTTTAAAGCTTTCAATAAATGGTTGGCATTATTGTGTCAATTGTAACATTTCAGTAAGAAGCTTAACTTAATGTCAAAAACCAAGTGCATTTGTTGAGTCTATTTTTATTCTTTAAACATGAAATCTAAATATATTTCTAGACAGTCAGAAAGGTGATTATCTCTGTTCTCTCCATCTAAGGCAATGTGCTTTCCTAATAATGTTATTTATAGCTAGAGGCTGTTAAAGTGTAGCACAGACAGTCTGCCTACATATCATGTAAAGCTGCGTGCAGGAGTAATTACACATTTTTCTTAAGCAATGTGCTAACAGAGAGATGGCTGAGTACTAAATGGGTGCTTGCCTGGCTGCTTACCTGCATGTCCCTAAAGATTACTTCAGGTCCACATGTGCTGGATCTGAAGGAACCTGCCATGCTGTGTGATGTTGTGCTCTCTGTGAATTTTTGTACAATGACTCTGATGCACAGCTTATTGCCCTAAATCTCCTCTGACAGGGTAAGTTGCAAAGAGATCCCACACTTCTCAGACTATAAAGACATTGTAGTAAGTCCTGAAGTGAGTTGCACAGATGTCCGTATAGTAACAGAGAGCATCACCACCTGTCTTACAGTGGAGAGGCTCTGCATGGGACCTGAGCATTGATACCCAAATATTCTGTGTCTGCCTGAAGTGTTCCTGGATACCTTTTGGAAATTATCTTTCTTCTAGATAAGAAAGATGATCTGTAGCAAAGTGAAATCTAAAGCATAATCACTAAAGTGGTTGGATTTAAAACACACACCAGAAAGGAATTGTTTTCACAACACATACATAGCAAAACTGATTGTCACAGGATATTTAGGAAGCCAGAAGTTTGCATGACTTTAAGGATTCAGACAAACTGATGCAGAACAACTCTTGCCAGCTATTTTGAATGCAAATTTTTGCTCAGGAGGTTTGTAAGCTGACTATCAGTCAGGCGCAGGTTGGATATCTTGGGGAAAGATCGCAGAATTAATTGCATATGCTTCTGACATTCCTCAAACAACGTTTGCTATCCATTATCAAAATGGGCAGATAGGGCTAGATTGACTTTTTATCTACCTAAGTATATCAGTTCTTACATTTGAGTGTTTCGTTCTTCATCTGGCTAAGAAAGAACTTCAAGTAGATAATGTTTTCTTGTTGTTATTGTTTTTTTAATAGATAGAGGGAAAATGTAGAAAAAACTGACAGGCTGAAAGCAGGAAGAAGCACAGTCTCAAAGTATGACAAACTGGAAAATATGTGCCATGGGGATTGATGAGGTGTTCACTGCGATAAGTTGTTGCTAAAGGTTTAGATAGATAAACATTTGGGAACAGAAAAGTTAAAATATGGACCTTCATCTAGAGTGTCTCAGAAGACCCAGATTACATTATTCCCCTCCCTTCCCCCTCCACTTCTTTTCCTCCCTGTTCTATGTGCTTGATACCTTTGCTAAAAATTATTAATGATGGATTTGAAAGCTCTTTTTTGTATTTCTTTAATTGTGTTTCAGAGTAGCTCCTGAGTAGTTACAGTCAAGTTTGCAGTATTTGGTCTTCATTCCTTTGTGTGTGGTCTTTGCAAACATCTTGAGGAAAGGCCAGTCTTTCCTTCCAAGCAGTTGGCCTAAGCAGAGTGCCTCCTCTACTGTGAAACTGGGGCTTATCTGTATGCCAAGCGGTACTAACAGAGACTAAAACTGCACAGAAATCAATAACAAACCAGACATTTTTTATTACAGAAAAATAGGAAACATCTGAGACTATCAGACTTCCAAAAGGTGGCAATTTGTAAAGACATCGCTAAAACATTACAGTAATTTTGACCATATAAGGTAAAGAAAAAAAGCTGATAGAGGAAAGAGGCTTTTCCTCTGTAGGAAGGAGAATTACTCAAAGAAATTGAGATGTTACCAGAAGCAAGCTGAAAAAAAAAAAAAAAACACCCAAAACAATCAAAAACTAGGAAGAATAATAACATTCTTATTCCAGAAAGGCTTTTTGTTGTTGTTCCCAGGCAAAAACATGAATTCAAATACTTTAACTGTTCTTTGGAATGAGGGATATTTCAGCAGTCCCCAAAAGTCAGTCACACTTCTACCATTTGAGTAGCCACTACCGAATGACCAAGAAACTATTGACTTGAGTAACTATCCTATTAGGGAAAGCAAAGTTGTTCATGTAGATTACAGTTGAAGCACTAGATAAACTGTGATTTAATTACAACTATTAAATGTAAAGTCATGCATGACTAATTGTAGGAACTGCCAGAAAGAATTTTAAAGGGAAGCCAAGGACTCATAATCCTGAACTTCTAAAAAGTTTTTTTGTGGAGCACGATCGAAAATGAGACACCACAGATTTGTCTAGACAGTGCAGGTACGTGAGGTAGTTATCTGGGGCTTGGCAGCAGCACAGCTGTTAGCACAGACCTCAGCCCATGCTTTGGGGTTGGTTATCTCTCATGAGCCTTCCAGCTCAGGAGATGCGCTGTTTCATACTCACTATGGGTACCTCTCTGACAATGTAATTAAAGCAGTGACCAGCTGAGGTTAGAAATGGAATACACTCAAGCAATGAAATGTTTGAATAATCTCCTTTAAAGCATACATATCAACCTCACAGAAAATAAAAGGTGAAGTTGCTCAGAGCTGAAAGAGGTATGGTTATGGAGTGATTTTACCCAGACACACTCTTAGTGATGTACAAGCACGCATCTCATTTGTTTCTCTGAGGAGAAGATGCATGCTGAAGTCTATGCAAAAGAAATTAATCACTGCCATCGGGAAGAATTTTTATTTTTGTGTGTGCACTTAGAGGATGCTTCTGAAGCCTTGCCAGTTCTAGAGTCAGCTTTAGGGATTTTTTTTAGACTAGGATGAAGTAACTGGGCATTTTTCCAACTAAGTTAGATCAAGCATAATTTAATGGAAAAGTACCATCACTTGTGCTATAACTCAGTCACTCTTGCTCACTTCTAGTCACTTTGGCAAATTAATGAGAGGAGACTGATTTTTTAATCAGAGAAGACTCTACTGATGTTTCTATGCTAACCTGTTGCTGGGCTGGTACTTCAACCAGTAACCCGGGTTATTCTGAGATAGAGCAAAGCTGTAGAGCACTGCCAGTGTGGAGATATGGGGAGTATAGCTGAAAAGATGAACTCTGCACCTTAAACAAGAAGTGTTAGCATTAAGTGAGGTACCAAGACAGATGAAGGAAGGAATAAGAACTGGACTGTTTTAAGTAGCTGAAATAGTAAAGAGAAAGCAATAGCTCTCAAATAATGCCTTGTGGACTTTGAGCATGTAGTCTCTTGCCTCTGTTCAAAACAAAGTTTGGGTATCTTGTTCCTGTGGTCCCAAACTGGAAGAACTGAAGGCTTTGGTTGTAAATCTTTATCTGGAGTAGGTGATGAGCTGTAGTTCTTGGTCATTCTGGTCAATTAAATCAGTAACTGTGCTGATCATGACTAGTATGCACGCGTGTGTGTGTGGGGTGTGTGTAGTTGTTTATCTCATTGTGACTCATATTTCGTATCTGTGACTATGTTTGCTAAATTCTTTCTTCAAATTTCCCAAATGGGTATATAACAGAGGTTTGGAATGAAAGAGCTGCCACAAGTTATTAAAATATGTTCAGTTAATGTATATCTGTTGCAACAGAAAAGATTCAGTGAACTGCATGAGGTATGAGAGTTCCCTTCTGCCTCAGAAAGCTGACCTGTCCAAAGGAGTAGGGAAAGCAGGTCTGTACTCTCTGGAAATGTAGAAGTATGGGAGTGCAGCATTTCTAAAGGAAGAGCAAAGAAAACGTTGCAAGGCTGTTGGCAGTCATGCCAGAGAGAAATCAGAGGAGAGAGATATCTCAAAAAAATAAAATAAAATTATATATATATATAAGAATATGTACTGAGAATGCAGTGTTCTTCTGAGAGAGAGAACTGGCTCGTGCACGCAATTCTAAATAGAAAAAAATTGGAGAAAAATGTCACTCCAGCTCAGGATTTCTGACACATCTTGATTACAGTAAAAAGTAAAGTATAAATATCTGTGTGAGAGAAATAATCTCACAAGCCAAATTTGAGACCTTTATCAACAGGAAAGATATGGTAATGCATCAACTATGATAACGGATGGTTTAATGAGTTATCGTGATACATTTCAACAAGTCAGAATCAAAATGAAATTTTTTTGTTTGTTTTTTTACAATACAAATAGAGAGAAAACTCATATAAATCTGTGAACCCATAGCTTTGGGATTCTCATTGCAGCACTGCATGCCAAGAAACAGTAGTTGGGGAAATAGCAGGTGTTACCTTTTAGCATGTGTCATCGTTTAGAGCTTGTCTGATGCTTGTTTCCTGGCACCTCATGTATTGGAGTTGCTACAACAAAATATTTGTCCTCAAATATCACTACACTGATTATTTCTTGTCACGTCAAACAGTAGAGAAGAAAAGGGGAATCTCAGGTTTTACTTCTCTTTTTGTTTCCATGGACACAGTTTTCTAATTCTGTAAGGAATCAAAATCTGCTTCCTTCATTAACTTCATTCTTGGAATGAATTTTCCCATCAGCTTTTACTAGTTATTGAAACAATTTGTGAAAAAGAAAGAAGGAAGAAAAGGAAGGAGGGAAGAAAAGGAAGGAGGGAAGGAGGGAAGAAAAGGAAGGAGGGAAGGAGGGAAGGGACAAGGGAAGGGACAAGGGAAGGGAGGTGGGAAGGAAGGAAGGAAGGAAGAAGAAAAGAAGGAAGGAAGGAAGGAAGGAAGGAAGGGAGGAAGGAAGGAAGGAAACATGACAGAAATTAAATCTTATACTACATTTCCAAGTAAACAGGAAGCTGTAGATTAAAGCTGTATAGAAAAAAACAACAAAACATAATTTAATAAATTCAAAATAATTCTATGAGAAGGTAATATAACAGTGTAATACAGAACTCTTTTGATTTTGATTTAAGATAAGTTTTAGACTTCATGGCTTTCTCTCTAACGCAGCTTGTTGCCTATTACATGTAATATACGGTTGTGCCCTGTGCTTGCCAGGAATCTGTGACAATAAGGTAGTTGTGTTTATAGAAAGTAATAATAATGTTTGGGCATTTTCATCTGAAATGCCTCTTAACTAACATCTTTTTTAAGTCACTCTTAGTAATTTCCCATTATTTTACTGTTTCTAACGGTTACTTAATACGTGCAGAAACTATTGTTCCTGATGACAGATCTGTTACATCTGATATTTAAGAAAGCAAATTCTTATTGCTCAGTAGCGTAATGTGGTATTGACCAGCCCTCGGTTTTCAGCAGACACAGAAAGAGCTGCTCAGGGCTAAGGGAAGGACTTGTTCATTGAATGGCAGGGCCAAGTGAACGCAATAGGGTCAGGCTCCATCTGCACCATTTGCTGCAGAATTTCCTTCCTTCCCTGCCCTGTGCATCTGCTGGAACTACTGCTTGCCAGCTACCAGTTCCCACTGACCTCACTAAGTCAAGAACATGCAGAGGTAGGTAGGATGTGGTAAAGAAGTGAGGCTTGGGAAAAAGAAAAACGTACACTGAGCCAGAAATATCAGGGATCAGGGAGAGGTGAATGAAAAGATGTGCAATCTGGTGTATACCATAGAACCAAAGATCACTTTTACAAGGGGTGTCCTGGCTGAGAATAGGGAACAGGAAACAGAAGCGTTTGAGAGGAAGGATTTAGGGAGCAAAGCGTACTTGAAACAGGGATACTAGCACTAAGTGTATTTAAATTCTACAGATTCATTAAAAATATATTTTCTATTCAGTGCTGCAGTTCAGTCATAAGAACAAATTCTAGACAGTGTTTGAAAAATTTTTATGCTGCGTTGCCACTGCTGCTTTCTCTGCTGCTGGAAGATTTCCTTCTACATAAGAAGACCTTAAATCAGATCCTTAAAGGGAGACATTGGCCTTCGGCCTTGTGGGTAGTGAGTGTGCTAAAGATATCGGATCCGCAGGATTTGTTTCCTTTTTTAAACTTTCTACATATATGATTAGATGTATGATTTCAATGCCTTCTGAGATTAGAAAATATTTCTGAAAGCAAAGAAAATGCCTGTTCTATGTGCTTGAAAAAGTAGATTTTACCAAATCTTCTTGGAAGAGTTTGCTTTGGACTAAAGAATAAGAAGTCATGGTCCAAAGGTTATTTTATCTGCAAGTGGCATTGCAGTGCCCAAGGGACTTAGAATGAAACTGACCATTCAATTAAAATGATGGTTTCCTCCCATCAAAACTTACACTGCAAATTAGGATCAGGCCAGCACAGCAGAATTCAGTTAATGGAAGGTTGGCCTTGTTCCACAGAGGCGTCCTCTCCTTCTCATTGCATTCCAGATATGCAGAGATTTATTGAGGCTGCTCAGAAAAGCTATTTCTCTTGGAGCTTGCGTTACTCATAGCCTTGTCTAGTCAGTAAAACCAGCTTACCCTTATGGAGGCTTGCAGTGTAGGGCTAATAGCCTTATCCAACACATCTAACCTTAGAACTTTGAATTGTTGCACTGCAAGAGACAGATAACATCAGTACTTCTTAAAACCCTAAAAAACGTAACACACTTTTATCTTATCTTTGTACCATCTCCAGAGCATCCATTCAGTTCCCTATAGGCAGGAATGTACAAACCAGCTGAAATGACTGCAGCAGCTGTAAGCACTCATGCCTCCACTGTGGAGGACGTGAGCTGCTGCGGATGGCTTCACTATGAATTTTGCAACTCTCCCTCCCCCGAATTACCCTGTCAACCCCCATTGGGGGCCACAGCACACAGTTTGGGCAAGAATGATACCTACACATAGGCCAAACAGATACCTAGAAGCTGTGTTTTGGAACATACCTGTCTGCAAAGTGTAAATGAAAATGCAGGTACATTAAGTGATCTATAAAGTACAGGTTCACAAAATCACTGAATCATATAATGGTTGAAGTTGGAAGGGGCCTCTAGAAGTTATCTGGTCAACTCCCCTGCTCAAGCTGGGTCACCCAGAGCAGGCTGCCCAAGACCAGGTCCAGGCAGACTTTGAAGATCTCCGTCATGGAGGGTGACCTAACAAAAATTCTGGGCAGCCTGTTTCAGTGCTTGATGATCTCTACAATATTCTTCCTGGTGTTCAGATGGAACTTGCTCTGTTTCAGTTTTATTTTCAGTACCTCTTGTCCTTGGCACTGGTCAACTTGTCATTTGTGTATGTGTGAGCGTATGTGTACTTGTACACAGCAATATGAATGTATAGGGATATTAAACTTACAGTATCCAGTTCATATAAGAGGATCTCTTAGTCTTAGCAAGAGACAGAAGCCAGAAAAATGTTTGGAAGAGACTTTGGAGACAGTCTACCTCTCAAACAGAATGGCTGTCCATTGCCAGCACCATTGCCAACACCAGATCAGATCAGCCATGGCTTTGTCTATCTGAGTCTGGAAAACCTCCAGATATAGAGATTCCATTCTACAGGCAGCGTGCTCCAGGGCAGAACAACCTTTGTTTTGAAGAAGTCTTTCCTAATGTCCCATCCTGGCTTGTGTCCATTTGACTGTGATATTGTCAAGAAAAACAAGTTGGATTTATCTAAACCTTTTTTGCTCCAGGTAGCATTGGAATCTCTAGCAGGACTAACACTACCAACCAAGTTGGGTGCTAGAACTCGCCTGAACATGTGTTTGTATGCACAGTCCAGGCATTAGCCCGCCTACAGGGTGCTCCATAAATGACTGAAATCACTGTGAGCGCTCTAACTCTGTGTGTGCTACTCAAACCACCTGGAATTAAAAAAAAAAAAAAAAAAA
>VXAB01010930.1:87659-116692 GCA_013399175.1 Odontophorus gujanensis | reverse complement strand
TAAAAAAAAAAAAAAAAAAAGGGCTTGAAAGTGTGAACATACCATATCTGTTTCCTTTAAAATGATAATTGTTCCTGGCTTCAGTTTCTTGTGCCAAATACAGCAGGAAGTGAATGTCAATAAAGGATTTGTAACTGGATGTAGACATTGCTGAGGTATACAAACATTTATTAGGGGTAGTCATGGTAACTAGAACAATGTATTACACAGATTTCATATTCAGTTCTTATAAATGCAGTATTCTGCTGCTCCAGAGGCTGAATCTCCTGACTATTCCAGGTTTGATCTAGCTATTCAAAATCAGCATCAAATACATTACTGGGAGAAAACTTAAAATTCAAAGAAGAGTTAAAACTATTTGCAGAATTACTTAAGTGCAAGAATCAATTTATAATTCTCACATCAGAGAGTGAGGACTTCCTCATTCTTTCTCAGAAAATGTTAACCTGCATTAAAAGCCTCACAAGCACGTTATAAAGACATATCCAGGATCAGATTATCTTGGATTTATGATACTTATCTTCCATCAAGTCAGAAATTTGTCTCCACTGGGATCTAACTTACATTTGTTACTCCATTGATTGGTACATTTAAATGTCACAATGGACTCACATCAACACTTGCTGTGAAAACTGTCTGTGGATGCAGACCTGGTGTCTGCCCCTGAACTTCCACCAACAGATTGTGCTAACACTGTTTCGTAGAAGATCACTCCTGTGTGACAAATAGTGGCACTGTTACGGCGAGGAAGACTTTAATCAAGTCTTCATTCTGTGATCAGCATCACCTGCTCTGTTTGACGTAAGTATCTTCCAGGTTTTTTTTTTTTTAAATTGTTATTATTATTTTTTATATTGTTTTGTTTCGCCTCTGGTCATCATGAGGAGAAACAGAAGTGAACGAGACGGAAAAGGGGAAATCATTTTCCATAATGTTTTAAATACTTTTCCCATTAGAAAATGAGAAATCCTGTAGTTCCTTGTTGAACTTTATTTTGTCAGCTATCATGTATGAATGCTGACTTGTTCTTACTGGATGCTTAGGAAGTCAAGATGACAGTTTTGTCATTAATCATAGAAAAACAATAACACAAGCATATTCTCTTGGGGGAAATTCTCCTCCATCCCAATTACACAGATCCATTTTTGAAATACCTTATACAGTTACTAGAAAAAGAGGACAGCAATGCATCCCTCAAGCTTAAGAGTGCCCTTTAAATCTCTAGTCTGAAAGTAGACCGATGAGTTGTGTGATGTGTGGGTGCGAATGTGCATGTCAGGACATTACCCTGCAATTCTCTTCCTCTTTCTTCAGATCTGAACACTGAATTATGCACAGCTTCTAATCTTCAAATGATTCAGATGTTCAAATCCTTATTAGTATCACCATCTCAGCCAGCATTTAAAAAGAAGTAGATTAGCAGAGCACATCTCCACAAGCCTGGAGTCTCTGTGTTTGCTATTGTTGGGTGACCCAGGAGAGGAAGTAAAGCATTAAAGAAAATGGCATTGAAGGTGAAACTGAGAACGGAGACAGGAGGAAAACCCTCAAGAGTCAGACTAGGGAACAGCGGCACTACAGATATAAAGGTTATACAAGGAGAAGTTACATCTGACAGGCATGGACCTCGTCTTTCTTTAGTCCATGGGATAGTGCGTGTGATTTTCCATATGATGTTCTTTATAGTAGCTCTAAGTTCTGTGCTTGCAGAAAGGATTTTTGGGGAAGTCTTATTTGTTTATTTTTCTACCAGGTACATGGCAATTATCCTTTTCTTCCAAGATCTGGTGTTACATCATGTAGTCATATGATGTCTATGCTACAACCTTGTCTTTTGAGACTTAAAAATGATGTCTGCAAAACGAAGTTATTTCTAGTCCTTCTGGCTACAGTTGCATAAACTGAATTTCTTTGCCCTCTTTTCTTTCCAACCAACAGCCTGTGAGCTGAGGGAGAGTTTGACTGTGGGTGGGGCAGTAGGTGACTAACAGACTACACACTTGATTAGTGGTTATCAACAAAAACATCTATGAAAATGGATATAAATTTCTCGTTTACACTCAAGGCACTGGGCAGCTCATGTTTTGGCATGTAGTTGTCCACTTGGGATTTATTTTGGTGCTTTTGGCTGCACAGAGTGCACCATGAATGTCTCCATCTTCCAAAAAACCTGTATAACAGAGGTTGTTTCCAGGTAATGAAGAAGGTAGGTTATAGTTGCATAAATATATTTCAGACCACAGCATAAGTTTTTTCCCAATTAATTCAGGAGAAAATCTAGTCATTTAAAGCTGCAGTAAATTATTGGCATCAACTAGAGTGTATCACCTCTAGTTTCTGCTATGATCCACTAATTGTCAGTGCAGGAACAAACTGTGCCTAGAGGAGATCCTCTGGGATGAATACGGCTCAGCTTGGTGCTCACCCACTGACTTTTGTGATGCTTTGAAACAAATATACTTCTACAAAATTACCCTATTTCCCTCAGGTCCTTTCTGTAACTCTACCATGACAGGCTAAGCTACACTAGGACTCTTGTGGGGCCCAGGGAGATGAGATTTTAAGAGCTTAAAGCCAGTTTTTTTTTTTTTTTTTAATTATTATTAGTATTTATTATTATTATTATTATTATTTTATTTTTTATTTTTTTTTGGCCTAGGGAAAAAATGAGGGCAAATATTGAATGCTCATAAAATTGCAAAATTAAAAAACCAAGATTTAGACCCAGGAAAAAGAAGTTCTGTAGTTCTTACTGAAATAAACTTGGATATGTCCTGGGCTTCTATGAGGCCTGTGATGGTCACAGATCACATTCTTATCTCTAAATTGGAAATATATGGATATGAAAGATGGATTATTTAGTGAATAAGGAATCAATTGAATGGTCACAGAAGACTGTGGTCAATGGCTCTGTGCCCAAGTGGAGAATGATGATGAATGGTGCCCCACAGAGGTTTGTCTTAGGATCAGTGCTCTTCAGCATCGTTATCACTTACATAGAGATACAGGCATTGAGTGCACCCTCAGCAAGTTTGCAGATGACACCAAGCCGAATGGTACAGTTGATACAACAGAAGGAATAAATACCATCCAAAGGGACAAGCTTGAAAAGTGGGCCCATGTGAGGCTAATTCAACAAGGCTAAACACAAGATGTTGCACTGAGGTTGCAGCAATCCAACGTATCTGTACTAACCGGGAGAAGAATTAATTGAAAACAGCCCTGTGGAGAAGAACTTGTGGGCTTTGGGATGCAAGCCAGTAATGTGTTTCTGCAGCCTTGAAGGCCAGCTGCGTCCTGGGCTGGCCCAGGTTGGCCCTTCAAAAGAAGGGTGGTCAGCAGGGAGAGGAGATGATTGTCCCCCTCTGCCCTTGTGAGTCCCCATCTGGAGTACTGTGTCCAGTCTTGAGGATCCCAGCACAAGAAGGACATGGAGCTGTTGTAGCAGGTCCAAAGGACGGACATGAAGGTGATCAGAGGGCTGGGGCACTTCTGCTATGAAGAAAGGTTGAGCAAGTTGGGTTTGTTTAGTTTGGAGAAGAGAAGACTCCAAGACCTCACGGTGGCCTTCCAGCACTCAAACAAAGCTTGTATACAAGAGGGAGACTTACTTTAACATGGGTGGATAGTAATAGGACAAGGAGGAAGAGTTTTAATCTAAAAGAAGGGAGATTTAGATGAGGTACTAGGAGGAAATTTTTTACTCAGAGTGTGGTGGAGCACTGGAACAGGTTGCCCAAAGAAGTTGTGGATGCCCCATCCCTGAAGGCATTCAAGGCCAGGCTGGACAGGGACTTGGGCAGCCTGAGGTAGTGGATGGCAGCCCTGCCTACAGCAGGAGATTTGGAACTAGATGTTCTTTAGGATTCTTTCACCCAAAACCTTTCTATGATTCTATGATCTTATTTCCATCCATGTAGATCTTCAAAAGCCAGGAGGACATGGTCCTGGGCAACCTGCTCTGGGTGACCCTGCTTGAGAAGGTGGTTGGACCAGATGACTTCCACACGTCCCTGCCAGCCTCAACCACTCTGGAATTCCGGGATTCTGGGAAGCTGAATTATTGCATTTTTAACAGTAACTACTGTGAATGAAGGTTAAAATAATTTTGTTCAGTAGTAAGAATGATGTCATTGGCTAATACTACTTGGCTCCTTTAAATCTGATAAATACGGAATCAGCTTATTTAGGGTAAGAAGTGCTCAGTCTTGCTTGCAGGGTGAAGGTGGGATGTAAGTAGGCCAGTCTGAAGTTGTTAAGACTATGTGTATTTGCACCAGAATGAATATTTATTAATAAGGACAACTGCGTTACATATGTTGTTAAAAAGTGAAAAATGTTTTGTGGGAAAAATGAAATATTTCAAATGAAAAGTAAGTTTAGATAACCTGGTAAACTTTAAATGACAATTGTTTCCATAGATTCCAGAGTATGAGGTTTCTGATGTTTACTCTGAATTGATGTCAGTGGTTGAAATCTGCCTGGTGACTTGATAGATCTGCACACCGCCCTTTAAATGCTATGGCTACCTATCTGTGAAAAGATAGATACTTCTAGATAGATAGGCATATTTAAATATGTCTGCCATATGAGACAAAAAGATAGGTACATACATATTTATAAATCTAATGGATCGCAGTGACTGTATTGCTCAAAGATATTGCAGATCTAAAACGGGAAATCATCACTGACTCAAGAGAAATTTAGTTTATAAGCCTCTTTTTAAAGCATGGTATAGGGATATGCTTTATACTCTATATTAAAAAAAAAACATTGGACCTTTAAATTGGCAATTTCTCAAATATCCAGATAATAAAAAATGACATTATTATTTATTGCAACTCTTGTCCAATCAGCAGCAGAGTTAGAGAGACTGTGTGTGTTTACCAACTCCTGGGCATAATGGGCAAAATCCTTTCTGTATTCCTCATTCTGCCAACAACCTGGTGTCTTTTACTTTACACTTTTACATTCCCTGCAAGTCAACCATGAATTACTCAGGCTATGATTTCAATCACCTTCATTTTATATTGCTTAAATTTACAATGGAGAATCAGACTGAATGGCTCTATGCATTTTGTTAAATCATTCAGGATTTCACTTCATGTCATTCTGATTACCTAAAGAATGTTTGTGTTTTATTATTATTATTATTATTATTATTATTATTATTATTATTATTATTATTATTATTAATTTTGGATTAGCTTTATATAAAAGAGAATGAAAGTCCTGACAGGAAGATACATTTTTGACTAGAAGTAGTGTCCTATGCCTGTGTGATTCACTCTGTGTATATTTATTCATCTATTTGCTTGGACAATATCTGCATAAAAATGTAGTATAATTCAAATACAGCAGAATATGCTCAGTCTTTTTTAACAATGCAGTATAGGAGGATACATGTAAGAGATCTTATACTGAGTTTCCCTTTATATTGAGCTGCAAAGAAATGAAAAACCAGCAACATTTTTTTTTCATAAACTGAGTCGATTTTCTGGTTTTTAGCCTTCTCTGTTGAACAATAAAGATGTATTCCAAATACCCTGAAATACCTGTCTTTTATGACAACCCAAATTAATCCACCCAAACCTTCCAGTTGTATCTCTTAGATGAAAACAAAGAGCCAGACTCATTGATTACCCTCTGATGTTGGAGACTAGGAGGATGTTATTTAAAACCCCAGCTTGTCATTCTACTGTGTGGAGGTCTGAGTTACAACCTAAAGTTACAGGGCAAATCCCTCAGGTTTTGTGCCTTGGAGGTTCCCTTTTTCCCCACAAAGTTGTCTCTGGTGGCCTTGGCAGGAACCTCCCTGTGTCTGATTTCTGTCTCAGGCAGCTGGACCACCCAGGCCTGGGAGATACAACCATAGAGAGCACAAGCAGAACAGCTGTTCTCATGTTTTAAAAGAAACTTTGGGGAGGGATTGAAGGAGAAAAAGGAGCTAAGGAGCATGGTGAAGTTTTAAATGTGGAAGAGCAGGAGAGATCGATGTCCTGGCTCCCTCATTTCCAGGGGAGAGCTCTAGGACAGGGACTTTTGAGATAGGCGATCTTCATCTCACTCTTCTTCAGAGACACAGACAAAAGGAGACCTTTTCTTCCCAAACTCTTTGAAAGAAAGCTGTAGGGTAAAAGACGTGGGCTCTGGATCCCAAGGGATGGAAGTGCTTGCTGGTAGCTCTGAAGTAAGCATATAATTTCAGTAAAGGGAATGAGTTGAGATACTTTTCTGTGCAATTTCTAATTTCTGTATTTATGTCATTTCATGATTAGAGCAGGGATCCGTCTTATTGAATGTCAGATATTAGTGGAGATAAATAACTGATTGTGGGTCTACGGCTTCCCTTTGGGGACCAGATGTGTAAACCACAGGGCAACTATTGAAGCTCCTGGTTTAATGTACCATGATACTTTATCAAAGAATGACTGAATCATAGAATTATTTGAGTTGGAAGAGATACTTTAAGGTCATATAGTCCAACTGCCCTGCAGGGAACAGGGAAACCTACCGTTGATCAGGTTGCTCAGACTCCCATCAGTCGGACCTTGAATGTCTCCAAGGAGAGGGTTTCCACTACTTTTCTGGGCAACCTGTTTCAGTGCCTCACCACCTTCAATAAAACACTTTTTCTTTATTTCCAATCTAAATCTCCCCTCTTTTAGTTTGAAACTCTTTCCCCTTGCCCTACCACAATAGACCCTGCTAAAGAGTCTGTCCCCTTCTTTCTTACAGCCCCCCTTTAGATACTGAAAGGCCACTATCAGGTCTCCCCAGAGCCTTCTCCAGGCTGAACAGCCCCACTTCACTCAGCCTGTTCTCATAGCAGCAGTGCTTCATTTGTGGCTCTCATCTGGATGCACTCCAGCAGGTCCACATCTCTGCTGTCCTGAGGAGTCCCCACTCTGAAAGCAGTACTCCAGAGTGAGGTTTCACCAGCCCAGACTAGAGTGACAGGATCACCTCCCTTGATCTGCTGATCACATTTCTTTTGATGCAGCCCAGGATACAGTTGGCTTTCTGGGTTGGAGTTACATCCTGTAAATATTTAGCTATGGCACTTTGCTAAAAAGAAAATATTTTTATAAATAAAAATATAAATGATCTGGCTTCAGTCCTGCCTGCTCCATTTCCTTTGTTTACTTGTAAATGGGTATGAATCTTCATGTACAGGATATTCCAAGGGTTCATGACCCACGTTCAGAAAATAATAGTCGATGTCTTTTTTTCCTAAATTCTAAAACCTCTGCAATGGTAGTATAAATCAGAGTTACACTGCCATGCCTGTGGAACAGAAATGATACACATGAATTCTGTAACCAAAAACAAAGAGACAATAGAGTTCATATTTCAGTACTTTCAACAAACTGTTTGAAGATGTCCTTAGTCTGCTGGCTTTACCGATGGTTCTTTGCAAGTTGTCTGGTGAAATCATTTCCATTTGTTTTTCTCTGTGTTACTGGTGGGGATCTTTGTAAACAATGTGAACAGGGGCAGAATCAGGTCCCAGAAACTAACAGAAAAAGAGCTAGCCTTCACAGTGCTGTACTGATCCCTTTATCTAAGACAGCCATTTCGTCTCTGCCAGCAGAAAGTTGGAATTTGTCAAGTAAACCATTCATTATCCTTGCTCCAGCCAAGCAGGTATGTGACGTGCAGCAAAACTATGAGCAAAAGGGGAACACAATACAAAAAACAGTAGATAATAACTCTTAATGTTAAAGGGAAAATATAGCTGTTATGAGTGCTATAAAACATTAATCTTAATAGTAAAGCACTAAAAGCTGAAATCTGTCTCTGTTTTCCATACCTAAGGCAGTAAAAGAAATGAATTCAGATCTACAGACCCCACAGAGATGCGTCACATTTTCATTTCCTTCATCTCCTTTGGAGATAAGAACAGATCCCTGAAGGTTGTTCCTCTTGTCTAGTTAAGGCTAATGACTTGTGTTTGATGACACTAAAACCTGCTTCTGCCAGTGTTTTGGCTGCTTTGACAGGTGACTGACAGCCAACCAGGGAGTGTAGGAGAAGGGAAAACCCACAGCAGCCTTCCTCACCATAAATCTCAGTGCTGATCTGTGTACCAGGGCATGAAACTGAACTTGTCTCCCTGATCACAGCATCTTCTGCTCCATGGTCAAGGGGCTGGCAGAATCAAGCCCACAGCACTGCTGTGAGTGGGTGAGCCTGGGTGCTCAGGATTCAAAAGAGCTGGGAGAACCAGGAGCCCAACACTTTCCAAAGGAGTGCAAATGGGATGGGATTTTCTTTGCAATTGTTTCAGTCTTTCAGGGAATGTGAGGAAATTATTTTTCTGGTCACGTGATGTGAAAACTTCATAGCAGGGGAGCTGAGGAGGTCTCTGTAACCTTGACAATTTTATTCTAGGAATTATTAAAAGTGCGTTCTCCTAGCATCTCTTTTCTTTGAGTGGGGTTGAAAAAAGAATAATCATTCACACATATTTTTGTGGGATGCAATTTTCTTACATCTCGAGCCATAAAGATTAGCATGTCACAAGCATCTCTGTTACCTAGAAACTCAGATAAAGCCAAGTGGTCTAAATATCAAGTCTTTACGTGCAGTATAAACTCTAATACAGTAAGCTTGAAACTCTAAGGGACTTTTCTCTTTATTAGTAATGAAACTATCATGCCTTTTCCAAACAAAATAAATAAATGGTCATGTTAACGAATTCTGCTGCTATTGATCTATGCCTATTTTTAAAGCAGCCCTTGTTCTTTTCAAATGTTTTGCCAGCACAGATTTGCACCATAAATCTTTTATTTTAGCCACTGAACATCAAAATTACTTTGGTGACATCTGGTGTGATGGAAGTAAACAAGACAATGCCTTATCTAGAGAAGGCTGAAAGCAAATCTCATCTTTGAACAAACTCAGATATTGTGGCGAGATGCAAACCTGACCCATACCTTGCATTTTGCCTTAGAACTTCCCCCTTTGTGAAGGGCAACATAGTCCTGGGAAACCTTGGAATATAAGTTGTACAACAGACCTCTCACTGAGCTCAGTCATAAAGGTATTCACAACAGTCAGCAAAGTTTTTATTTCAGCTGTTCCAAGAGTCATTACATAGGGAAAAGGATTGCTCATTAAAACAGTGATAGGGGCCAAGTCTCTATCAAGATTTCAGAAAAAAAGGAAAATGCAGTCCCTTGGGGATAGCAGAACTTGTAGCAAGCTTTGTGGTAATCTTCCAGTGGGATGAAAATGACTCTAAATTCCTGTTCCCAGAAGCCAAACATGACCTTCTGATTCACTTAGCTTGCAGGCAGAACTCATGAGTAACAGTTCTACACAGATGCAATTAAAACCAGAATTTGACCCAAGACTCCTCTGTACTTGAATTGGTTTGTTTACTTTCTAGATGCCAGCAAATCTTGCCAAGAAGGACAGTTGGAGCAACAGTATTTTCTGAGAAAAGTAAACAGTTATGAGAGAAGACTGTGAAGTAGTCTTGACTGTAGTCTCTGCTGTGCCCTGTGTAATCACTTGCTGTGGAAGCACTATATTTAAACAGTTTAAACCTAATTCCACCAACGTCAACTTTTTCCACTGCTCACATTATTGTGTGATGGAGTTAAGCCTACTAAAGGATGATTTTGCTTAAATTTTGTAATAATTGCTTGAATTTGGCAGCAAAAGTCACACACAGTTTCTTCAGCATCTGAACTTCTCAAACACAACTCTTTCTCTCATTGTTGCCATTGTTTGCTTATTCTGACCTAAATCAGAAATAAAAGAAACATCGTATCTGTGAATGTAAGAGTCATGAAAAGGTATAATTTCTCAGTACTTACTTAAAACAGTCTAAGGTTAAATTTCCCTGCTCCCACTAGCATATATTACAAGATTGAAACTGATTTCAGAATACCAAGCTCTTTCAAATTATCAGCTCTTCACATGTTTTCACAAAATCACTAAGTTCAACAAAAGACTTCAGCTTAAGTGGCCCTGCCTGTAATACGTTAAGTACAGTATCTGATTTTTTGCCTACGGTACTAGAAATTGGCAAAGTTTTATTCTTTATTCCAACTCAGGGATATCTTGCACACTGCTGAGGCAGTGTCTTTAAAGCAGAAGATATCACAGAGGATATGTCTGAGCAGGACATATCCTCTGTGCAGCCACATTCAGGGAATAAGAAGCAAGGAGAGATCTGAGGCTACTCATGTTCTACATGATCTGCAATGTTCATTTAATTTTGAGCAATGAGAACTGGAATTTTTTCAATTTACTCCGGTTTCCATTTATTCCCCAACCAAATCTTCCTTCTTCAGGTTCCATGGAGCCGTATGAAGATATAGCTGATTGATAAACTGGTTGGATATAAATAGATGTTCACGTTCCTTTGAAAAGAAACTGTGTTCACTTTATTTATCCATCATCTTCCTTACTCTTGTTTTAATAATATTCCCTCTATATTGCCTTATTTAGCTTCTTGGGGCATGAGGGAAAGAACTGACCCAGTAGCTCTTGCATGGAAAAAGGAAAACAGTTTTCTACAATACTCCTTACAACATTCAGTTCTTTGTAGCTTTTCTATTCAACTCTATTTTGTCATTCATTTGATTAGTATGCTTGTTTTACCTGGTGGTAAACAGAGAAGTTTGAGATCTAGCTGGTTTCGGATGTTTCTATGAAAACAAAGAAAATAGAAATTGGTAGTCTGGAGGTAACGTTTTCATGTCATTATTCTAAAAATTTTTCCTGGTAACATAATTCCGGGAGTTGAAGTTAAGTCCACCTACAGCTCTGAAACTAGTGTCTCACTTTGTGACGGGAGGGCGGGTTTCCTGCAGATTATAGCTCAGGGCAGAATCCACACTTCCCCCCCCAACCCCCCCATATGTATGTAGGAAGTTATGAATCAGCAAGCATAAATCCAGAATGCCTTCTTAAGGCCGGCTATTTCTCATCCTTATGAGTCAGTAGCACCTTTTCCATCCAGTTTGACTGTCTCTCCACCTACTCTCATGGAAAATAAAAATAATGTGAAAAAAAGGAATTCAAACGATTTAATTCAAAACCTCCACAGTACTCCCACTCAAAGACTGTCCTTGCCATTTTAGACATACAATCGCACATAAGAAAACTCTGAATAAGGAAAAGACTTGTATAGTGTAGTTAGAATGGACATACTGCCTACTTTGAAGAGCTCTGATGTTGCTACAACAGTCCCATAAGTATTGGCTTTCTTCTGCAGACTGTGTCTTTTTCACCTCTAGCTCAGCAATGAGAACTTTGCCTACACCCAGATTTGGAAATTGTGTCAAACAAGCTGACCAACATGCACAGCAAGAAGACTTGAGCAAACTGGAACAATGGTTAGCGCACCTCTTCTAATCTCCTCAGACACCATTATCACAAATGCTGAAGTCACATCAGCACAGAAGTGGTTATGGTAGGAGTTGTGGGGTCTGTGGTGTGGGGGTCTGCCAGGAAGTGGTGATGGAATAAAGCATCTGTGACGTCTATTGCAAACCTACTCAGCATCTCTCCAGATGGGTAGCATTATCCAATTGTGCTTGATGTAAATAATAATGAAAATCAATTATTTATGTGACTTGAGAAATACATGCCTAACACTCTGCCATGCACTGAGTGAGGTCAAGAGAAAACTTTGCCACCAGAGCTACGTAAACATACAAGCTATCTGGGACAGATAAAATGAGGTAGACCACCCAGTGTGAGAGCTAGGATGCTTTGGAGCAAGAGGAATTGATGTAGATGTTTTGGTATTTTAAATGAGAACAGAATGCACTACAAAGTATATGGGAAAGAGTAATCAAACAAAGGTTTCAGATGTGTGTGGGGGTACATTCGGTGCAGCAATAAGGTATGTATTAGTCCTGTATTACCTATTAGATTCTTAAATATTCATCAAAATCATATTTAATTAAAAAAGGTTCATAATTTATACAAACACTCAGAAACAATTTTTCATCCTTCTACATATACTTATATGAAAAATAAAATAAAGAATCAGTGAGATGGCAAAGCAGAGTTTTTGTAAGATCTGACACAATGCAACCAAGGTTGTACACAGGTCAGTATAATACTGAATTACTCATAACTCCTTTTATTCAGAACCCCTTCCCCAAACAGAATGGAATGAGAGGTTCTTCTCAAGAAACAGGTCAGCAGCATGAGGTGAGAGATCTGCTCTTGCAGATTGCTGCCTGCATTGTGGAGAAATTTAAATGTGTAGTGACTGAAGCCAAAAATATCAGAAACTGCAAGACTAGTTTCATGTCTGAGGTACTTACAATTTGGTCATGAAGAAATATTTGAACTCTTCCTTGCAGTATGATATTCTTCCTCTGCCTCTGCCAGAGTTCTTACACATATTGATGAGCCAAACTTTCACAATGTCTCCAGACTTCTGTAACTTATCATATGTTTATTCATGTGAATCTCTGTGCCCTTCCAGACTCAGTCAAAAGGAATCGGGCTTCCCGTCAAAGGTTGCTAATTAGTCTAAAAAACCAAGCTGCAGGTATCTGAGTGATCCTTACTGGTGGATAGTCTGACCTTACTTGGAGACACAATCCTAAAATAAATAAGGAACTTCAGACCCCTTCATATATCAGTACACAGAAATGCAATACTTTGTTTCTACGATAATGACAGACATAAAAAAGCTGTGAGGCAAATAATTATTCTGCTTTCAGAGATGGTGAGTGCTATGCAGTAAGTAAGACTTGAGGAAAACAACTGGAGGGAAATCGAATTATTGAAGACTTGCTGATGAAATGACAGTGGTAACTCAGGCAAGGGCAGATGGGGGCATCTTATGCAAATAATAGCAATAAGTAATCAGTTGGTTATTATATTGAACTTGTTATCTCTCAAGCAAATCATTTGGCCCTTCTTAACTTTATGAGTAGGCTTTTCTGCTTTCTTCATGTCCTTAGAATATAGTTTTTGTATTATTTTGTAGATTTTGAAAAATGGCTAAGTGAAATTCTATCATCTCATATTACGTTAGCTTCTACAACAGGAAGATAGACAGAATAGTTCCAGAGGGAGATGTCTGCAGAGTCTCTGGAGTTAATGGAGTGAATGGTATCAAGCTATTAGTGTTTGTAACAGGTAGTTTTCTCTGGCAAATTATCTTTGGGAGGTGCCCTCTGGTTTGCAGCTCCAAGAAGAGATACTAGTCCCAGTGTTTCATTCATGCTTCCATGTCAGATGCCATTTTGTCAGACTGCTCCTCTGCCATCTGTTGCACAGCAACAAAATGTAATGGAATATCGGAGGGAAGATTCAACCTCTACTACCATACCACCAACATCCACCTCTGATGTCACGGGCCAATATAATAAAATAGGAGGCATTAGAAGACCTCTACAACATAATTTCAGGGCTGCAGAATGTCACTCTAATTTTTTTTTTTTTTTTTTTGGGGGGGTGATGTGGTTCATGTATAAGAAATAATATAAGGAGAGCAGTAGGACAAACAAAGATCCATCAGCATCTTTGCTATTAAACATTTTGCTTTAGAGCCCTAGACTGCTAATTTGAGAGCCAAGGTTTGGCATACAGTATGTAAGGCTGGAAACCACTGCTGTATAAAAGATGTAAATCTAAGCACTTCTGCAAATTTTTAGCCTGTGAAGAGAAAGATTAATATCGTTGATGCTGTAGGGAAGTTTCAGTCTCAGACAGTTGTTGTCATTCATCCCACTATTGTTAGCAATAAAGATTTACCTATATCCCCTTAGAGGAAAAGAGTCTGTTGTATGTGCAAGGTAATTAATATTGACTTAATGAAGCATGTGTATCTCTCTTTTTTTTGTGAACTGGGTAAGCACATCTTGGAATAAACGTGATTCCTCTATCTGGAAACAGATTGCATTTTTTTCTGCTAGATGCCATGGGAAGGAAAATGAGATCCAGAGGTATTAGTATGGATGCCACAGTTTTCTTCTAGAGGCTGGAAAATAAAATGTTAATAATAAACAGAGACGTGTTAGTCTGTACCATAAAATAAAGCAACTGAACACAGTCTTCCTCCTTGAGACAAATAGTGTTTAAAAATGGTTGCAGCTACTGTCAAGAATGATTTCTCAGTGAGTCATTCACCACCATAAAAAATTAGTTTAGCTTACCAGGAAAATGTTTGTTTCCTGTTATAACAAGAATTCAGTATATCAGCAAGAAAATTGAATCATCTCACTTGGCTGTAATGAACAGCTGACTTATACTGAAATCACAACTAAGTACAGCAATCAGGTACCTTGGCAAACTAGAATTGATGTTTAAGGTGAGCAGCAGAAACTAATAAATTCTGAATGAAAAAATTGATTTTATCTAACCAAAACCAAGCACAAATGCTCACATGAAGAAACTACCAGGTAATGGTCTGTGCAATACAGGGGGTGATGATCTGGAAAAAAAAGATCCATGAGGAGCTTTCAGAAACTGATCATGATCTCTGTTGCATTATTACCAATGCTTCTATAATTGAATGCTACCAAAACCTACAGGATTTGTCCAACCCATGTTAAGATCCTGGGGATCAAAATTAACAACAGAGAAAGAAAGCAATACCTACACAGAATGAAAGAGAATAAAAACACAGAGTGTCATCAATCTGCTGCTGGTTTTTAAAGCATTCATTCATCACAGTTGTAACCCTAAGCACTGCCTGAACTACAGGAGAGATAGAGAAAGAGAGAGGAAGGAAAGGAAAAAACCAAAAGGAAATATAAAGGGACTGAAATGCCAATGCCTGACATTCATTTCTCTTCTTGTGACAGCCTTTTCTGGTAAGCTTGTTAGGACCACATGTGTGAACAATGATGACAGGGAAAGAGAACAACTACAGAAATCAAATAAAATCAGGGTGCAGAAGTAGGTGAAAGTGTCTGAAGCAAAATGCACAGAGATGACTCTTTCTTACAAGGTTTGTGATCTTCCTTAGGCCAGATAAATTATCTGAAGGGCATTAGAAAAGACAAGACTAGCTGCCTATAAAAAGAAAACTTGTGTTACCTTCCCACTTTCCAGAGGGAGAGATGATGCTTGGGTGTAATAGTACTGTATGAAATACAAACGTATACTTAAGGATAGGGCAACAATAAGCAAGAGAATTCCTGCCTGAAGGATAGTTAGGAGTTTAACAGTAACAGTGTGTCCACGTTACACTCTAAGATACCTCCTGGATAGAGTCTTGTATTGCATACACGAGTGCTTCCAGTTTCTTAAAGAACTCAACAGCACATAACATATTAAGAAATATAACACTGTACTAAAATGAATAACGTAATTATGTGTTCAAGGAAGAAGAAGGAGTTGGATGAAAAGGGATTGGTTAGGTCCTGCCCTGTCGAGGATGGAATGTAGATCAAGGCTCTGCTTTTCAATGTCTCTTTACAACTCTATATTAAAAATGTCAGCTTTTCTTAACTGATTATAAAAACACCTTCAGCAATGTTCACTACCTGTTGGTTCAGACATTTATTGTGGGGGAATCTTGGGGACAGCTCTTCCCTTCTCTCCACTGTCCCCCTGCTTTGTTCTGACTTTCCTTGTGCATAGCCCTGCCTCATGCTCTAGCCGTATGGGTCGTGAACAGTTTGGCAGCCCACCTGGAGAACATTCCTAACATCCCTGCTGGAAGGAGAAATCTGGAGAAACTGGAAATAAAATTATGTGAGCAGAACTGAAGACATAGGAATAAAAATAGATCTGCACAGGTAAGACTGTTTGGAATAGTGGACTTGTGGAGAGATGAATAAACTAGGAAAATCACAGCACACTGGTTAATATGCAGGTGCATAAGAGGAAAAGTCACATTTTTGGTGATTGCATGAAGACTATCTTAAACCTCATTATATTCCTGTTGTTACACATTGGAAGAGACCAAGAAATCCTCCCTACCCTTCACAAAAAATTTGCAAAATCACAGTTTAGAGAAGTGCTACAGACAGCAGAGTGACTAATCTCCCTACACCACCTCAAATCTGTCTCATAACCAAGTTCCTCTTTTTGAAAAGAGTTCTCATCTCACTGCACGGAAGACCTTGCCCACATCTTTAATGCTTTCTCAGAAACAACAGAAACAGAAACAAAGGATGACAAACCGGCCAGAGCAATTTCACCAGGCAATCAGTTTTGTAAGCACAGGGGTGAATCTGAGTCATTCACATGAATGATGAGCCCCTACACTTCTATATTAGTCGGTGACTATGGACACAACACTAAGACCACTCATGTTCTAAGAGCTGTTAAGCAAGCTGAAATGAACTACTGTCCAATCAGTCTCAAGAAACCTTATTTCATTCTGAAAGACTCCAGGTTATTTCCTTCTCCCTAGCCTCTCATATCAGAGCAATTCTTACAGATCAGCAGCGGTCCATCTCCAGCGATATCCAATCTATCTCAGGGTTACTCTGGCTTTTCCCAAGTAGTTGTCAGAACAGTATATGACATAACACATTGGATGATAGATAGTGTTGTTTGCAGAAGATGCAGAGAAGCTTTTAACATGGAACAGGCTCTTGTGCAGGTGAATTGTTCCCTTTGACATTCAAAAATATAGTGCCACATAGTTTTTCATGTGGAAGAAATCATGCTGATTTCCTCAAGGATGCATTTTTCACTCTGAATATAAGGTGTGGTGGAAGAGGACAGGATAAGGAAGAGGTTCTTTGCAAAAGACACTGAAATCCATAGTTCATCATATCTACCCTGGCCAGTGTATGCCTAAGAGGGCTCAGGAGTTTATCTAACAAGACTGGAAAATACACAGGTTTTGTCATATAATTCAGAAGTACTGATGGATGATCATCTGGTTACTGCTTTATCATCTATTTTTGCTGTCCAAGTAGTAGGAATCTCCTAAGATTTTTTTTAAACTTATTTTAAGATTTTAAGAAATAGGTGTGGATTTGATGCCTCTTCTGTTACTTTACATGTAATGTAAATAGACCCATACGGAATCGTAGAATAATAGAAACATAGAATCACAAGGTTGGAAAGGACCTACAAGATCATTGAGTCCAGTTGTTCACCCATTATCATTGCTACCACGGGCTACTAAACCATATCTTGTAGCTCCTCATCCAGATGCCTCTTGAACACCGCCAGGGACAGCAACTCCACCACCTCCCTGGGCAGGCCATTCCAGTGCCTGACCACTCTCTGGGAGAAAAAGTTTTCCTTATGTCCAATCTAGACCTCCTCTGGTACAACTTATGGTCATTTCCTCGGGTCCTGTTTGCTGCCTGGGAGAAGAGGCCGAACCCCTCCTCATCACAACCTCCCTTCAGGAAGTTGTAGAATGCAATGAGGTCTCCCCTGAGCTTCCTCTTCTTCAGACTAAACAATCCCAGCTCCCTCCGCTGCTCCTCATTAGACTTGTGTTCCAGACCCCACACCAGTTTTGTTGTCCTTCTCTGGACATATTTCAGGGCCTCAATGTCTTTTTTGTAGTGAGGAGTCTAAAACTGAACATAGTACTTGAGTGTCCAACAGCAAACACTTGAACTGACTGCATGAACAGAAGCAGAATATGAAGGATAGCAAGAATTTGCTTGCCCAGTCAAGCCAACTCATATCCACAGGTTGTCTCACTGTATGCAAGTGACTACACTGATGTACTCTGTGCCATGCTCTATCACATGCAATCACTGGTTTTCCCAGAACTGCTGCAAGGATCTTGATTTTGAATGAAGTACACAGCTGTTGTATGGTGAGGAGATCTCCACACTCTTCCCTGTTTTATCAAGGTAAATGAAGCTGAAATGATGGGAAATGTTAAAAAAAGTTCAGAGTTGTTGGATACTTACACAGGTCACTTGATGCCAAGGACCATGCTTTGAAGCTCTGACCACTTAGTAGTCAAACAAGCATGAAGATGGCAGTAATAACATGTTTTCCAGGAACAATACATCTGTGTGTACCTTCCTACAGTTGTAACTCAGTTATTTCATAAAGAAAGTTCCATTACAGAAAGTCATAAATATAAAAGTAGGGAATAATAAGTCTTTCTGTGATGGAGTTATTCATACTTTTTTAATAGTGCATGTGTGATCCTCCAAGTCTTGAATTGCTAAGCCACTGCCAGGCAACTGCATTTGGCAGCTACTTAGCATAATTATGACTGAAAATACTCACAGTTACTGGCCTATAGGCAATTTTTCTTGTCTCTACTGGGTTATGGACAGAGAGCCATGTGTTTTTAGTTCTTATTTCTGATGTGCTTTACAGTAACATTATGTAAGATCAGATCTAAAATGAGCTAAAATCATGTGACATTTAGTTGACTTAACATAACCTGAAAAAATGTCCTAAATTCTTGGGGTTATTAAGCATTTGTGAAACTTTCAAGAAGCTAGAATACTTCACATTTTAATAGCTGTGTTCTTTGATGGTGGTACACTCCTTGGTGAGCAATGTCAGTCAAATGTGTAATGGATTTCTAACTTGCTGGGAATTTAACTGGGACCCTGTGTTTTTTCTATGCCCTATCTTAGCAAATATATACCTGCAGTGGAGACAACCTTGCTTTTACTGAAAGGAAGGAAAATCTAAAGTTTTGCTTTCCTTCGTTGAAGTAGTGACAATAAAATCAACAGAAATTAATGTAGACAGCTCTCTAGGGATATTGCCACTTTTTATTTTGGGGAGCACAGGTCATGAAGGGACCTCATGGCTCACCTTTCCAGTCTCCTCCCTACTTTATTCTACTCTCTGGCCTTATATACTGTAAGACTTAGCTCTGGGTCATTCTGTGACACACATTCTGCCCTGCCTGTTCTGTAGAAAAGTGTTTAGAACTGTAGCTCTTGGAGAAGGTTTCTTTTCTGTCTTCAGGCTTTAGTGAAATGGGAGGACATCCATATTTTGCCAGCAGCTTCTGTGAATGTTTGGCAGGACAGGAATGCTGTTTGAAAACTGTTGTTTCTCTTATACCCTACTGAGGAGGTTTCCTGTTGTGGGTTTCTGCTGTGCTAAAAATGGGGATCAGTGGGAGTAGCAACTACTTACTTTCATTCCCTCTTGCAAGCAGTCATTATAGAAATGTTCTTTTTATTGACTTTGCAGGTGATGGATTAAACATGGCTTGTGTATGTAAACCTGTGCTTTACTCACCAGAAGAGAGATTTATTTCTGATAAAATTGTTCCAGAATCTACACTAGTCAACTTACAATATGTAAAAAAGATTTTGTCAGTCTTAAATTGCACCCATATTTGAGAAGGGGAGGTGCTGTTACAAGGAATGATTTGCCACAGATTTGTCCCACATAATTTAAAGTTCTTTTTACAAAACACTGAGAACTTACAGCCACTGTTAAGGGATAGGCAAGGAGAAAGAATAGATAGGAAAAGGCAGTTGGTGCCTCAGAGGTAGGTGCTTCAGCTTCAGACATTTAGAAATGTGTACACGATCAGAAAGGATGCTTTCTTTCAGTTGACTATTCGTTTTTCAGCAATAAGAAGAATTCAAACATCCCACAGTCTCACAATTACTGCAGGTATGTTAAATAAAACTTTGAGATCATTTATGAGCAGACACATTACAAAAGAGAGCAGGTTTCCTCCTTGACCTGGGAAGATTTCCCTTCTGACTCTGAATACATTTACTAGCTTAATCCTGGGCATGACATTCATAAGAATAGCAAGGAAATTGAATATCAACATGTACCTGAGCACTCACTGCCAATAATACCTCCATCTTTGGCGAACTTATGATGCTCAGAGAAAGGCTGTCCTCTCCTTCATCCTACAACACCCAGGACTAAGTTGGGATCAAGGATAGACTGGAATTCTTTTTCCTATCTACCTCTGAAGCACAGCATTAAATGCATCAGAGATCAGGGCCAAATAAGTAGCACAAACACTCTTCAAAATACAAACACAATGAATGCTCACAGGCCCAGGTAAAAAACATAAAATTTCCAGGGGTCATGAGATTGTTACTGCTTTGTGATTTTTGTCTAGTCTGTCTGCTATCTTAGCTTTAGAAATGCTTAATAATATTCTGGAGCTGACAGTGCCTTGATGGAAATTTAAGAACAGAAAGGGCAAGTTATCTCAGCCTTAGAATATGCCAGCAGAACTTCACTGCCCCATGGTCATCTGACTGTTTATAAAATGTCTTCTATTTCTTTTCACTGATCTTCATGACCTTTTCTTTGACTTGATTTTAGGCTTCCCTTTTCCCTGGATTTTTTTTGACTTCAGACACATAGTTTTTTAAACTCTCTTTTGCTGTAAGTTTGCCATTCTCTTCCTCTAGCTTTGCATTTCTATTTCTTTATGGCTCTACTCAGAGATTCCATGTCAGGGAACACATCACAAATACAAGCTAGCAGACCACAATTACTTCTCCAAATATTATCTTCCACAAGATAAAGGTTGTGAATAGCAATCTCAAAGCTTCTGTTACAGCTCAGCAGAAAGCAGTAAATAAGGTATTAAAACTTCTGGCCACTCAGAAGGTTGAATCAGTGCAGTGGATGCAGATACCAATGTTTTGAACAGGGAAGATTAGTAAGAGTCTTTAACACTTCTGCACTGCAGCAGCTCTCTCCCTTTCATCATGCCCAGTTTTGGCCACCTACAAGACATAAATCTCCCAGGTTTCAAAAGCAGTTGCTTGTGTTTCATCCTCGCCATTTCATTCAACAACATCAATCTGTCTACATTTCCTAAAAAGTGAAGGTCAGGAGAGCCATGGTGCAGGGGAGTTAAAGTTGTGCTTTAGCTGTGAATCTTCAGAGATGGATAAGCAATTAAGTTTGTCTACATTTGTAAGTTGTATAAGCCATTTTTTTTTTTCTTTTTGTTTTGGTGGGGTTTCCTATAACTGCAAGCTCTGAAAATCTTTGCAATTGCCCTTAAAGTATAGATTTATCTCTCTCATATATATATTTTTAATTTATCATTATTATTTTTTTTAAGGTCTTGTGATGTTCATGAAGAAAATGGTGCTACTGTCAGTATTCCCATAACCCAAACCAGCTTTCAAAGCCCTTACCTTTATTAGTATCCCAAGAAATATCTCCATCATCCATATATACATATTGATGTCAGATAATGGCTTCCTGTTTGTGGGCACTGCTTATAGACTGCAGAAAAAAAAAAACGCCAAAAACTCACAATCTGAAAATATCATTTTCTTTGTTTATTCTATCTGCTTTTGTGCACTTAATTTACTCTTAGCGTGAACACACACTCACTAGTTACAGGTTGTCCTCAGGGATACGTATTTGTTGTAGGTCCTCAGATTTAGTTCACATGTTATTTGGGATGATGACTTTGTCAAAATGATAGCTACAAATAAAAAACCAGCCAACCAAATAAAAGTCACAAACAAAAAGCTCTCGTAGAAGTTAGGAAACTTAGCTATAAGACTGCAAGACAATCTGAAGAACACTTCTAACTAGGAACAAAAAATCTTTGCCTCAGTGTTCAGAGAGAGCTTCACAACAGATGAAGGATGTAACCTGGATGTGGCAGCAAGGACGTTTTCCCCTACTATTTTACTAACAAGTTCTTGGGATGTTTCCCACAGGAAATGATCTACGGGATGTGTAAAGTCTGAAACTAGAGCATGTTAACTTGGGAGGATGGGCAGTAAGGTCTGACAAGAACAGTAAGTTTTCTTGTGCCTCAAGAATCCATTAATGGAAGGTTATGCTGAGAAGTCCAGAAAGATTTTGGTAGTTAATATCCAATCATTCAGTCCTCCTATATATAGAGAAAGAAAGTCTGGTTTACTTTGTTTTGCATTTTAATTCTCTTTGGAGAGGAAAAATAAATTTAAAAAAATCAAAGCAGAAAGCACATCATTTCCTACAGAATAATTGGAAATATCTGCAAGTAATTCTGCTTTACTAGTTCTTCCAAGGGCATATATCTGTTTAATTTAGTATGGCAGCTTCAATTAAACAATCCCTGGTAGCATGTTGTGGTTAATTGCTTACTGTTTACCAGAGCCTTTTTTTCCTTTGAAAAAGGATCCTTCCTTTCCTCAAAGCATGCCTGGTCTGGATTGAAGCTAGTGCTAGTGCTTTGAGTTTGATTATTTAAATTTAAGATGCCCAAAGCAATAAAAAAAATAAGTCAAATAAATGAATTTACACTCCTTGCCATCTGTTTAGCAGGTGACAGAGAGCATATGCTATTTCTGACTTTATTAGAGAATTATAGCATGCTAGTGATTTAAAATGTGCTATTACAGAGTTAATCATTATCAATAGCTAATAGAGTTTGTACTCTGAACAGCAAAAAGAAATTTGTTGTCCACCTGGAGAGTTGACAATAGACTTTGGGTTCAGTATGTTTATTTCTTTTGGAAAAGAGTCCATATATTCCCCCTCATCTTTTCTCCTCCTGAAGCATCCAGTTTATGTTGCACTCCTAATGTGTTTAATTTATATATCCATTTTTATTTTTTTTTCCAAATTAATTGGAGGAAGTATGGAAAATACAAAATGTGTTACGGAAAAAAGTCAAGAAATAAGAAAGAAGAAATTGTACACTTGCCTTATTTTTAAGTATTCTTGGTATGTCTTCAAGATATATTTAAGGAAATAGGAAAGGCTGCCAAGATCAGGGAGCTGGGTGAAAATCCTTGAAAACTGGCCCTGCTGACTATTCTGGAAGAATACAAACAGTGACTGCTGCTTCTGGGAATAACTCTGCTCCTAGACTAGTGATAGCTGCTCTTACACATTCCCATGCAACAGGAGCACTCCTGGCTTTGTAATGTCATGTCACTCCCAGGACAGGGGCTGTTCACAAGGACTATGGCCACTGTGCGGCCCTCAGAGATTCGTTGCTGTAAGCTGCCAACTTTACCTATGCCTAGAGGTAATCTCGTGGCAACTAGTTGTATACTGGTTTCTTTAAAATGCACAGAATCATTGAATACTGTGCTGGAGAGATTTTGCAGGTCATTTGCATTCTCTCTATATAAGAACGATCAGCAAAATTTCACAGGCAAAATTTTACTTTAGAAAAGAATGGACTTTCAAGTTGAAAGAAACAAGCTTCGATAATAACACAAGCAGAGAAAAATCAGGGAAAAGTGTAAATTCTACCTCCCGAACATTTCCAAAATGAAACATAGGAAATTTGTATCAAACTGGTTAATTTTTAAATTTCTTTAAATATAAGGAACTGACAATCTTGTATCTATAAGACTTCTTGGGGCAGAAATTAATTTTTGAGGGTTGTGGGATGTGAACCAGAGAATCAGCTCTTTGCGCACGTCCAACAGACACAGCTTCCATCCTCCTCACATCTGAAGTTTCTAAAAATTTCTTGTGCTCAGAACAGATACTGAAGGTCAGTCCAAAAACTGCATAATACCTGACTGGACTCAAACAAGGCTGGTGTTTACTCTTCACTAAGGACCATTGCTATATTCCCAAAGGAGGAAAAAGTCTTTGAATATCCAGTGGCTGGCTGTTTCCAAAAGATGGCTTTGCCATAGCAGTTGTCTTCTGGTCCATACCTCAGCAGCAACAGTTTCAGAGTTTTGCTGACAGCCAGTAAGAGAAAGAAATGAATACAGAACTGTATAGCTAGCCTTTTTTTATTTATGTACCTGTGTTATTTATGTAAAGTTTTGTTATTAATATTATTTATGTGAATACACAAAGGATGCAAACAAATGCTTCTTCTACTTGCTACAGATTCAGGCTCCCTCTTGCATGAAGAGGGTCACATTTCCAGGCCTGGGACCTGGGTCCAGATGAGTGGTGCAGAAGCACAAGGAGCTGCCTTGGATCCTGCTGTTACTGTCAAGTCAAGTGAAGGCATTACTCCATGTGTAGCTATTCTATCAGGACAAGTGAGTTTCTTTAGGCTGTCCAAGTCCTCCCCAAAGACAGTAACAACTCCAGGGTTGCCAAGTATACTTCAAAAAATGAGTCCTGTTAACTCTTGGGCAAGTTGCATTCATGTTTTCTTTCTTATCTGTAACCTGTTTTCTGTGATGGAAAGCAAATCAGAATAAAATACAAATAGGGTTTAAGAAAGCTACATGACACTATGAGAGTTATGTTGAGAAAAAACACTGAGATGTGATCACAAAAGAATTCCTCACTACCTGTCAGATTGTGACCATGGAAACACACTGATGCAAAGCCCTGTGATATCCCAGCGTGCTCTTTCAAGCCATTCTTGTTTGATCTACTTCTAGGAGAATCTGCAAGACTTTTTAGATTATTTTTAACCCAAGGCCCCTGCCTAATTAATGTTAGATATGTCAGAGAAACTGAACCAACATTCTGCCATTATTCTGATCAGAACCAAAGCTTCATAGACCTAATGATCTTCCTAATGAAATCTTAGCAATAAAATCCCACATATGCTGTATGACACTGTTTCTCCTCTGTGTCTATTTAATGGATCAGTCTTTTTTTTTTTCCCTTTCCCCCACCAATTCTTGCCAAAATAGCATGCTGAATTTTGTCATATATTACAGGCTTTGAAATCAGCATTCAGTTTTATAAGTAGAGAGTGAGCATGTTCTGACAGAGGCGTATTCCAAAAATACTGAAACTTTCTATTTCTCCTGTGAAGAGTTGGAGATGGTATAGGGTAGCATTCATCACATGCCCACAATGAAAGGAATTCATAAGAAATTTTGGCTTTATTAGCTCACTGGCTATGCTTGCTGTCAAGCCAACCTCTGGTACTGTTTCAGCAGCTCTATCATTCTCAACTTTCCTTTTCCCAGGAGAGAGCTCTCATTATCCTTCAAAAGAACAAAAACATACTTGAGAGATTCCATAGAGGAAAAGCATAGCAAATGCTGAGAGATGTCTGAACTATGTGTGTTTTTGCCAAAACAGAGTAATTGACATATTTGATAAATTCAGAGATCGTCGATCCTTTATTCTTGAGTTGAAACAGCAACAATAAAAAATACCCCATAGATATTTCTCACATTCCAACCTTCCTGTTTCCTCATGGATTTGTTCTCTGTCAAAATTGGTTGGCTGCACAAGTCACTCTGGCTTGCTGCCTTGCCGCAGGTGCCCAGGTTTTTGGTGACTGTTCTCCCTCTTTAATTAAAACTGCTGCCAAACTTCAAGACACCTGTGGAGCTAGGGAGATATGACCCTGGCAAAGGAGAAACTCCAGAGCTTTCAGGAGTAGAGTCAAACCAATCACCTTGGCTTGCTGGTGTTAAGAAGCCTTGCAAAAGTCTTGCCCTTTCTATCAAATGCACTGCTTGCTCCTGTGTTCTGTCCTACTCCTGTACAAAGATGAAAACATTTCAAATACACTTTATCAATATTTTTTTTCTTGCTTTTTCAAAGTATGGAGGAGCTAATTTCTTCCCAATTAATTTTGAAGGAGACTCAAGGATTTTTAGTGGTTAAATTTCAATTGTGTACTTGTTGACACATGACTTCTTCAAAACAAGACCCTACTGGCTGGGGAGGAGAAGCAATTGTCTCTCTATCACACTATCTAAAAAATCTACAGCTGATTTCTGTTTTGCTGAGAGAATTATACCGAAATATTTCCACGCTATATCACTCTGAATCAAATTGTGTTTCCTGAAAAGGATTCATATTTCACAATGAGTCTTGTCAGCCTGAGTTAGCTTTGGGATGAAAATAAAATGTAACAGAATGGATGTATATAGAAACAAGAAGAATGGCACGAAAAAAAAAAACAACCAACCAACCAAACAACAACAACTTAGATGATGTTAGAGTATAGCTGAGAAAATCTCTTAATTTCGTTACCAACTTTTTTGTTACAGTCAAACGATGTACTGACATCATTTTGCCTAGCACTTCCTAGGCTTCAAATAGTGCGTCTAGTTTTGGTCCTTCTGGTTTCATTGGAGTGTGTCCAGCAAAAGGCCACAAAGATTTAGAAGGAGGTGGAAAAATCAGTGTAAGAAAGGTTACAAAAATTGGCATCGTTCAGCCTTAGAAAAATGAGAGATTGAGAGACCTAAACGTGAGCATTAGTTAAAGAGAAGACAGTAGTCATTTCATGACATGGATGTATGGAGACAGGAGAAGGGGCAATGGAAGAAAGTTGTTCCAAGGGAAATTCAATCAGGTGTCAAGAAATAATTATTCACTAAGAGAATAACCAAACTTAGGAGTGAGTTCCCAAGAGAAGGTGTAAAAACTCCAAGACCTGTATTAGCAGAGACCCAGATAGACTAATCTAAGGCCCTGTTTTTAATAGAATATTGGATTGGAAACAGTTTAGAAGTCTTTTCCAACCTAACTCTATTTCATACTTTAGAAAATAGGGAAAGATTAAAAAAAAGAAGACTGCACCTTGATTTCCAGGAAAAAAAAAGACTAGTGATTCTTGTTCATTAAGAGTTTTTGGCTGTATTGGTTTTCTGAGTATTCTCTTAAGCAACACTGCCATGTTTACTATAACAGTAGTCATCAATTTTTTTCCACTTCTTTAATATCTCTGCATCTTCTTTCTCTGCTTTATCATGTTATCAGCTACAGTGTTAATGCTTGTTCAGATGTATGCTAGCCCAGACAAAGCTGCAGCTTTGACTAAATTGTGGGAAATCATGCCCTAACAAATTACCTTAGGGCACGTACAGATCAGCTCTCTGGCATGTGTGAGATAGAACTACTCTGTACACAGTGCAATTCAGTCTAGTGCCTAGAGATGAAAGAAAGCTCTGGTTAACCTAACATGAGTGCTGGAAGCAATGCCCACATTTATCCTCGCAGCTCAGCAGATGAATGTAGCAAGGGCCCCTTTTATACCAGTTAAGTTACTGGGATCTGAACTTAGGTCACTGAAGGTCAACTTAGTTCAGGGTATGTAGAAAGGAAAAACAGTCTCAGACACTGTATATCTGTTGATTCCATCTTAACCAAGATTCCAGAGGAGCAAAGCACCACATTGGAGCCCAGCACCACTGATCCTTGGTCCTGTGACTTTTAGTACAAAATTAGCTTCTGTCTGTCATATAAGATTTTATCTGTCCATCTGTCTATCAGGGCCATCAGTGCATTTTAGATTCAAAAATATAAATTCTCCTACCTCTAGTATAAAACCTATACCAGAACACTACTGGTGCCTCTGAGACAAAAGACAGAAGCTGAAATACACCTACTAAAACACATGAACATGCACAAACTGCTTGTCCTACTGCATGACTACATGCTACAAATATAACTTCCAATCTGAAACTGAGACAATTTGTTGCAGATGTATTTAATTTTGCAAGTCCCAGTTTCATGTTCATTCAAGACACGACAGGTGTACTCTATTTTATACATTATAAGAAGCTTGGGGCTGTACAAGTTGTGCCAAAAAGCAGTAATTAAATATTTAATGTTTCCTGCCTGTGATGCAGTCCGCTTTTTCTTGCTTTAAATGCTCTAGGTTTAGGGAGAGGTGAGAAATATTTCTGAGCCATCAGTAAATATTCTGTTGCTGTTTCTGACATGATAACATACACCTTCAAAGACAAACTTGTGCTGGAGTGTTCGTTCTGCTTGCTGGTTTATCACTCTGGTGCAACTGAGATGGAGTCATTAGACAAATATTATCAGCATTCCTGGTACTGTGCCTGTTTCTAGTGATAAGTCCTTGAGGAGGAAAGTAAAGTAGTCTAATGTTGAGGCAACTGTAGAAATGCGAGGGCTTTCTAACCTAGATCAGATACAGATATAAATGCTGGCAAAATAAGAAGCGAATTGTCTGCTTTGTGAAAACAAAGGGAAAAACCTCAAGGGAAGTTAATTCTAAGTCTCTAGTGATTCTGGTTACATAGCCAGATGTGCAGAGCCCAGGCACAAATATGCCCCATGAACTTTTCTTGTGGTTGTTAAAGAAGCAAGAAAATGTTATTAAAATACTCAAAATACAGTTACAAAGAAGGACCTACTTATTTCTACTGAATGTCAGTAATCTGCAGAAGGTAAAAATGAGAACATTAAACATTTTAAAAGTAAGTTGTCTAACGTATTTCAAAACTCAGTTCCAAGTACATACTACAGTCAATGCTACAGCAGAGTTTCATGATTTTATTTTTACTGCGGTCAAGGTTTTTGGTAAGGAGATCAGAAGGAACTGTAAGAAGCTCATGCCTGAATGATGACAATTTGTTAGCATATAACCACAGAACAGTAGGTATGCCTCCATTAGCAAGTGATTTGGATCAAGAGAATGGGTTTACTATGTAGAAACAGGTGGCTCTGAGGCCTCTTATACCTTCATGTTTTGTCTTAGAGGGAAGATTTACTTGTTATGGCTTGTGACCTGTCTATGGGTCATGTATCTCAAGACACATGGTTCAAAGCTGTCAAAATAACATTTTTTCTTGTCTTCGATTCTTTTTCCTTATTTAGTGCTTGGAGCACAGAGAAATACATGAATTTTTCCTTCCTCAGGAGGTGCACCAAAACCACTCTATTGCTGAACCACTGTGTGGGGAGTAGGGATCATCTGTTGGGAGGGAGGAAGCTTTGCTGATAAGCCTGTCCCTGCTGCTTTCACAGGTCACTTTACAGTTCAGAGGACTGCACAACCATCATCAGGAAGGAAGGAAGTAAAGAGTATTAATGATACTGGGGATGCCTTGCATTCCCCAGGATTTCCATTAGATCCTTTGCCTTCTTTGCTGCTAATTCAGCCTGAGGAGGTCCTCTGCTCTTGCCACACTGCCAGGTGGAATTGCTTCTAGATAGTGTTTCACCTCCTGCTCTTCAAAGCCACAGGCAGCTGAGAAGCAACAGCTGAGGAAAAGACAGAAAAGAAGCCTCTTTGCTAAAGTCCTTTTAAGAAATCTGTAGAACAGTGGGTTCTGTAGCTGTGGGAAACAATTTGCCAAGGCAGCAAAACTTGCCTCTTTTTCTTGAAAGAATAACACTTTGTCTCAAAAGGATTACTACTCATATCTCTTAAAATAAAATAAAGTAAGATAAAATAAAATAAAATAAAAAGAATAAAAAATTATATAGGAGGCATATGGAAAACTGCCTGGAAGCTCAGAGAAAAAAGAGGTAAAATCTCAGTAGACTTTTTT
>VXAB01010930.1:22984-87433 GCA_013399175.1 Odontophorus gujanensis | reverse complement strand
TTCCTTCCTTCCTTCCTTCCTTCCTTCCTTCCTTTCTCTTACTCTGTGTACTACTTACTGCTATTAGTCTAACCATTTTTATTTTAGTCACCATACAAAGCCCAACATGTTCTAATAATGTACCATGCCAATTGGCAGACAGAAAGACTTTGCCTTAAAAATAAAACCAAACATGCCAATGCCAGATGCCACTTGTGATCATGATGGCATGTACTCTTTCCCCTGTGCAAATGACAGTGTTATTTTCCCTGGAAAGTGGTATAGGATATGCTTGGTCAAATGGCAGCAGTTCCCCTCACTAATGAAAACTTGCTAAGGCAAGATGCAGCAGGACAGAAACAGTGAGACAGAGGGACACAAGGAAAGAATGAGCTGATGTATCTTTGCTTGAGAGGCAGCAGGGCTAAGGGCTTGGCACCATGGCTTTACAAACACTTGAAGCCAGCAGAAACCAGAAGTGCTGCCAAAAGAGTCAGCCCTGCCCTGTTGTTTTCTCCAGCTGATAATTCCTGTTTCCGCGTCCCCTGTGCCACCTCCCTTAACCAGCTACTCCAGCCTAGCACGAGCACTGATACAGAAAACAGCCAACTGAGCAAAATATAGTTATTTTTATCCATGCCAGCTTCCTGACTCTTCGCTGTTGGCACAAGTAGGGGGACCAGAAAGGGGTTCAAAGGAGTGATATGTATGGGTGATAGAAAAGATTCCCTTTTTTCTGGCAGTATTCTCTATTGCAGGCTCAAGTTGATGGTGAAATGGCACAATAAGTATTCTAAGATATTTTTTCCTATGGGCAGAAAAGGGAAGCTTGGGGGTGGGTAATGAAATTGCTTGTAGGATGCTTTAAAGGAGCACCACCATGTGGAACACAGTGGACAGAGGGGAAAGTCATGAATATTTATTAAAAAATGTGGTATATTGAGGACATGCTTTGATACCATGGTTAGACTAGAGAAAGAAGTTTTCTTCAGAATGAACGGAGCATAGAAACCAGACATGGTAAAAAAAAAAAAAGTGTAATAGAATGAGTTTAGATGATAAAGAAGGAACAAATGGAAGGATAAGCCAAAAGGAGTGATAGAATCAAAACTTCACTGTGCTTAAAATGAAGCACTGAATCTTACCTTTCAGAAACTGAAAGTGTTTCTCTATTTCTCAGTGCAGAGGAGAGCCAGGCTAAAGTGATCTGCTGACATCCTGTATGAGGTATACCCTCTGACCATTATCACTGCTTGGTGGAAACGTAGAAGTGATCTCCAGTACAAACCCTTGTTTGTAGGCTTCATCTGGCAGTGGGACAACAGTGCAACAAGTTGCACCTAACAATCATCTTCTTCATACTTTGTAAAGATATTTAAGAAAAGTTTGCTCATTTCACTAGACTTTTATATTTACATCTAGGGAAACACATCTAATAATTTTTTCCCCTCTCTGTGCTCCTCTGCCTTGAACACTCAGTGGTTCTGGTGGAGATCTTTACTGCAGAAAGAGGGATTTCCTGAAACAAAGATGCAGATCACTGGTATACAAGGAAAGGGCTGCAGTGCTGATAGAAAACAAGAGGGAAATTATACGGCACACCTTTTGGTATCTCAGTGTCTTAGTCACGTGCCCAGGAAATAAGCACAGGGGTACTTGCTCTTAATGCTACTCACTCCTGGAGCAGAGACATCCCACTGTATTTTTCTGAAATGCAAAGGTGGGTATACCCCCAAACATTTTGGACATTGAAGTAACATAATTTTGTATGCATTAAAGAGCATTGCCCTGAGAAAGCTGTTCTCTTGCACTTCTGACTGGGAGTCCGAGACACAAATGAGAGAGATAGATATGCTGGAGTCAGCCAGGAGCAAAATCCGATTCTTCTGGATCCTGATCATTTGCCTTATCTGGTAAATCACACAGCTTCTTATGATTTAATCTGCAATTCATTGTGCATTTAGCCATGGCTTAGGATACAACTACTTTATGTAAAATAAGACCAGTTGGGTATCTCTATTATATGCAACAGTGGGCTAATAATTCATAGGATGTTAAGTGAAGCACTGAATGCACAAATCATATCTCTTGAAGTTATTTGTTTGGCCTCACTGGAAGTATTCAGATTACAAATTTGTAGAATATTTCTGGGTTCATTTGTATTTTTCTTTTATATTGACGGCTCAGATGTGAAAGACTAGGTTTGTTTGCCTATGGAAGGCTTTTTTTTTTCACTGGAAATCCTTTCTTCAGCTCCTCTGTGTGAAGCTCTGCATGAAGAGAAAAGAACACAGGGGCTTTAGGTTAGCATCACTGTTTAGGCATGGGCCAATGATCAAACATCTGCTTGTGTGGCAGGGAGAGTGCTCTATAATTTATAAACCCAATGCCTTCTCCATGTGACCAGAAGACCCCAAGTAAATTTTAATCAAAAGAACCAGCAGATGGAAGAGTACAACACCTGTACAATTCTATCCTGCAGAGAGTGTTGTGAATGTAGTTTGGTCTGCAACTTAATGGAGCCCGTTGACTTCAGAGTGATTTTCAAAAGGAGGTTCTGAGCTCATTTCAGCATAGTACTCATTTAGAGAAAGCAGAGTCTAGATAACTGGAGAGGCGTTATTCTGGAAATGCTTTGGGTTATGTATCTAGCTCCTGAAAAAACATCTCTGTATCATAGTACAAGTATTATTTCTCTTCATAAAAGGAGTTATTTTACCCACTGATATCTTCCCTTGTGCTTAAGCACTAGTATTTCTCATAGAATACTGTAAAAAGTATTCAAATGCTGTGGTGATGAGGTAAAACCCATTTTAAGGCCAGAATGTCTTTGTACCATTTGACTCAAACATCCTTGTTATAGTATACTTCATGAAAACACTGTCTTTCTGTAAATTCAGTATTTTTTTCATCATAATTGTCCCTGTCCCAGCTCCCATGTGCTCTTCTGTCACTGCCAGCACCACTGCTTTTGGTCCCTTCTGAAGATGCACTGCAGGCAGCAAGATGCTGTGTTGTCGATGTATTTCCATGGCAGAAATGGATACACTGAGGCTTCAGCTGGCAAATAATCCTGGTAAAAACACCACAGAGCGCAGGGTTTTTAAAGACAGAAATCAACTGTCGGGGTGTGAAAGAGTCTGCTAATTTGCTCCTGAGACTGTCAGTGCAACTTCCACTAGCTGCAGCCAGAGTAACTCTGGCACAGGAGTTAGTTAGGAGAGAACACTGCATTCTGGAAAAATGTAGCATGGAAATTGTGGCTATATCCTATTAATTTTCTTCCCAAAGAATTGAAAATGAACTAAGAGAATGAAGTGTTAATGCATTTGTGTTTGTCGACCCAAAACAGTGTTTTGTTGCTCAGACTCTTACAGATAGAAAAAGCCTTAAACATGTGTGACTGATGATAACAGAAACCTTTTTTCATCACAATACTAACAGTGGGCCTGTGGTTAGCTGGGGATAGTTTGCTCCAGGGTGGAAAGCTACAACACAGATTGTACTTCCTCCAGGAAAGCCAAGCTTTTGCCATCATGTGGTAGCCACCTACAAGCATGGATTTTCTTAGCACTGAAGGCAAAGACTGAGGCTTCACATCCAGACATGAATCCAGGTCAAGTTGTTTGAGTCCTGAGAGAAGATGCGAACAGCTGTCACTACCACAGTGTGTGTTGGGACTCAAGAGCAAAATTGCCCTGACATACGAAGGTTCTGATAGGAATCAATGAAATTACAATATAAATCAACGGAATCATTAGATCTCAGCATAGGCACATTTAATTTTATGTTACTTCTGAATGAACAGATGCACTGCATGTGTGACTGGCATGGGTGCTGTAATGTCAGTGGCCAGACACCATTCCAATGACAGAGGGATTTTTTAAGTTGTGAAGATCTTTCGCACGGAGCCAGAGGGAATAAAGAAGGAATGTGCTTCACTCCAGGTGAAAGGAGGACAGAAAACAAGGAAGAGAAATGGCTTGCCGGGTTTGAAATGAAAAGCAGACTCAGACATGAACGTGCATGTAGATACTGCTGAAGAGGTGGGTGATGTCCTGCGGTGCTCCCGGTCCCCTACAGCTGATTTTTCCCTCAGTGTATGCAGTGGTTACCCTCCTGCTTGCCAAAGGCAGCTCAGGCAGCAGGTGGCTGCCTCTCAGACATAATTCTCCTTGTGTGTTGCTCTGACGTCCTTACCTCCCACCGCAGTGAGCTCTTTAAGGTCCCACTGGTCTGCCCAGGTGAGGTTTGTCACAGAAAACACTTACTGCAGAGGGGCTGGATTGAGAATCAAGTCACATCACGTCACTCTTCCCACTGCTGTGATGGAGAATGACAGCTTGCAGTGTTAATCCCTTGAGCATAGGTCTTCGTGCTGGCTTTAAAAAAATGTTCAAAGCGCTCTGTAACAGCAATTCTTTCTTATGCCCTCCCTTTCCACTCCCCAAAATAATATAAAGTACTTCAGATTGGAGCCTTGCATTAAAGAAATAAAAATAAATTAATGTGGTTTGACTGCCTGTAGATTGCAATGGCAAAATTATCACGGCTCCTATTCATAAGGCATTTGGAGTATAATTTGGGCAATTTCTCATTGTTGGGAAAATTTGTCTCTGCTAAGAATTATGGCTCTCCAGCACTGTAGGACTAACATTTGCTGATAACATACATAACATACTGATAGAGAACAGTAAAAAGGTGCTTTTAAAATAGCTAGTTAGCTTCCCATTGAGCACGAGTCACAGTCACTGAAACTTTTAGTATTTTGACCTTTTATTGTATTTTCTTTAATTTGTGATTGCTGCTTCAGGGCATGCAGCCAGCAGAGGGATTTTGAGCACAATTCTGACAAACACTGGATGTGTGGTTCTTAACCTCAAATGTGGTGTCCCCCCAAAATAACCCCACATAAGTCCATCTGTTTGAGTTTCTGCAGGGCTAATATAATTTGAATTGATGCATTTTATTGTCTCCTATCATGACCTTTATCGTTTTGAGAAATACTGTTAAGGTAGGTAATGTTCCCACAGAAGAACAAATTATCTTAGCTATAGATCATGGTAGAGTAGTGTTGTAAGAATGAAACAGAGGTAACTTAAACCTCTTGCTATTTCAGATTCCAATTCATGTCCGCTTTCTGTGAAGTTAATGAAAAGCTTCACTCCCTCATCCACTCTGTGAAGTGAGATTTCCATACTAGGGCAAATAAAATTACGTACCAACTCACTGTATTTTTTCAGTACTTAGTGTGAAGCTGAGAGTTGGTTGCAGGATCTGCCTCTTGATTTTTAGAATGATTCTCCCAATAGCTTGTATTGATCCTGTGAAAAAGGCAGACAGATTTTTGACTGTAATGACAGCAAAAATACCAAATTAGGGCAAAGAAGGAAATATATTAGTTTGCAGAGTGCCTGGTAACATATTTGCAGGATCCCTTGTATAGAGAGTGCAGGGAGTTTACCTTGTCATAAGAGGGAAGTGGGATAGAGAGAAGCAAGACACCACTAGCACTGGTTAGATCATCCAATCTGTGAGCTGAAATTTGTGTGTTACCCAAAACACCAGTGTTACAAGGCTGGCTTCATGATTGTGTTTTCTGCTCATCCCTGCATTACCTAGCTTGATCCTGAGCACCATTAGCCCCACTGTGTCCCCATTTCTGTACAATATCTGCATCAGTCATGTGGAGATAGGGTCTTGCTACCCTGAATGTCACCTTACTCAACCAGTTTTCACTTCTTGTCCAGCAAAATAACTGAAAAGAGGAAAGTTGTTGCATGTCTGGTGTGTGTAGGATTCAGGAGTGTCAAAGATAGGTAGCACGGATATACTGAGGATCGTGGAAGTTGACCCACTGCTGGTGTCCTCCTGGAACAGCTCTGCTCGTGCAATGAAATAGATCTCTTGGTCTGTTGTATCAGTACCTGCTATGCACCAAGGCTAAGCTGCTTGTGAGTACTCAGGAAACAGAGATCCTTGCCTCCATCTTCCATATCCTTAGTCTTGCTGACTCATGACCGAGATGTAGTGCCACTGGAAGTGCTGGAATTGTAAGCATCAGTGAAGTAAAGAAAGATTTAAACTGCACAGCATAAATAATGCTGTGCAGCATTAATGATATGCCATAAGGACAAAAATTAATCACAGACTTTAATAAAACAGGCTGCATCCACTCAACTACCTTGATTGCATTAGATCATTTAGGTTTGTATGAGACCTGCCCAGTGTACTTCCTAAGGGAAAAGTCTAGGACTAGGACAACAGTTTATTTTGCATCAGAATCCAGAAAATATTATATGCATTTTCATTCTTTATGAAAAAATAAAATAGCAGAGTACACAAGCATATTCTAGAGCACATACAGATACACAAAATGTCTTGTTATATAATTGATAGTTTGATCTGAAAGCTTCTTTAGTACTTCTCCTTCCTCAAGGCAAGTTTTACTTCGTTTTTCAAGTCTGTCACACTTTACATCAAACAAAAACAAAATATCTGGTCAAAATATAAAAAGAAGGAAGATCACACAACATTCTCATACCCGAGAACATGACCTGATTTTTTCTTTTACCATGTGTTTTTTCCACATTCCTTAGGATAAGTTACAGCAAGCCTTTAAACCTCAAATAAAGAATTGCAAGGTAGATAATTAGAGACCTCTTCCTTTAGTGGTTACGTATAACAAAATTAATCCTTATATACCATAACAAAGAGGACATACTCAGAAATGAAAACCTCTACCCACTAATGACCTAAGAATGACAGGACATAAATATATCAAATGAATGCTTTAGCAAACCAAGTGTATCATCAATGTTTGAGATCAGGTTGGTCATTTGGGGAAAAAAAATGATATTTTATATACTCTGGACACTGGAATGGCCTAAAAACTGCTGTAAAAATTCACACATCTTTCCCAAACCAGCCTACTCTTCAGATTGTCAGGAGCATGGAATCACTGTTGTCACCCTGGACAACAATTTGGAATTATGGTATGAGCGGATTCAAAAAATGACCGTCATTCTGTACTGTGCAGTATGCTAGAATTCTAGACTTAAAGTCGACCAATCTAACTTCAAAATACAATTTTCAAAAGGACATATACTTGTATCCCTGAATAACTAGTTTTTAAATATATTTTTCAATTGCTTACACTTTAATTCTTGTAGAACTGTTCTAAAAAGAATATTTATAATGTATGTATTTTCCATTCAGTCTCTGCTTTCAGTCTCCTAGGATTCAGTAAGGCCAGACTTTTCTTATTGCTTTACATATGGTTGGTAGTAAATGAAGCAGTTTTCATCATGATGAAAAATCTCTGTATATAACCTGTTGCCCTGAGGAAGAAGCACATTTGTTTAATAAGAATTTATTCTCTGTGATCCAAGAAGGGCCCGTTCAGAATCTGCATGTGACCAAAAGCAAAGAGTGGGGGAATTATTTGATTATTTCATGTTCTGAAGAAAATTTAAAAATATAGCGAGTGTGAAAGCTTAGAAGGCTTCTTGATTTTGCTTTTCTGTATCACTTAATAAAGAAAACGCAGATACAGAAAAAAAATATATTTATAGCAGCAAAAAATGAAATGTAATTAATTTTGTGGGCAATAGATTTTTGTCCATGATATGGAAAGCAACATAGTAGCCTGATTAACAACAACATGCAAAAGTGTCCTAACTTGTAAATTAAAGAAACTACTAATTCTGACTATCTTGCTTCTTGAGGATGGGATGATGTGCTGAGAATGTGTTTACATAAGTTCAAGTCCTTTTCATTAAATAAAAATCCAAGAAGACTGGATTATTTCTAAATTTGGAGTTTCTGGTTCAAGAAGTCCTTGCATAGCAGATTTCTGCAGGTTGGGAAAGTATTATGGAGAAGTTTTCTATAACATTCTCTTATACTCCCACCTGGACATTCACTACAGGTCATTGCTGGGAATTAGTTATTTAATTTTTATTCAGTATCATTTTGCTCTGATCTAACACAGTGTTCTTAATTCCTATGAAATAATGTAAGATCAATTGCCTCAGTTCTCAGAACTCAACGGAAGAAACCACCCTACCAGATTTGCTATTGTCTGAAGACAAATGAGACCAAAACGCCTGAAAAAAAAAATTGTTAAAAAAACCCACAGATTATGGTAGGTGGGAACATAAAAAGGCAAATTAATTTCCTCAAATTTTTGAAGATCCAAAGAAAATGAAAGGTGGACAATTTTCTTCTTAACTCTGACTCTGGGGAGCTGCATGACCGTTGGCCTAAGAGAACTATATGTTGGCTGAACACCTAAGAAAATTAGTTATTTCACATAGATACTCTGTGACCAGCCTCTGAAGCTTCTTGGAAGGTAAAATTCTGTTCCCACCATTGGAAGGACTGCAGTAAATGGAAACATATTCAAAGACACAAGAATGAATATTCATCCTTTGCTCACCCAGGCTGAATATTCCACGCAGAAGGAACATCTGGTTGATCCTGCTAAATCATCTTTTCAAAATGTAGCAAAGTTCCACATAACAACTGGCAAATAGGTGGGAAAATATAGAAAAGCAGAGCTGATACCTATTATAAACATTCACACAACAACAAAATTAAGGGGGCTGATGTTAACTCAGGAAGCAGTCAATACCATCAAGTCTACCCTTTATTCTTTAAGACATGTTTTAAACTTCTGTCTAAGAAGACATCCAGCAAGTAATTCCTCAAAGCTGAATGGGGTTTGTTGTCTGGAAAGCAGATTTACTTTGCTTTCTTTTTGTTTTTGTTTTCTCATATTCAGTTATGGTTTCTGAGATTTCTGCCAACTCAGCAAAGAGGCAGTGAGTTGCTGATTCTGTTCCATCTTAATTTTCATCTGCAACACAAGGGTGAGTCATCAGTCAGTGCCCTTACAGGCAGACTTTGGAGGCCTACTAAAGTGATTTTATAAGCACTTAGATTGCTGAAAAAGTACAAGGCAACTAAAGACTTTTTCAGGAGGTAATGACTGCTTGGAAAGAGATTTTTCTGCTGACGTGGAGATGGGGCTAGACACAGAACTAGAATGAATCCCTCCGGTGTGCATCTGACAGAGCTGATAGTCTTGGAACTGAGGAGAAAAAGTTTTATTTAAATCTACAGGGACACAGTACCAGGTAGATCTTCTGAGTTACCTTTCAGAAACAAGTGAAGAACTGCAACAAAATGTTGGATGATTGTGATAAATTGCGGAAAAAGAATCCTGATTTTCATTCTTCAGTTTTGAAGGTTTGTCAGGGATACTGAAAACAAAACTGAATTAAGAACTGGGACTGGCAAGTGCAAAAAGTATTGTATCCAGTATGGTTACAGTATGGTTAATACATATTGTGGCTTTTTTTTTTTCTCCTGTTTTTCTGGTGTTTTTGTTTTTGTTGTTGTTATTTTTGTTTGTTTGTTTGATTTTTTTTTATCTGCCCTCCGAAAACTTCTCAGTCATTTGAAATGTTTCTTCTACCCCTTTTTTTCTCGTGTACATATTGCTCAAAATCTCTCAATGGGACAAGTGTCACATTAACAAAAGACAAGTACTTAGCAGGAAATGGCTTTCCAGTGCTCTTCGCTGTGTGCATCTATTTCTCTTAACCAATGACCCACTTATTGAAAATCTTAAGCAGAAATGGAAGGCTACAAAACTACATTTAGATTCAGCTATACGCAGTAAGATGGCCCTAGGGATTCTGATTCATGACTGAGTTCCTATGTGTAATGATAGTGCAAATAATAAATAATCATTGGCCTATCTAAGTCTGCCAAGGGGAATCTTATTTTTATTTAGGCAGAGGATGTTTTGCAATTAAAAACAATTACTCCAGGATGCGGAGAGTACTTATCTCTTGAGGACAGTAAGGTTACAGGCTAACACATGCCTCCCTTGAGAATCTCCTCACTACCTGCTGCTGTAGGTACTTGGGATAGCTGGAGAAAGGAAGAGAGGGGCAGGAGTCTGGTGTGTGGCTAAAATCTAAATATATCCCATGAAACTGATTTTATGTACCATTGCAACAGCAGATCTCCACTTAGTAGAGTTGTGTGGAAAAAGGTAAAACCATTCCACAAACGATTTCAGCACTTTGACTGTTGGTTCTGTGTGGAACAAGGACTGCAAGTGTTGAAATCCTCTCAGGGAAAAGAAGCACTGGTCCCAGGACAGACTGGTGGATCTTGGGAGCCTTTTGCTGCCAAGAAGCTGCAAGGCTGGAAACAGTGAGCAATCACATACATTCCTGATGGAAACCTATAGGTTTTGAAGCTCATCCCTGTTCTGTTCTGAACTTTGTGAAACTGAAGGACTGCCACAGAACATTTTTGTTTAACAGAGGCTGCTAATACTGACAAGGAGGTATACCTTCTGGATCTACAGAAGTTATAATTTTTGAAGTACAAATAAAGATACTGATACGAATCAAATTACTTTGCTTTTATGTCAGTTGAACAAGAATTGACTCTTTTTATTTTCTTTTTTGTCAGTTGAACAAGAATTGACTCTTTTTATTTTCTTTTTTTTGCATGATCTGATAAAATAAAAGTAACTGACATAATTTTTGGTCATTGATTTTTCATCAGATATGGATCTGGTTGTATTTCCCTTCCCACCCTCTTCCCTGTACCCGCAGGCCCATAATGCCATGTCATGTTGGGTTACCTCCCACTTAAGCAACACATTCCGTGATGTGACACCCTATAATTCACAGAGACAAGAACAAAGTACTCTAAACAGTAGAGTGATTGTGCTACTGTAATATCTGGGGCATCTGTGGAGTGCTGGATGATGGTACAGCTTTTTAGCTTTCTGAATAAAAGTTGGATAGCTCAGCAGATCTGCAATGCTTAATAGGCTAAAATACAAGGGTAATCAGTACCATAAAGAACCTGGTGTCTAGAGTCTCAGCAGCCCATGAAGCAGAAAGTAATCAGCTCAGCCTCCTCCAATGAGTGTCATTGCAGCTTCTACATGTGGCTTCAAGGTGCCTGAATGGATTCAAAGTGAAAGAGAAAAGTAGAGCAGAAATGCCATTCAACCCATATTACCTTGTTTCATAAAGGAGTTGTTAAAGCACATCTTTGGGAATGCCTTGGTGACTGAGTTTGTCCTTTAAGGCAGTTGGTGTATGAAACATGCTCATACTATAGACTGATACTGGTGATTATTCACCCTCTTTTTTGTGGTCAGACTTCCAAAGAGGATATGATGACCCTTTTCTGTCCAGACTTAAAACAACATCTGCTATACAAAATTCGCAACCTGAGATTTAGATAGCATGTAACAAATTAATAAAGGGTGATTCAGTGCAGTATGAACTATTTAGAGTGGTTTCAATATCCAGTGGTCCTCAATAGCATAATCTTGCTAAGGACTGGCATTTCGTAAATAAATTCAGTGTTTCCAGGACTTATCTCCATGCTATATAAGGAAAGCACAGATTTTTTTTTTTTCCAGATGAGTTGTATAAACAGCCTAATTTACTTCAGAAAGAACAAGACCACTTCTTTATGAGGAAGGAATCACAGAATCACAGAATTGTAGGGGTTGAAAGGGAACTCCATAGAGATCATCTAGTCCAACCCCGCTGCCAAAGCAGCTCCCTAGACCACTTTGCACTTTGCACAGGTAGGTATCCAGGTGGGTGCCAGACTCCACCACCTCTCTGGGCAGCCTGTGCCAGTGCTCTGTCACCCTCATTGTGAAGAAGTTCCCATGGACGTTTGCGCAGAACTTCCTATGCTTCAGTTTGTGGTTGTTTCCCTTTGTCCTATCACCATGCACCTCTGAGAAGAGTCTAGCCTCGTACCTTTGCCTCTGACTTCTTAAATGTTCATAGACATTGATCAGATTCCCTCTGAGTCTTCTTTTCTCAAGGTTGAACAGACCCAGGTATCTCAACCTTTCCCCATAAGCGAGGTACTCCAGTCCCTTTATCATCTTTGTGGTCCTCTTCTGGACTCTGTTGAGGAGATTCCTGTCTTTTTTTTGTACTAGGGAGCCCAGAAATGAACACAGTATTCCAGATGAGGCCTTACCAGGGCAGAGCAGTGGGGGAGGATCACCTCCCTTGACCTGCTGAACACGCTGCTTTCAATGCACCCCAGGATCCCTTTGGCCTTCTTGGCCCCCAGGGCACAATGCTGAATCTTGGCCAGCCTGTTGTCCATAAGCACCCCCAAGTCTCTCTCCTCAGAGTTCCTCTCCAGCAGGTCATTCCCAACCTGTGCCAGTGCATGCAGTTATTGGCTCTTTGTATGTCCCAGTCATGGCAGGTTCCTTTCTTGTAGGTTTACATTCAGTTAACATTGCTGCAACTTCTCTTCAGCTATTCTCACTACAAAGAACATAAGGTCAGAACAGACAGAGTGGGCAACTGCTAAGGTTTCAGAAAGGCAAGTAAAGGCAAGTAAATATGAAACAGAAAGGACGTTATGATGGCAAGAGTTACTGTACTGGCCTATGTAAGTTACTATCTGCTAAACAAAGATATGATGAAATCGTAAGTTCACTCCCTAGTGCTGAAACAGACTTAGGCTTCTTAGTTCCACTTCCTCATCTGAAAAATGGAGGTAATTATAGAATTTACAAGTCTTTATCATTTATTGTTCTTAAGTCTTTTAGGAAGACCTAAACCTTCTCTAAAAGAGAAGGTGGGATACCTACTCCAGGGTGATCAAACCTCACTTAGGGTTCTGTAATGAAGCACATGAAGCACAGAACAGGTTGCTGTTGCTTATACTGACAATAACAATTGCACCAGCATTAAGTAACATGGGGAGCTGATTGTCCTTTTGTTTTTCTTTCTATTGTTTTGCTTCAAGCACAGAGAACACATTGGCATTAAAGCTCTTTGATTAGATAGGTATGTAAAATCAGTACAACAAAACTCTGTCAAGTTAATATTTATTTTGTAAATATTGCATTATCAGCAAGAAGGTACAGTCTGTTCTCTAACTGTAGTTCTGTACCCAGCTATGAAGAGAAGTGGCCAGGTTGGGTATAAAGTGTTGGCTAGTAAAGGAGCTATTGTTTTTACTGCAACATTTATCAATGTACATAACATAATAGCATTACTGAATTAAACATATAATCTGGTGTGTACAGAGGTCCTGCACTGTGTCTTGGACAATTGATTATGGTCAAGTATAATGGATTTCAAGGGCTGTTATGGTCAAATATCAGAGTACAGAGAAATGTATGGAATGTATGTGAGATTATAAATCTTGAGTTCGAACATCTAGTAGAATCCCATGTTCATGACTATACTGCAAGGCTCATCTTACTCCAATCCCATCCACAGTCTTATGTTTTTGATACATCTCTCGATTTGTTTCATTGTGTTTCATTTTAGGAGATAGTTCTTCAGAGAGTTGTACACTACCAAGTCAGAATGCTGTATAATCACAGCAATGGCAGGCTGATTCTCTCATTTGTTATGAATACAAAATCAGGTTGGATACATATTTCTTTTAATTACTTGGAAGAAGTTTGACACAAAACTTGTATGTGCAGAGAAGCAAAGCACCAAAACTGAACAAAAGTTTTTAGGCATTTGGTCCTCCTGAGAAGTGATCAGCCAATTCTGCATTTTCCAGCCACTTAATAAAGTTTTTTGTTTAGTGGAAAATTTACCTTTCCTTAAAAATAATTCTCAACAGGACAGCAGGAAATACATAACATGGGAGAGCCTTTATTCTCTGCAGTTGGACAGAGTTCTTCCTTCAAATTGTTTTCTTTGAAAAATTAAGATCAGCAATAGACTACTACCTTGAAAAACAGCCATATGGTACATTCCTAAAATGAAAATGCTTCAGAACTTAAAAACCAACAGGAAAAAAAAGAAAAAGAAAGAAAAAGGGAAATATGATTGCTTTTCTGATGCAATATATTAGACATATCAAAATTAAGGAAACAAAAATGCAAAGAAAAAAATTAATTTCCTTGAAATTCTGATTAAAATGAGAAAATGTAAATAATTTAACATGTATTTTTAAAGCCATGATGTTACCAAGGCTTTCAAAATACAGTAGAGTATTTCAAAACATTATTCTTTAACAAGAATATGTACCTTTTCATGAGTGTCCTTTGATGGGCTATGAAAGAGAACAATAATGGATGATAAACTGAAGTTCCTCTTTAAGAACCAAAATTAAAAAAGCAAAACAGAAAAATAAAATCATCTGCCAACTTCAAAAGAATTTCAAAGCATGAAATTCCTTAAGCTTCAAACATGATTCAATGATTTATGCTTAAAGATACAGTGAACAGCTTTGAAATCTTCAGAAAACATGAAAAAATGAGTTGTCTTTTCTGTGACTGATGAAAATATGTCCACAAAAGATTTCTAATTGTGATATCCCAGATGTCCGCGATGTACAAATATGTCACACCCAGCAATCTTTTTAACTTTCAGTTCCTTTTTTTTTCCTGTCGAATTACATGAAATAAAACATTATTTAGGGCCAAGTTTCTCAACTGGAACTTGTTCAGCTCAGAAGTCTCTTTAGAAATGAGGAAAAAAGGATCTCTTCCCCTCTAAAAAATGGGAAGAAGGCACTTGTGCTGCATAAACATTTTCCTTCACCCAAAGTGTGTGTGACTCTGGGTTTTGTTAGTTGTGACTGTTGCCATGAGCTGTGCATTTGTTGGTATTTACTCATGTTGACCTTGTTATTCCACTATGAGCAGAGATTGGCTGGTACCAGAAGACTCACCAGTCATCTGTTTACATGGACTGATAGTGATAGGATAAGGGAGAATGGTTTAAAACTAAGACGGGAGATTTAGGTTAGATGTTAGGAGGAAGTTTTACAGTCAGATGGAGGTGACACACTGGAACAGGTTGTCCAGAGAGGTTGTGGGTGCTCCATCCCTGAAAGCATTCAAAGCAAGGCTGGATGTAGCTGAATGTGGCTCTGGGCAGCCTGCTCTAGTGGTTGGCAACCCTGTTCGTGGCAGAGGGGGTGAAACTAGGTGGTCTTTGAGGTCCTTTTCAAACCAGGCCATTCTATGATTCTATGATCTACACAGTATCTCATAGTGCTTTGATCCCATGTAAGCTTATTCTCTCTCCCTTAGTGGAGAGGGTACTAAAAAAGGTTAGGTTGGACAAAGTGCCTCGCTTTTATTTGTGTAATGATGCCAGTGCCCTGTTTTATGATTTTACAAAATCAAACGTATTATTACTCAATCCAAAGCTCTGGACAGATCTTCACTCTTCATAGGCTCCTAAAATGCACAAGTCAAGAGCTCTTGGTCTCTGTAGATTTTATTCCCTGTTGCTGAAATTAGCAAAAAAACCCAGAACCATCCAATCAAACAAACAAACAAATAAGAAAACCCCAAAAAACTCTAATAACAGAAAATTGAACCCTGGCCCCCCAGGTTTTAAGAGGCTGGGATGAGTGGACAGACTGCTTCTAAGAGCCCCAGCGGATGTGAAAATGGGGCTGCTTTTATAAGTCTTCTTGTAGCAAGAGTGTCAAAGGAGTAGAAGTTGTGCTTGTAAGTACGAACTTCCTCTTATGGATGGATGAAGAAAGAAGAGTTTGGGTGGTGTGGGTCAGAACAAGTGTTGCAGTCAGTTCCTCCTGACATAGCTGTTTGCACTGCCCCCCAAATGCATGCATCAAGATAATGGTGCTTCTTTAATAATAATGGTAGAGCTTGAAATAGGAAACCTTTAGCTTAGCGTGTTTGCTGAACAAACACTGAAAGGCAGCAGGGATGTAAATCATTGTTGCATGCTGAAGGGAAGCATGGCATTACTTATGAATGACTGCATGCATGGCTGCCTGACTCAATGAATGAATCACCCGGAATAAGACTGCGCTGCTCTAACTAGCACAGAAACCTCTCGGATATTCATTTATAAAGCTCAGTCATAAATATTGTATATTCTACAAGGCAAGAAAGGAAGCACAGTCAGAGCTGGTTAATGTGTTTCATTTCCAGGGCTGGGTGCTTTGCACTGTCATGACGCTTGGCCCTGTGGGATCCTTGTGGGCATGCAGCCCTCCAGGGCCATCAGCACAGACATCTCCAGCTGGGTTCACTGACCTGATGGGTTGTATCACACACATTCATTAGAAGCAGCAGTGCTATTGGGGAAAAATCATAGCAGGAACTCAGTCTTATACTGCAGGCTTTTAAACTCCAGTGGTATTTTTAAATAATTTATTTTTTTTTAATTTACGTTGGCTTCCTCTTTTAAATAAGACTGGGCAGAGTCTAACAGGCCAACATTGGTGAGGTGGTTACAGCCTGGCAAACTTATTGTGTCAGACTACTCAAAACATCGCCAATATTGACAATGTCAGTTGATGTACCACAGCAGGAAACATTTCAAATGATGAAATACTCGCTCTGAAGGACAGCGTCTGTGCCATGACTTATTTAATCCTATAAGTGAGTGTTCCATATTGCAGAAAGAAAATGTTCACAACTTTATTTGATTTTGAAAATATTTCAACAAAAGAACACCACATTTCACACTCTTCTGTCTTTGCTTGAAAAATAGATTTGCTGCTTTTTTTAATCAGCACATAATGATCAAAAGTCACTCTATTTCTCCAGTAAAAAGTAATCTACCTTCATAACACAAGATACTGAAAATCCACTAAATTGCTTTGAAAATTTGAAGTGCTCCAGAGTCTTCCAGGAGTTCTAGTTTGATTTCAAGTTTTATGAGTCAAAATTGATCTACACTGATGAGCTCTGATGTACAGACAAATGACAATATTTTATTTCAAGATACCACTTTAAAAACAAACATAAAAAGCAAATTAAAAGAGACTACAGAAATATCACTGCTGGATAATTTTTAACCAAGGACAGTGTAGTTCTTTGGGCTTTCAGCTTTGGCAGATTTAGATATAATGCAGCTGTGTTTTGTGAAGCATGTCACATACAACATGTATCCTGAAATTAAATGACAGGACAGTGTAAAACGTGCAACGTGAATGGCAGAAAAGAGCGTGCAGACTCTGGCAAACTAAATTGGAATAAAATGTTAAGGCTAATAATGGAAGTTACATTCCCAGAAACAATCAGGCTAACATGAAGGAGGCTTTTATTTTTTTTTTCCAATAAGATGGAAGTAGGCTGCTCCAAATGAAATAAACAGAGGCTTAGGCTGAGATGAAAGAATGAAAGGAAAGAAGACAGACTGTGTTTTCTCTTGTGCAGCTACTTAACATGCTCTGGAGAAGCTGCTACTGAAGAACTCTGAAGCAGGATTGGTGCTATATCACATACAGCTGTTTATGTGAAGGCTGGGACAACAGGCTGCCCAGAGAAGCTGTGGCTGCACCAACCCTGAAGGTGTTCAATGCCACGTTAGATAGGGCTCCAGGCAGCCTCATCTGAGGCTGATTTAATGGCTGGCAATCCTGCCCTCCGCAGGGGGGTTGGAACTGGATGACCTTTATGTTTCCTTCCAACCCAAGCTGTTCTATGATGATTCTGTGATATAACATGTGGAGGGACTTTGCAGGAGAACACTGCTGAGACTACAAGCAGTGCTGTCCCGCACTGGATAATACTCAGATGGGCATAGCCTCACAAGTACTTGCAGAAAACCCCCTCCTTCATGCTGGGAACAGGAATCAGGTACGCCAGGGACAGCATTCTGGGCAAAGAACCCCTCTCACTGGGGGCCAACCCTGCCCCTACCATTCCCCTATGCTGATGAGCAAGGATGTGCTCCAGGGTGGGTTTGGTTATAAATTTTCCTCCCACAGATAAGATTCTTGCATGCTAGGTCACCTTCTTCTGCATGATCCTGGACAGAAAGATTAGTCACTAAAAAACACAGATGCTGACCACTGCATTTGCTACAACCACAACCATGGCCACAGCTCCTTACTGCTTCCCTGGGCACACACCTCCTCTGGTAGGAATTGTGAGTATCTTGTTGATAATGCAGGTTGGCATTTTTCCGGACGTGACATCTAACATTTGCTTCTTGTAATCGGGCAGGACTGCTCTCACAGAACAGAACAGAGTGGCTGCAAGCCACACACTGCTCAGTTCAGAGCCCAGAGGAAATGGATGCACTCACAGATGGGAGGAGGCAGCAGTGGCTTCCCAGTGTGCCTTTGCAGATGCATTGTACTGAATCATATAATCACAGAATCACAGAATGGCTTAGGTTGGAAGGAACCTTAAAGATCGAGTTCCAACCCTGCTGCCAGGGGCAGGGCTGCCAGCCACAAAATCAGGCTGCCCAGGGCCCCATGCTGGGCTCAGTAATTCTTGCTAATTAACTTTACCCACAGATGGGGGATCACAGTGCCAACAGCAGCAGCACGGTCAGACTGCCAGCCATGCAGTGCACCCCCATCATGGTGGTCATGGTGTAACAGTTAAAAAGCTCAGTGAAAAAAAGGTGCAGAGATGCCCATTGCTGGGCAGCTCTCCCCTTCTCTTCTAGTTCCTGATGCAGGAATTTCAGTGTTGCAACTCTCCTTCTGCAGCTGGCCATGCTTTCTGCTAGGTATGAGGCTGAAGACCTGCACAGGGTTTCAGAATACTCTCCAGCTTATGAACATAGAACTACTGTAAATGCTCTGTGAAAATGCAAGCATGAAAAGTAGTGGAAGTTTCCAGTGTAGATGCTTTCACTTTGCAAAGAACCCCAGTGCGTGAACGACTTCTCCTTGGCAAAGCCATGACATGATGGTCAACTGCACTTGCAAAGCCTCCTTGTTTGTCAATGCTTGAGTGTCAGCACCTCCTGTTCCCCTGCCTTCTTTGCAAGTTGCAGTGCTTTACTGCCCAGCCTTCCCTGCCTGGCAGCTGCTTCTGCTCACACACAGCTTTTAGGGCTCTGCTGAACTGCCCCTCAGATGGCAAGATGCATGTTCTCCTCCTGTTAGCTCGGAGTTGTGCTGCCTGCCATAGCGTGACAGGGTTCTGCTCAGTGCTGAGCTGGGGAGCTGGAGGGAGAAAGCTGGGGCAGGGAAGCCAACTTAAGCACTCTGAAATGCATCAGGAAGATTTGTTACAGTGATGGAACCTGGTGTGTTATTCAGACCTAAAGCTGCTGTCACACACTTTTTTCCCTGGAGTAAAGTGAGATCCAAGTCTGCACACCTCCAGGTTTCTTTGTGCCTTCTAGGTCAGGGCTTTATGTTTGAGCCTGTCCAGAAGCTGGAGGAGCACAGACACACAGCCGTGCAGGCAGACCCTTCCCCTTCCAAACCAGCACAGCAGGGTGAAAGGCAGCTCCAGCTCAGTTGCTCCTGCCTGTAAGTGTGGAGATGTTTCTGGTCTTGGTTATCTTAGAAACCAAGTTTCCAGGTTAGATCTCGAATGCACTCTGAGAGTACATTTTTCAATTTGCTGTTTTTCCTCTGGTTTCTCTGTCAGATCACACAGTGCAAGTGAATGCACTAAAAATAATACAGCTTTCTGGTTTTGTGTTTTCCTTTTTTTTTTTTTCATTCTCTCAATTGAATTTCTTGGATATGCTTTTCTGTGTCTGTATATAAGCAAAGTACCCTTTCAGAGGAAGTTGGTCCTTTTTAAAAGTACTCACTTCTAAGTAACTGAGTAGGATGAGTCATGTAGCAGGAAAAAGTTAAGAATCATAAACACTGACTCTGGCAATACATTGCTTCTATTAGTAGCGATTTCTTTATGACCTGAAGACTTCCGTAGCAGCATAAATATTTTAAACGGTTGAAGCAATTGAAATAATCTTCATTTGCTCAAACATTAAAAATGCAGAAGTGAAGGAAGGAAAGCTTGCTAACAGCATTCCGACATAGAGTTATAGCCCCAGCCATGACTGAATCACTGCATGGCCGTAACTTTCCAGGTGGGTTTACAATGCAGAAGTCACCTGTTGGCCAAAGCACACAGAACTGAAGACCTCTGGAACCAAAATCATAAGCCATGTCTTGAGATGATCAGCAATAGGAACTGTAAGAGCACCTTGCCTCTCCAGGCTAAGTGCTTTATGCAAGGGTACAGCAGCATGCAACGTTTTTTCAAAGATGGGTTGCAAGACTGCTATAAATCCTTCAGATGCAATGCTTGTTGCTTTTGTAGTGACTGTTTGGTAAATACTCCATGCCAAAATCGGGGGATAGAGAAATTTTATCTACACCTGTAATGCTAACGAAAAAAATAGGGCTGCTCTGATGGAGTCCCTGTGGGGGCAAATAATGGCAAAGTAAGTTCAAAGAAAAAGAACTGGAATGCAAAATAACTGCTTTGTTTGGGGGCTTTTTCAGTTCAAAGGCTTTAAAATAAGGTGGAGACTGGCCTGCAGGCTATCAGAGTGGTGTTTTCATAGCATGAAACCAAAGCTATGTGTTATGCGTGGGTGTAGGAGACAGAAGGAGTTGAGACTTTCATACTCCACACTTTAAAATACAAAAATAAACACAACCCTACTTAAAGAACATGCAAGTTTTCTTGCTGATTTCTTTGCATTCTGCTTAATAGGTTCCTTTTATATCTCATTTGAATTTGATGTTTTGAGGGTAGAAGCACCTGGCAGCTGTGGTTATTACTGAAAACTGAGTAGTAAACAGTGTTCGTAGTGATGATACCCTGCAGACCTAGACCTACTGTGGATCTGCCACATGGGCTAGGCCATGGCTGGTCTACCTTATCTCATGAGCACTGGCCAGGATGTGGCCACTCAGAGGAAGGTGGAAACATTCATTCTGAATGTCCTGTATGCATCTTTGTAACATCTATGCCATAACTTTGTGATAAATGACACAATGTCTGCTGCAGTGATTGTCAAGGCCAGTAAGCACTATGGGTACAGTATTCCACAAAGATCTTTTAGCACAGGTAATACTGTCACATCATTTTCATTAAACAAGAGTGCATTTCACCATACACAAGGTAACTTCTGCCTGATCATTTCTTATCCCACAGAGAAATGATGTTTTAGCTCAGACTCACTGCAGACATAGTCCAGTCTTATTAATTTATTGATTCTAATTTTCTACATTTTTGGAAAATTATTTTAATATCTTACCCATTCTTTCCTTCAAGCTGTTACAATGCAAAATTCTGCTCGGATCACCTTGGAGCATTTTATTTTCAACAGGAAGAACCCCTGTTGTCTTTATTCTTTCTCATATCTTAGTTTAATCAAATCTAACCATTTTTTCTTTTGCGTAATGTTACATTATTTCCAACATAAGAACATTACTGTCTAGATTATATTATTAATGATATTATATTTTCAGTCAATATCATTGCTAGACTCTAGGCTGCCTTGAATAGAGGCTAAGACATAAGCTGCTCCTTCATTTCTTTTGCACACAGTGTGATCTGAACTTTATGTAGGACTGTCCACATTGCTAAATATTTGGCAAGGTGAATCAGGGTTGAAAAATTTGGCCCTAAAGCTTAACCAAGAGATATATCAGATCAATTTTCCAAAGATAAATGAACGATGTTATTATTTTATTAAGACAAATACTACTTTGGTTCCTAGAATAAACAAGCTTCCTCTCAGTCCTGTCATATGATATTCATGCCGGAGTTCAGTTGAACAAGAGTGCATTCATTTCATAATAAATAACTCGTGGTTATACAACACCTTTGACCACAAAGTGTTCTAAGGGCTGTGTTGTGCTCATTCCACAGTTACTAAAAAAAAATGAAAAACAAATCTGAAGAAAAGTGAGCATGTGGTTAATAGTGTGAGTAAACTGCAAGCAGATTGTGGATAGTCCACTACCAAAGGCCAGTTTTATCAGAGAATTTGTTTTGCCCATTATTTGCTTGAAGCAAACACACACTTGGTACACTGACAAGGAAACTGAGTCTCTACACATAACTGACCTACAGTAACAGAAACTGTAGTCAATAGAGCTGGCTTTTAAACTCAAGTCCTCCTGTCCTACAGTCCTTTGTTCACAGATTTTTTCTCCTATGGTGAGTGCATGAAAGCAAACAATAGTTTTAAATGACTTTTTCTACTGGGGACAGAAAATGGAGGAATGCATGTTTCAAGGCTTGAAAATGCTGAAATCCCCATCAGCATACTGAAGAGATCTTAGAGCTCAGGGTGATAATCTCTTGACATTAATTTGTTTCTAGGAATCTGCAGATCAAGTTTATTCTTCTGTTTAGTAAATGCATTGTTAGGATGACTATAAACATATTCATGGAAAACATGAAATCATGAAAGACTTATGATAGTTTCCATGAATAGTCATTCATCTGAAACATCATCTGGGAAGCATGTTCATAATTAATTACTTCAAGATTGTAGTTGCCCAACCAGAGAGTACAAACAAAACTGTATAGCCTAAATGACATGTTACTTACCACTAATAATACCCAGTGAATAACACTGATGTTCTCTTCAGACAGACAATCTGCAGAGCAGAATGCGTCTGTCTGAGCCATGCAGTGAACCCCCAGGACTGCAGACAGACAGGGAGTGCTCATGAGTGATGGGTAAACAGGAAAAAACCTAAAGGTCATTGAGGGAATGATTAGTGATAAATGAGGTGATATCATCAGTGACTTCCTCTGCATATTTATTTTCTAGATATGAGCAAACTTAGCTCTCACTCCCCATAAAATAGTTACATTTTTGAAGCATGAAGGTTGTCAGGATAATTCAGGTCTAACAGGTCTGTGGCAGGCTACGGATATAGCTGGATCAAACAGAATTTTAAAAGATTTTGCATTTAACATATTTGAAGTTGAATCTTTCAAGATGCTTTTAAAATATCTAGAAAGAGCCATAGATACCATTAAAATCAGTGTATTTGTAGGCTGTGTTCTATATACTCATATCTATGAAGGTTAGAGCTTGGACAATAACACATTAATCTCACCAAGAATGAATTCTCTATACAAGTGGCTTTTTCATATATTTGCTCAGGCTTGATTTACCTCGGTCATGTTGGCTGTCACTTTAGTCCTCTTATAAATCATTTGTATCACTACAAAGCATTATCATAGAGTCATAGAAATTTTTGAGTTGGAAGGGCCTTAAAAGGTCATCTGGACCAACTGTCCTGCAATGAACAGGAACATCTACAGCTATCACCTTGTTATATCCTAATGGTTCTGTGCAATATCTTTCTTCCAAAAATGAGGGCTCATAACCTAATCTCAGTAACGTGTTCTGCATATGTAATGTGTCTGGATCTTTAGGAACTTGAAGAGTGGAGGTATTTATAATCCTAGTATAGTCAGTGTATATCTCAACATGTCTAATTCACCTTGTAACTGAAGATGTTTCTAAAAATGTGTTTTCCTTTCTCTGAAGCCAATATTTGACAAACTTGTGCTTTGTTTTTTTTTTCTTATTATTTTTTTCTGCCTTTGTCAACAGCATGATTCACATACTTTGTGAAGCTATAGTATAATGTTGCAAATCTATAGTAGCAACATTTTAGATAGCCCTCTACCACTGACAGTTCCTTATGAAAAGGTCTTAGAAATGGACCTCTCTTAGAACAGATTGTTATCACTGGTAGTCGTGGTATTTCAGACTCAGTTTTAATGCAGTAATCGCACAGGATCAGCCAGTTGAATAAATGGTACTCGTCACTGGTGAGCTTGTCTTCTGAAATAAACTTGCTTGCACTTCCATACCAGGAGAAGAAAACAGAATGCTTAATTTCTCTTTGAGCTCTGAAGACTTTCTACATTTCTAGTCTCATTAAACAGGCTTCATTTTTCTTACATAAAAATTGAGTCTTCTGTGCTTTTAAAGCTCGATCAGGTGCTTTTTGGTCAGTAGAAATCTCCTCATTTACTGCAGTGGCCTTTGATTTAGTTTCTGTATCCTTTCACCTTCTGTACTATTGAAGTTCTTAAATTTTTGACTTTTTTACGAGAAAATGTTGGTTTTTTTTCCTTCTTTTTGCCAGTCATCTCATGCATAATGAATCTCCATTCCTCCCTCTGGAATAAGCAAGCTAGATCCTTGATTATCCAAAGTCAATAGCTGATCTTACCTTACTATCCCTATGTACAACATGTGAACTCTGGGACATTGAATCTTGGGGAGGAGGTGTGATGAACAGTGCTTAAAACAGATGCATTTGTGTTTTGATGAGATGTGAGCTGCTATTCACCCTGAGGTGGAAGGGAAGGCACCAGAAAAGGAGGGGAAGTTTGGCCCCATATGGGAGAGTAAGGGGAAGTGAGAGAATTGAAGTAAATGTAACCAGTACAGCAGCTTATAACCTGAATCTAAGAAACACTGCAAGCATTCAGTTACTTGATTTGGCTGAGAGTCAGTGAAAGGGATGTTACTTAGAGTTTTCAAAAATTTGGCAACAGAACAACTACATGTGAATGATATTCCAAGGGAGCATGTAGTGCTGAGACAAAGATTTCATACAGATAATATTTGGCTCCAGACTCGCAAGATTTAGATATCTCCAATACAAACACCAAGACACTAACAGGAAAGATCAAACACACACGATGAGTCTTTATTACATTATAAACATTGAGAAAAGCCTTCGAGCCAGCTGTGCTGCTCATCTGCTCCTAGGTACATAAGAAATTGGAAATCAAACTCAATTTCCTATTCTCAAAGAATTCCACCTTAAAACACTTCTCTGAAAAGCTAGCCTTTACACTATTTCTTTCCAGTTTCCAGTTTGCAGCTGCTACAGATCACTTCCCACATCTCTGTGCAGTGCTGCAGACTCATTAGCTGCTGCCTCTGGTTTCCTGTTGAGCTGTGGCTGAGCTGTCCCCAGGGCCCTGCTCCAGCACCACGCGTGGACATGTGCCCTCACTGGGGCCCTGTAATTTTTGGGAAATTGGACTGCTGTGGTGTTGAACTCCAGAAGTATGGCTTTGGTGGTAGATTCCCCAAGGCACCTTCATGCCTTCTACATCCTCAATAAAGTGCAGAGTGCATATGCCAAACCAATATATACCATTTATGTAACCATAATGAAACCACTGTATTCATCTCACTACTTAAGGAAAATATGGTAGGGCTTCAATTCCACATTGGCTAAGTCAATTATCTCACACCTCAATTCCCCAGCTGGAAAATGAGGCCTGCTCTCTTCCTATTATATGCCTGGGAACCTCTTATAAAGCAAACAGTGTCAGTGATGACACAGATCACATTTTCAAAGCAAAGCAACATAATAACTGCAGGAAAGATATAAACACATTTGCAAATACCAGAACCAGGTATTATATGTTGTTTTTCTGTAAGCTGATGAAGGCAGGGAGAGAGAAAAAACAATACACTATTGGTAAGAAATTTTGAAATGTGGGTATTGAGAAAGCATTATCAGCACCTATCTGTAATGATCCTGACATGTCCTTACTTAAACTAAATGTGGTGGAGGTGTCATACGTGTCAGACTGGTCATCATGATGAGATTTGATGCAGTGGCTGCCACTATTGCCTCAGGCTCTTGTCTGAGCCTGCCTGCCTCCAGCAACTCCTACTCTCTTTTTGCCTTCAGCCACTCACTGCTGGAGCAAGAAGAGGGGAAAAAAATCTTAAACAAAGTTTTTTGTAATTGATGCTTGCCTCTTATTAGAGATGGGACACTGGAAGATGACTAGGAAGTCACATTGTCCATGCTCTGCTAGATTAAAAAGACAAAAAAGAAAAAGAGAATAAGCCCCATTTCTATATCTACTTGCACTGCAGAAGATACTGTGGTGCTTTCTCATGAACAGGAGAAAGCCACTTATATTTGTAGTGACACACTTCTGTGCTTTCTCTGTTAGTCCATTGTAGGTACTCTAATTTACACACTGGCATTTTCAGGGATATTTTCTCTGAAATGTCTGTGAATATTTTCACCCAGTGTTCTCTGTGAAGTGACAGCAGGTGTGGTACAGAGAGATTGGCCACATGGGAAGGGCGGCCTGAAGTCTGCTTTCATTCAGGAACAGGAGGCAGGCTGAAGTTAGGCAGAAGGAAATAGATATCACCACAGCTGTGCCAGATATCTAATGCATAACATTAACACTGGCAAAAGAGGAAAGGAAATTTAAATGTGGGGAGGGGAGGCATCTGTAGGGAAAAGGCACGTTAAAATACTAAGAGGAACCTAAGAGGAGTCTGTTCTTGATTTGAAGACCCATAGCCCAGCCGCCTGCTGAGAGGAACTGAAAGAGGCTCTTTTGTAACAACAGGGGCTTTGAGTGTTGCACAAGCAGCTGAGAAGCATCCTGGGACATCCACGAGACTTCTATGGATAAATATAGAGGAGGAGGAGGAAGGCATTGAGTACTATCTCACGGCATACAGAGAGAAGACAAGGGTAGTGAAGTGTGTTTTGCTGCTCAACTATTAACCTGGTGAAAACAATAACATTCTTTGGAGTCTGGGAACTAATCTGTCTTTCTCTGCTCCTGGGTTTTACCCTGGCAACATTTATCTTCTCATAAGCCTGGGAAAAAGCAGGGGCTTGAAGCTGGCTTTGCAGTTATGATTCCTACATGGGCATCTCGATTGCTCTGCGAACTTCTGTCTGCTTTGAAGGCAAATGTGAAACTTTCTCTCAACCCAGCCCCTACAATTCTGTGATTCTGTGATTTTGCTGGGTCCCATTTATCATTGTTCAAATATTACCTTGTTCCATATGCTTTATCCTCTTGTTTTATCCATTTATGTGTTAGAAAAATAAAATAAAATAGGAAAATAGAATCAGCACTTCTGAAATGAAAAATCCACAAACACACAGAGTTTCTTATGTATTTTTCTTTATAAAAAAATGTTTTTTTATGAAGTTTTCAGACATATGGCATAAATTTGACTGAAGATATACTTTCAACATATGCTGAGCAGCAACAGTTTACACTGACTAGAACAGGAACTATGATAACTTAACACTTTCAAAAACCAGACCAAGAATCCACAGAGTACTGTAAAATTTCCCATTACCTTCAGGGAAATAAAACCTGTGATTATCAGGCTTTGGATTTTCCTCAGCTAGGGTAGCAATCAAGAAGTGTCAAAAGTAAAAAAAAAAAAAATCCCATAATGGCATTCAAAATATATTTGCTTTTGCAAGTTGCTATATGAAGGCATTTGTATCACCTTAGCAATGAATTGTAATTGCTTTGCCCCTTGGTGGCTGGATATCTTGAAGGAGGATAGCAATATTAATAGTACTGTTGGTAACTGGAGCTTCTCCTTCAGCTTAGGGGATAGAATTACAACGCCAAATTCTGCCCTCATTTTATTTCATATAGCCTGACTGTAGATATTCAGTACTGTGGTCTAACTGTGAAATTAGTGTCACTGATTCTTTGCAATTCAGACAGTACACAGCATCATATAAAACAGATGTATTCTTGTATACTTCATAGGCCACAAACATCCTAGGGCCTCCTGGTAGGGATTAGCTCCTTTGCTCCCAAGGGGCTTACTAGGAGCACAGCTCAGTAGGAATTATGAAGTGACTTTATTGAATAATTTTCCTAATTGTTCCAGTGGACATAAGTGAGTTCCTCTCTAAGCATGGAACTGCTGTAATTGGCTCCTAACAGTTATGGCTAGTTCAATAAGGGACCACTAGTTTTCTCTCCTGAGGCATCAGAAAGTGCATCTGTTATTCTAGGCAGATAAAATCTGCATACCAGCTAATGCTAGTATATTCACTAGAGGCTTGTAACTGACAATGGAGCAAAAGTCAGAAATAGTAAAAGTTTTCGGGCAGAGCACAACCCTAGAGTGTTCAGCCTACAAAGATCATTTATTGGATTTGGTTCATGTTGAAAAAGAACAAATTACTGATTGATGATTTTTTCTATTTTGAGAAGAGATGGCTCTATAACCTTTCAGGCTATGCATAATTAGCCCCAGGGTTGGTTCCTGGCCCAGAGACCAAGTCACATGGACTGGCTCATGTTCTGCCCATTCTATAGCAGATTTGTCTTGAAGAAAGCTAGCTTCAGTGAGTGAACAATAAAACAGTGTGGACAATCAGGACTCCAGTGTTCAAGCTTGTTCCTCAGCTCTCTGTTTCTTAACACTTGAAGACATGCTTCAAGTCCATTGGAACCCTCTTTTCCATGATCCTATGAAAGTGATCATTTGTTGTACTGAATTAGTAAAAGTAACTAAACAAACTTGTGAGAGTAAATCTCTTTCAGTGAATATGTACTAAGGGGGCTGAAGTGGAGAATTTTATTATTGAGGCTCCATCCCAGCTCAAGACAAAAATAATGCTAAACTTTTAATTTACAAGATTTTAAGAAAAAAAAAAAAAAAAAGCATAGATGCACTTTTATGAAATTATACATTCAATACTTCTTGTGCTTAACTCCTTCATGCAACTGAATTGCTGGCATATATGATGTATGAAATCTTTATACCTTAGCACTTTCAGAAAGGCAGCTTTCTGAAGTAACTGCATAGTACATTATTGCTGTAAATTCTCTCCTTACCCACAGGCAGCCCAGCTGAGATCCTCTGCTTCTAGAATACTGTTAGTTTGCTCTTCAGAATAGTTTACCAATTGCCTTTTATGGAAAACAAACAAACAAACAAACAAAAAAAAACAACTGTATTTATGATCAGTTATTACTCATTGGTTGTTAACTCATGAGAAAATTCCTTTGACCTAGTCATGTCCTGTAACTTGATGAGCTATACACACACACATGGAGTTTCTGAGAGACTCAGCACAAGAGTGGCATGACATTTGCATTGTGGTTCCTGAGACCCCACAAATGCTCTAGATGGAGCACCAAGTCGCGACCCCTGTCCCGGACCATGTTTGCTTTATGTCCCCAGTGACAGCAGAGTGTTCTGGTGAATATGGAGCCTATCACAGAAAGCAGTCCTTCACTTCCTTTTGGGGAAGTTTTCTTCCTTACTGCCATGAGATGAAGACAAAAAGGGGTAAAAGGTGCAGTAAAGCTTTTTCATCTACCTATGCATAAAGACATAATTTTAAAAGTTGTTAAGTGTACCAATTATTCTCAGATTTTGTGGATCTTACTCAGCAAATAAATTGAGAGATCAAAACCAGAAGTAATTTTAAAAGCCAGATCAAAGGGCAAAATGAAGACTTTCTGTACAGGAAATTCTTTGAAAACATGTGGGTGATATTCATTTCACCTCTGAATATTTTTTATCTCTTTACAGACCAAAATGTTTTTCATGTATTTGGCAATTAAAGTGATGGGGTTGTGAAACAGTACTGAAAATGTACTTTGAGAAAGTCAGGAGAGTAACTTTTTTAGAAGCAAAGGAGAAAAGAAAGAGAAGGTAGATCTGATGAGAATGTGGTGCATACCAGAGCCGCTCCATATCAAGATGAGAAAAAAATAGCTATGCTGATGAAAAAGAAATATTTGGTCACCATCAACTTTCCCAGCGCATCTACTAGCACTACAGACCTAATGAGTAAATCCATATTGGCAGCATGAGTCATTTCTCTCAGCTACATGAACAGAACTTAAAGACTATGTGCTAGGCACCCTGGCCTCTCCTATTTCAAAACAGCAGAGAATATTTTAAAGCAGCTGAATCAAATAGTTATCTGATTGGGAAATAATACGCTAGGGGCCAGTGTCTGGTGGAGAGAAATATAAACTGATACCAGATAACCCATGGAGAGAGGCTGTTTGACTTTGAATAAGAGCAGTGCAGCCTTTGCAGAACAAGCTAGGAGATCAGGAGATCAGCTTGCTTCAATTCAAAATACAGCCCAGCTACTAAAATGTCCCATGAAATTGCAGTAGTTACTTTGTCTGTGAGACCTTTACTGTAACAGATGTTAAAAAACAACCCTTAATTGCAATGGCAAGGTGCAGTTTTCCAGGGTGTGAAAAACTTAGCAGTTTTCCAACAAAATACAGATTTTACAAATGAATATCCTCAGATTTAAGCAGAGAAGTAGCCATGTAGGACTAAAGAGTCTTTTGGTTGATTTATGAGGGAAACACTGGCAAGGTAAAGACAACCTGTTTCTTTTTCCCACTCTCATTTGGTTTGTTTCGGAACTAGTGTTTGACAGCTTGGTTGAATCTAATGTCAAAACCATCTTCCCAACACTGTGGAGTGATGCAGGAACAAATATTAATATTTTTCAGAAAATAAATAACACTGAAAAAGGAATCAGAGGAGTCTGTTTTCATGGTATCCTGGGCTTGGTTTGACCATGCTTGGAAACTGCTCTGAAGCTGCTCTTCAGACCAGTTTGTGTGTTTGTTTATGTGTTTGCTTGTTTAAGTAAATACAGTATTTGGAGTAGTTTGAAAGGAATACTGGAAAACTGCACTATTAAACCATACAGGAGATGACTCTGAGAAAAGAGCAAGTTACTCTGAGACAGGCTGTGTGGAACTGAAAGCAGAGAACTTGAGATTGTTCATATTTTTTCAGGCATTTGCTGAACCTTGTTATACCAAGTACAGGATATTTAAAGTAAATGAATCTTGCACTTAGAATCTGAGTCACTGTTTTCATATCCTACATAATATTAACATCACAGAAAGTGGTCCACGTTCCATGAGCAGCCTGCAGCAAACTGTTTTGCCCCAGTGGAATGTGAACTACTTGAGTTTTTCAATGGTCTTTTACACTTCAGCATGTTTTTCCAGTTCTCCACTTAGTTATTAAAACTAATTAAAAATAGAAGGGTCCTGGTGACAAGATGCATGCTTAATTCAGCCTACCAGCAGGAAATCCTGTGATATGAAATATGGAAACAGACTTTTAGAGGTCACACTTTGAAATGAAAGGTGTGTCTTGTAAACTTAAGTTTGTAACGTGAATGTTTTTATTCTGCTCATACGTGTTCTTGGACCCATCTTGTGCGTGCCTGGGGAGCTTTATTGTCTTTACCAAAACATAGATTTGGCTTGGCATGAACTTTTATGAAATCTTGCCAAGGAGATTTTTAGGGAAAGTACTACTTCACTTCACTTTAACAACTCATAAGACAAAGGCCATAGCCTTTTCACTAACAACTTCTTTACTGCAACTCATTCAGAAACTTAAATTACTTTGAGTGACAATGATTAAAGAACATTTTACAAAAACCCCATGTGGCACACACTATCCTTCTATAAAATAATACAAAAATAATTAGCAGGAAGCAACTGAATACTGAAGAGAATTGTAGGAAATAGATCAGTAAAGTTGTGAGGCTAAATTCATCCCTAGTGTAATTCCACTGACTTCATTCTGAGTGGAGGTTTGAAATAAGCACCTCAGTGCACTGTGTCACTCTGGGAAGTGTCACTTCTAAGCTGACCTGCTATGCCATGCCCTGCTCCTGGGCTCTGTGCTGGGCTTGAACCTGCTGTTATCTGCCAGTTTATTAAGATCAGCCGTGTTAGAGACTTGTAAGCCTTCCCTGGCAAAAAAATAAACAACTGAAGAGCTTGTGTGGGTGCACATGAAGGCATATGCAGGCATCAAAGTACCTCCTTCCATTTATTGATTAGCTTATTGGCTCTGGTGGTCTACTCAACTATATACATTTGTGAGTATTTTGAATGAAAAAAAAATCATTGTTGACAAAAAAAGGTTGAACTTAAAACAATTATCTAAGGTTTAACATTCGTAATTTGTTTAGTCTGTCTTGAGCTAAAAATAACAATTTACTTTGAGTCATTCTTTTAGAACATATTAGAACTGGGTATTGCTCAGCACACTATGGAATTTGTGATCAACTTCTGAAAAATCTAATTGCAAAACAGACATGGGAAATATGATTGAGAGCCTGTGAGAAGGTAAGGGAGATGCTGGACTGTAGGAAAAGCACAACTTGTTGAAAAGTAGCAAATCGTTTTTTTTTTTAAATTTTTTTATTTTTTTTTATGACTGCATTTCAACCAAAACATTTTTCTCATTCATTGAACCAAACCGTTCTCTGATTTGCCATAACTGGAAGTGAGCTGTAGTAAGCAGCAAGCCTGAATCATCAGCAGGAGCTGATGAGGAATAAATGAGCTGCTGGTCCTCTGCTCCTTTTCTATCTGACCTTCCACCTTTCAATACAAGTCAGTCTTCCAGATTTTGCTAGTGTTATTAATGTCAGTTCATAATTGCTGCTGATAATTGAATAAAGGAGAAGAAAGAATTGCCTGTATTGGACATTTTACCACCTACTTTGAGACTCCCATCCTTGGTTTCTGACTTCCACCCACACTTCCAGCCTCCACAGCCCCCAGTGCCATCCTGTTTACTCATACAAATCTTTTAGTCTCCCCTTTTTGAAAAAAAAAAAAAAAAAAAAAAAAACCCCAAGTAAAACTGATTTACCAAGATGAGAAAAAAAAAAAAAAAAAAAACCTTTAAAATAAAATTCTGTGTCCCACGTGAAGATCCATGTATGTATGCTACAGCCAGAAAAAAGATATCTTTCACAAGCAAACATAGCTGTGTCTCTGACATTTGATAAGAGAGAGATCTGTTTGTGTGCTGAATTCTAAAGCCATTTAACGATCAAAGAGCAATCCTGATTTTATCTTCCAGGGCTTCCTCAGTGGTGATAAGATTGATTCTTTTAATGTTATGTTAGACTGCTTTAACCATAAATAGATGTGTAAAATTACAAACACACAAGACTTGAGAAGAAAAAAGGAGTATTACTTCAGAGGCAAAGACCATTTTGAATGCATACAAATATATACTTACATATACATTTCCTTCCTCCTTCAATTTCAAATCTTATAAGCTCTTCATTTAAATATTTTATAAAACTACAGAATTACAAGATTATTGTTCACATTCATGTGGAGTAAAAAGTGTTATCAACCAAGATTTTATTGTTTTTTGTTTCTTCTTTTCATATCCTTCATATCTTCCTTTCATCAGTAAGATTGCCATGCTCATTTCAAATTTTCCAGCATCTCTACCCTACTGCTAATTCTGTCTGCCTTCTGGGTGATAGATGGGATGTTGGATGCGGGCCCTTCCCTGCAGGAACTCAGTTGGCACTAGCAAAGGCTGCTGTCCCTAGCAGACTTCAGTCTGGAATGTGGCAGGGGATCCCCTTCCAGAAGTCAAGAGTGACGCCGGAAATACTGGTAGCTATTAATACTGGCTTTATTTTTATGATGAAAATTTGGCAAGTGTGATACTATAAGGTCCATTCTTACCCAAAGTTCTATTGTAAATGTTGGCATGAGACCAAAAGTGTGAACTGAGTCTAGTAAAACTAACCGCATTCTCTTCCTCCCTCCCTCTTGTAAGTATAGTCAATAGAATAATTAATGCACTGTCATAACTTAGAAATGTAGTTCTGTTCTCAAAGCTCAATTACATGTTCAGACATGAAACTTAAGTCTGGAAAACTACAAAACCCTGGGGAATTTTTTTGTTCACAGAGCAGGGTAGCGAACATATTCTGTCTCTCCCAAGGAAAAGTTAAAATCAGTAACATTTATGACCTTTCAATAGGTTACATGATTGGATTATCTAAAAGGTAGTTTAAACTGTTTTTATATTTTTATTTTTTGGAATAAACTCAAATTTTGCATGTGTAAGAATATGCCTGCATAAGTGATGAGGAATTTACAAATGTAATGACATGTGCAGTGTAAGATCTGAAAATCTGGAAATTGGTATGCTATTCTGCTTTACAGCAGAGCTATTTTGGCAGCTGCATGAAGTGCCTGTTCTAGAAAGCATGGCATTTAACTTGCACTCTAATGATTCCTGCATTCCTGCCATTTTTGTCCCCACAGTAGCACATCAAAGAAGCTTGTGGCATTTTGGAAGTCAGGGTGAATACAATATTTACTAACTAGATCTATTTCTAGAGACGTGTAGCTGGAGGGTGAGCAATTATGGGTTTGTCCTATACTTGGATGGGAGATCATGAGAAAATCTGAGTATTTGTTGAACATATACCCACATGAATTGAGCAGAAACTTTGCACCTAGTTCCATTGACATTGCTGAGCTGAGAGAAAAAGAAAGAGGTGAAAGTGATGCACCGAGATTAGAAGTGAGTCCATGGTCCTCTGTTCAAAGATTTTGTGATAGCTCTAAGTCCTGGCCTTTAGAGAGTTGGATAAAAGAGAGAGGAAAGAGATACTGGAGAAACTGAAGTACGGTAAGATTAAGTTACTTTTGGAAGCAAAAGAAATGGAAGAGCTGGGATTGTAGTCAAAATCTTCACGTGCTTGAGTGAACAACAATTTCATTAACATGTGCTACCACTTCCTTGAGTCCATCAAGTACACCTCATCAGCTAACTCCCTGTTAGCAGCCCTAGCATGGGGACTGATAATGGCAATTTCACTCTGTAACCTTTCTTGCTCTTTATTTTTAAATCAGAGGAACAAGGAGGCAGAGCTGCACCTGAAACCAGTCAGTTCAACCAACAGTTGAAATTACAGAGAGCTCCTGGATGGCCCATCTGGACTATCTGCTAGTCTTTTCTATGTGCTCTTCTGGACCTTAACCCCTTAATGTCCATTACTGATGACCCTCACTGATACTCCTAAGACCCATGTCTGCCAGCCTTGTGTAACAGAGGGCTTCTCCTTTCTTTCTCTTCTTCTCTCTCTCATCTTTTGTCTCGTCATACTCAGAAAATTCCACCGGAATGGGCACTGGAGAGTCAAAAAGAGAACAAGGAAGTACAGCAGATGAGCTGCCTCTGGCCAAAGGAGCTAACATCTGATATATGGATGTGGTGCCGTGATTTAACCTTTTCATACACCCTTAGTGAGACCAGACACAAGTCTGATGATGACAGTTTAAAAATAACACTGTAAGAGTATGCAGAAACCACTCAGAGGCAAGAGGGCTGGCTTGCAAAGACTGTTGAAAAGGGAAAAAATTGTTTATCAAAAAGTACATGAAAAGAAGTCTCAGATTCTGGCAATTAGAACCAGTATGACAATATTTGTTTCTAAAAGATGATTGAATTTACTAGAGAAAGACATAATAAGAACTGAAGTTATGAAGCTCAAGTTGGATGAATTCAAATTTAAAAAAAGAGAGCACATATTTCCTAACAATGAGAATGATGTTAAATTTGGAAAGAAGCCTCTAGGAGAAGCAATAAGTTATCTACCTTAGATGTCTTTCTGGAAGATTAAGTTTTAATCAAGCCCAAGTTATTGGCCTTGGGAGAGGTGAAATATGGTGTCTGTTGTTATATTCAGTTTAACTGTGTGACCCTGAGTTTCTTCCTAGCAGTAAAATACATGAGTAAAGACACTGTATGAGTCTGTGATTATGTGAAGGATCCATACCACTAACGAGTAAGTAATTTAAACAAGAATTTGGCTGCGTCACCTGTTGGTCGGGACCTCTAGCTAGCTTTGGGGGTCAGACCTGTCCTTGTTCTTGTCTGTCCTTTACATTATAAAGTACTGGTAATAGAGAGCCAGGAGACATATACTACCAAGATTTAGGCCCTAGCTGCTGGACTTCACAGACAAGTTGTTTTTTATACACTTTCCTACTGTTTCATCAAGTCTTGATTTTGTAGCTGCACAGGGTTCTTCAGCTTAAAGAAAGGGAGATGTCAACCCTGTCCAGGGGTTGTGCATGCCACAGTAGCTTAGTTGTGCTCCTAAGATACAGAGGCTATGAGTCTGACTCCTAGATTTAGGCAAAGCTCCAAATCAAATGTTAATTTTCCTCAATGACTGTGCTGACCACTAAATAATTGTGCATAAGTAGATATTGCCATCAGCAGTTGTTTTTGTCAATGAAGTAGTGAGTTCCAGCTGGAGATTAAAATACCAGTGTCTATGGTCCCATTACAGTCAGAGGAGATCTAATCAGTATGGTATCACTGGAGTTTGAAGACATTCAGATAATTAGCAGTTACGGCTGCAATTGAGTTGCCCGCACATAGGCATCTAAAGCCATTTAGTACCTTCCAGGCATCTGAAATGTCTGCAAGCAGAAATGAATTATGACATATTGGATATCCTTGTTTCCTGGAGTGGCAGCTGGAAGCTGGGGAGGATGCTCTACAGCAACTGAAATGTCACTAGATCTCTATACTCATTAGATCTGCTCTCCCTTTGCACTGAATTTTGGTTTCATTACTCCCACCTGTGTGTTTAGGTGTCTGCTGAATGTGATGGGAGTTTAGGTACCTTGCACACATGCAGGCACCTCAATATAGGGGTCTTAATCTGATGATGAGGCCTACTACCTGTAGTTCTGATGTTTTGTGTTACGGTCACCAAAGCTAAGTCCTTGCAGAGCGTATCTCCATAGGGATGACAGATACTGCCTAAATGCTAGACCGAGTGCCAGCCTTATCACATGTGAGCAGTTGCACTCAGGTGGCTAAAACCTAGGGTTCTAAGAGCTCTAAGGCTCAGCCTGGATGTCCCCTGTGAGTTGAAAACATGAGATAAGGCTTTCTAGATACGCTGTTTAGGATGAATATACCTTAGCTGTGCTGACTTCCCAGGTTGGTTGTTCTGAATCTTCACTTAAATGTCCTACCTATCTCTTCAATGTTACACTCTTCAATGTTACATTAAGAAAAAATGATTGCTTTAGCCTAGATGGGGATATAAGTTCAATAGGCAACAAACCAATATTAAGACCATTTATGATGTGAAAAAATCAATTTCTATCATTAATGAAGAAAAGAGATTTTTAAAGCTTGTTAGGTGAAGCAAAGGCTCTTAATCACTGTCCCATTCTTAAGAATCATTCACTATCTTTAATGAGATCTACCTCTGAATAGCTATAACAGCTACAGGGTCCTTTTCAGTACATGATACTAAGGTGAGGGAAAAGAATTGGGAGTTTATAACAAAAGTTTTCACTTCAGTCAAGGAAAGATCACTGTGGCAGATAAATTGGGTAATGAACCATTACTGACACTAAGATCATCACAACAATAAAAACAGAAGAGTTTGAGTCTTCCACTGAGGATTTATTTGATATCATATCTACTACACAGTGACTGATGAGGTGAGTAGAGAAAGCAATTATCACAGAGCCAGCTGGGAAGAGAGTTAGCTGTAAGTAAGGAAAAAAACAATGTCCATCATTTTAAGCCAGAAAGTTCACATTTCTTATGTCTTGCTATTTTATTCCTTTGTTTTCTGCTTGCACAGGCACTGCTTGTCCTGTTCTGCTAAAATGCTTTGTACAATATATATCCCAGTCCTATTTCTTCTATACCAGAATTCTTCATTTATTTCTAATTAATTCACAACACTGTTTAAAAATCATGTAACAAAAGTATCATAATTTGCACCACATTACAGCAAGGAAGATGAGCCCTTAGTTTGCTCCTTACTCCTACTGCCATCCCAACCCAGGGTGTGCTGCCTGTGAGTAACCCCATGTCAGTGGCGGTGCCTCCCCAACACAGCACTCTGGTCTAGTTCCAGAGCTGCTACAGGTCCTTCCCTGGAGGCATGGGTAACAGAGGATGGCCTTTGTCTCCCTGCTGTGCTTCTCCAGTCAGGACAGTTGTGCTGGGGCCTTGCCCCAATTGCAGGAGGTGAGAAGTGCAGAAGGAACTGCATTCCTTCTTTTCAGGGGAGATTTTCCTGTCACTTGGTAACACAAATGTCTTCCCAGTGAGGAAAGGACTCAGCTTCAGGACTGGATGCTGCTGAGCTATTCTCTGCCCATCCCAAGTCTGAGGGGGTTCCTCCCTTTCTTCCTGGCTTATTTATGGGAAAGATATCTCTCAGCCAACATCCAGTTTTACTTCCATGATGTGGCTGTGAGAAAGGTATAGCGGAGTACTTCTGCAGAGTGCTGGACAACATGCTCTTTATGTCTGGAACAATGCAGCCTTTTTCTGAGTTGAACAAACACTTTACCCAGCAATACTATCCTTGGCAGGACTACAGTGTTCTCAGCATCTATGGCCTAAGTGGGTAGATTAAGTTTCTCACCTGATTAATTACTCAAGTGGCCCTTGCCCAACCCGGACGTCTCTGCATCATCACTTGCCTCAGTCACTGATGTTCTTTGTTGTTGCAAACTTTTTAGGAGTTTTGATGAAATCCTTTTTTTTTTTTTTTGATGGACGCTCTTATCCCAGTCACTGCTGAACCAGTTATTTTCATCTATTTGTTCACAAGGACAGTCTCATTGCTGCAGGTCTCAGCAGGTTTGTCCTGCTTCAGTACTGTTTCTAGTTGTCTTTTGTTTCTGTTCCCCCGCCCACTGTTCTACCAGATAGTGTAGAATTACCTTGCTTGTTATCCTCTCCTGCTTTTGAGCTCACAATTACTATCTCTGTTGATACTTCTGTTGCTGCAATAAATCTGTATGGTCTGCCTGGGTTTTATGTTTTTTCTTGGAAATGAACAGAGGTGGTCTGTTGGATATTTTCTTCAGACATGGCTCAAGCCACTGACTCTGCTTTCTAAAGTTTGATCAGATGGAGAATATTGTTCAAGATTCAGTGAGGGAAAGTGTAACCACTAGATACTGAGGAAGAAAACAGCCCATTGAAAAAGAGGGCTTAAGCAGAGGAACAAGGCTTCAGTAATCCTCAGGGATGAGCTGTTCCAAGCTTTTCCTGTGTTCTGATTCTCATGTGTTTCTTAAATTGTCCCTGACTAGGCAGCTTGTACTGTGCTGGTAGTTGGTAACCCTAAACCCCAAAAGTCATTTGCACATCACACATCAGGGACATCCAGTACAAAACACCCCTCTTAAGCATTCCTCCTTCCTACTAGGGGTACAAGGAAGAGTTCTGATCCTTTGCACATCTCTGATGTGAAAGCAGAGCACACTTGTTTCCCCTTCACTTAGTGACAAAGATAACTCCAGGCCTCCTTTCCGCATCATGGAGGTAGCTCTGGAGAATGCATCCCCCAGGCAAGGCTGCAGAGAAATGCTGCTGTTTCCTGCCTGGGCTAACTGGCAGAGGTCAAAGCAGTGCTGTTAATCACCTTTTCATGTGATGGATGGTGGTGTCCACTTCTTCCAGAAATTACTGTTGCAACTCCTTCCTTGTAGCAAATCAAAAGGAGCGAAAATATAATATCTGCAGGAAATTTGTTGAGAGTTGCAAGCTAATTTGCCCCTTTAATTTAGCATGTTGACTAACACGATGAGGATGAGGCCATGGTAAAAAAAAAATAAATAAAAAAATGGAGCCTCCTGAAGATGAATAGATGAGACTAGTTCCTCTGGACATCTATCAGTGAGTCTCTTCCTGAGCCTTGCTTGCACCCCCTGTCACTGGGTGCCTTCCTTCTCCCAAGGGGTTTCTTCCAGGGCAGGCTGTGTGCTGCTAGAGAGACTCCTCTGTTTCTTGCCTGCTGTGCTGTTGTCTCTCAGTGCTGCTGGTGGAATGGGCAGTGGCACTTCTATCAATATGGATGGGTGGTTGAGAGCCTTCCCAAACTCCTAGCAAACACAGAAATTGCAGGCATGTTCTATTTCTCCCATGAGATGAAGGGAAAGGGCTGGCTATGGCATACAGCTGCAGGATGAAAGGAACAAGTGTGGGATCTCCCATTCATTTCATGGCATATGACATTTATTTCATTACTCTACTTCCCAGCTAAAGCAGGCCGTTGTAAAAACAAACAGTAAGGTTTTGAGAGTGCCTGCACCCAGCTGCAGCGGGTGATCGGTGGCACCCTTTTGACGCACTGTGCTGGGCCCAGGAAAGAAATGACCACTGTGGGAAGCCTTATCTAGGATGTGGTGTTTCATAGCGTGACTATAAAGAGGAACTTGTGTGCACTGGAAGACTCAGGCTCTCTCTCCACCACCCCGCTACTTGCTGAAGAGGCTGTGTGAAAGTGATCCTTATCTGCAACCTGGCAACTGCCTGTAGGGCTTTGTGAAGCCCCACAGCCCGCTGCCTTGTAGATACCGCAGGATCCCTTAACTCTGAGTAAGGCGGTGCTTGGTCCTGAAAGCGTGTTTTCCCTAATGCTAAACTTCAACCAACACTGAGGAGAAAATAACTAATTTGCTAAAGGACATGGGTTTTCAAGAGTGAAGTAATGCTTCAGAAGGAACATCTGTTAACTTTCCTTCATGTTCTGTCATAAAGCTGTCATTAGAAATCAACAAGAGAATATGAGGGAGGAGGTCACCGGTAGGTAGATAATATCAAAGTTGGCTTGCTTATCTGTCTCAAAACGTATCCTGTAGCTATATTAAAATGTTATACAGTAATTTGGTTTTTCGTAACCAAAACAGACCCCTCCCTGTCAAATTTCTATGGCAGAAAAGCAGAAGTAGTTGCTAACTGCTCTGCCAAAATGATAATTACTCCCTAGGGAACCATCCAGTTGTAAACAAACATATGTGTGTTTATGTCTTCTGTGTAATGCATATCACTTAACTAGTGCATTTTTTTTTCTTTCAGAGGAGGTCTGTATAACTGAGTCAATATTATTTTCATTGCACTTTCAGAACTCGCAGAAGAAAGAAACAAATGACCATTCATTACACGAATGAACAGAAGCTAGCCATGGATTTCAAACAGCAAAAAAAATTCATCCTTCCTCAGTATAGCAGCCACATATATCTTCCTGTCTTTTAATAACTTTCAGGTTCTCAGGGGACTGCAATGAGAGTCCAGCATGGGCTCACTACCAGCTCAGGAAACAGAGAGAATGGATGATGAAGTGAAGAGATGCTCATCTTTCACTTCTTGCTAAAGGTAATTTGAGGGAACGGGATTTTCTGTGTGGGAGAATATGTGATGCAAGAACAATCTAAAAATATTCCTTCTTGCTTCCATAGCAACTCCCATGCCAGCATCTCTTTGAATGTATTAATTCATTCCTTCAACCCCCTGTGTGGGCTTTGTCCAGTTTGCAGAGGTGTAAAGTGATGTTTATGATCTGTGCTCTGGCAGACTGTTCTGGCTGCAGGGTACATCCTCTTCACCACTGGCTGCAGCATTGGCTTGGAGAAGGGTGATGGTCTTATCCTCACACATGTGGACAAAGAGACAGCAATTACCATCTGCAAACTTCACTCTCCTCTGCACACTGTCTCATGCTGCAGCTGACCCCAGAACATCAGAAGTCAGGCTCTGGTAGCATTAACATCATTCTGCAGTGTCTTAGCAGCATCACTCATGCTATCTCTATTTCTTCTGTGACATAGCAGTGCAACTCTGAAATTTGAACCTGCAAATGTTCATTTCAGTATGATACCCTTTCTTGAATCCTTGTGGAGGTAAGAAAACAGGAAAGGGGTGCAAAGCTGTCCGATTATTTTTTTGGTCCTGAAGAGATGTGGTCTGAGCTATTCACACAGCTCTGCTGAAGAACTTCCAGATGGCTGGATTGAAGGGGGAGGTGGAAACAAATTGTGTTTTGCTGTACAAGTTCTTCCTTCTGGCTCTGAAGAGCATTTTACACCCTACCACTGCAGAGGTGAGCAGGGCTAGCAACACAATGACTGAGCCGTATGGCCCAGTGGGTGGCAAGGCTCTGTGGGAGTCTGCTCCTCCCCGTGCCTTTACTTCCACTGCAGTCACGTCTTTCTGCCTTATGCCTGATGGTAGCAAAGATACCATATAGCTTCTTCTTTGTAAGTAACTAGCAGGGCCTTAAGTGAAAAGTGTTGCAGAAAAACAAGTCTTATTGCTTTCTAAAATAATTTGTCCCCAGAAACGCTTATTGTTTTAGAACATGTGTTGGTGTTCCTGGAATATCACAGTTAATACTGATCTCATCTCCGTGAAGATCCCCATAAAAATTCTGTGTTTACAGGTAAACAATTTTAAACAATGTTGTAGGAGGAATTAGTCACATGCCATGCTTCTGTGGGATATGAAGCGGTAAAGACAACCACAGCTACCCATTTTAAGGACAAATCACAGTGGATGAGTGCCTTAGACTTGATATGATCAAACTTGTTTGTGGAGCACACAGTAATATTCTTCAGGCTGATAGCTATGAGGTACAACCCCAAACCTGTTGGCAGTGATGATAGTGTGGTGGTGTTGCCAGCAGTCTCTGCAGAAGTCTGTGCAAATAACTCTGAGACAATAGCCCCACAGGGCTCACAGATCTTCTGCAGCTGGTGTGGCCAGGAGATTGTCTTCTGCGGGCACATGTATAGGACATGGCTGTGGTTGGCCCCCAAGAGCAGGAAGAACTGTTTTTGTGTCTCAAAGACCAGACCCAACATTGCTCCTTTCTAATAATACACAAGTTCTTGCATGCTTCTAGAGTGTTTTGAACTTTCTTTCAGAGTTCTGTCCAAAATCTTCTGGTTCTCCAATTCACCAGCTTCTCTTAGACCAATGACTTATATCTTCTCTTTTCAAAGGAACAGAGATTGAACTGCTGTGGCCACATGGCTTCTGGATGGTCCATCCTGTTTCTCTTTTTCAGCCTTTCACCCTTGGACCAGATTAAGAAATTCTGTTTGATCCTCTTACACTTTTGATTTTCAATCTTTTTGAAAGAGCCAAGAAATTCATAAAAGTCAAAACCTAGCATAGGTATATAAGTTCACATTTTAAACTGTAATGTCATAAAATAAAATAACAGCAAACCACCCTGGAAGATGCCATTTTAACTAATTCAAAACACAGCTGCTCTGCCATCTAGTGTCATTGAGTAATGTACACTGAAATCCAGCTTCTATGATAACTGCTGAAACACATCTGCAATGTGCTTTCTTTCTAGCACATCTTTGAGGTCTGGCACGCGCCGGTCAGTGGATTACAGAGAGGGATATAAATCAGAATTAGACTCCACTTGGAAATTCTCCCCTGGTAATAAAGTCAGTATACATCGTCCCTTACATAAAAGGACTGTTCCTTACCTGGAAATGCAACCTGCAAAGCTGGGCACATCAGAAGAACCGCTAAGCTTTTTCAAATGGCTCATTAGTTCAATGGAGGTCACAGAACAAATTCTTTATTTTACACCAGGAATGCACCAGTCCAGTCAGGAAAATTCAATCATTTTCAAATCTATCATTTAAGAAGTTCATTTTGCCCCAGGCATTTTCTGCTTCATAGTGTGAACTCAGCTCCAAAAGCTGAAGGCTGCTTAAAGGTTTGAATGCCAGTGGTCTTCACTGGATGTAGGGGACAGACTGGAATGTGTTGATTCCTAGGCTTTTCATTTGTTTGGTTTTGCTTTTATCCCTCCCTTTGTGTGTTTGATAACCCTCCATAAATGAACTTAAAATCATCAAGCTCAGGGAACTGTTTTGTTGTTGTTGCTGTTTTATTTGCTTGTTTGTTTAATGCTAAAAAAACCCCTATAACCCATAAGAATAATATCTTTGTCAATTTTAATGCCTTGTGTAGGTACTTAAAAAACATTTAGATTTTTGTTTTAGTGCCAATCGTCACTCTTTCAAGGGGTATAAAACACATGGAGTTGAGGAGTTATTCTCTTATTCTGCCTACTTCTTAAGAATCAAATCTCCTTAGTTAGACATTGTACTGATAAGTCTTTAGAAATTGCATAATTTGACAGAATAATTCCAAATTTGGATCAGTGCTCAGAACTTCAATTAACAACAGATGTTTGGCTCCGATTAAAGGATTTGAATCTTAACTATGACTTTACACGTCTCATTCTGAAATGTCACTGCTCTTTGTTCTCGTATCTAGAAACCATGCCAGAGCAAACCAATATCATCAATAACAGAGTTGAAAGAAAACACACAGAACACAAGGCACTACTTTCCAGAAACAGTACCAAAGTGATTTGGAACAGTTCAAATTTGAGGCTATAAAAACCATAGTATAAAGACTGCAGTGCAACAGTGGTCTGCATAATTTAGGAGGTGGTGAGAAATTGTGCCTTAAATCTTCTTTTTCAAGCAAGCTCATGAGATTACCACTTTATGAAAAACAAAATGCAGTGAGGTATATCTCAGCTACTCTTACCAAAGGGTATCTTTGAATTTTAGAATTGAATTCCGAGCTCAGAGAGATGTTCATTCAAAAATGAGGAAGTGTAAAGGAGAAGGGTTATTCCTTCTTGCGCCTTGTCCTGTTTGCATGACTTCTAAATCCACCATATATTTGTACCCAATTTGCCCCAGTCTGAGGTGCTGTAGAGGACACTAGAGCTCACAGAAGTGGACCTGCTGAGCAAGCAGAACCTTATTGTGCTGTAGGTGACTTGAAGAGTTCTGAGTTTTCCCTTTCCCATGAAAGCTGTCTGAAAGACAACTGGGTTTTCCGGTGTCAAATGGCATGCAGTGACAGCAAACTTGGTGCAGTTTTGCTCTGCTCTGTTAAGCTCTAGTTCTCAAAAAAATAAACAGTGTCCTCCTGTCACCAAAACTGAGTCATGCTTTGTTTTTCTCACAATGGTCCCAGCTGTTACAAATAGCTAGCACTAATAATCTGTGGTTTAGACTGATTAGCATCCTATATCCCTTCATTTCTAAAATGGAATTTTAATCAGATTGTAATTCCTTGAAACCTACACGTCAGTGAGTACTTCCCTGGCCATTAATCAATTGAATTTTGCCCTCTATTAAGCTGCTTAAGTCCACTTCACATTACTGATTGATAACTTCCACTGCCTCCAGCATGTTGCTGACATACTGTTTTGGTTTTTTTTTAACATCAGGGCCATGACACTATTATAAGACTGAGAAAAAGAGCAGACGTTTGCATTGCTGCTGTTGTGGCTTTTCAGCTTTCCCATTTTAAATCTCTGTTTTCTTCAGGGATTTGAAAGTGGGTCATAAATTCATTCCAATGTGAAATCATTTTTATTGGCCTAATCATGCAAGTACCCAATGTCTCTTCTGGGAGGCTAGACTCTTAGTGTGGAAGTAGCTTAGCCCTTTTTGCTCAGCATCCCTGCATTCATATTTTCTGGACTCTGTGCTCTCTTTCTCTCTTTTTTTTTTTTTCTTTTTCCCTTTTGTTTGGTTGCTTGTGTTTAGTGCTACTATGTGGAAGAACATTTTTTTGTTTGTTTGTTATAAGGAAGTTTGTCTGTTGTGACTCTTCATTGCAGAAGGAACTGTCTTTTTGGCTAAGAAAAATGAAGCTATATGATTTGGGATCAAATGCTTACTATACTAATACATTTCAAACTGGTTTACTGGAAATGTGGAGAAGCTGCATTAGCACCTCTGGTCATAAACAGCTGTTATGATTTGTCAGGTCAATAACATGCAACCAGAGGGAATAATTCTGCAATCCTTGCCCAAGCTAAGGGAATTTAAGTCTCTCAAATTGGGCCATATATCAACTGACAATAAATGAAGAAACATAAAACATGCTTCTCAGGTCTAAGTTTATTTAGGTTAATTAAGTGTTCGTGATTGAGGGCCCGATTCAAGCATGTCCTGTTTCTTGTATACTCACTTTCTCTGAAGCAAAGCAGATGCTTTGCATGCTAATTTACAGCAGTGCATGTGCTATGCTTCACTTCTAAGTTGGTAACATTTTCCAGCTATGATACACCCATGCACTTAAGTAATTATCCAAAAGGCAGAGCCATGGACAGTAACACTTAAAGCGTGGAATCTGGCCGCCAGGAGAGAACAGAGGAGGATAAATCCTTAGAACCCCAAGCTAGCACAGGGTGGGAATCACCTCGAGAGAGCAAGCTGAGTTCTCCTCAGGTCTTGCTACTGATGTGAAAAGAAAAAACAAAACAAAAACAAACCTCACAAACCCAAGCATTTCCGTTATAATTGCTACTGCTAAATCTAATTAACTTTCAGTATGTGCCAGACATAGCAGACCTGATTAAAGTCTCCTGTTCTGGTGTTAAAAGATAATCCAAGGCCTTTAAGCTTTTATTCAGATGCTTATGATTTCACTAGAGCACCTGCTGTACAGCATATGCTAATTAGAATTTTTTAATTATATTTGTCTACGTCACTCATTTATGGAAGGAGAGAAGGAAGGATACTTTACCAGCAGCAGAGTGCTGATGGCCGCTCCTGAAGGGGTGGAGTACTGCTGCTCCTTGTAAGAGCTCAGACATTTCCTTCTTAATCTTCACTACTGGAGTTTAGCTTCACCTTCAACTTCACTCTTACCTTACTGAAATTATGCCCCTTACCTTGCTACATGTTCAAGTTGGTGCAAGACTGCTGTTTGTGGCTAATGGCATATTTTAGTTCCAATTGAGAGAACTTTGTGTCATTACAGTTCAGTTCTTCCAAATTTGAAGCAAAATTTTTTCAGAAGTCCCTCATTTATTTTCAGAGACATTACATTTCACATCAGAGCAAATTGGAACAACTGTAATGACCCAGGTGTTATCATAGACTATGGTTTTGACAGAAGAACTAGCAGAACAAGGCTGTGTGTAATGGGAAGCAATGGTAACCTGAGTTCATCAAAGCAGTGCAATATACCACAAGCTAGATCTGATTTTTTTCATTATCTCAACGGTTTAATGTTGGGAAGGAGATGGCTAGCTTGCTTGCTTTTATTTTAAGGCAGCCCTATATTTCATGATAGGTGCCTAGAATCGTTATTAGAAAAAGACACACAGTTCTTTTTGGCACTTTGTTGTTTGCTAAAACTCATGAAAATGAAAACTCTAGAATTCTTTTTTTCATCCACTATAAAAAGAGAAATCTGTGATTTATAATTACAGACTTTGAGTTGTTTAATTAAAGACAATTTTCTGTCCTGGTTTTGTGCAGTGCAATCACTGCTACACCTGTATCCTTTCTTCAGAAGTTAAAAAAAAAAAACATTCTCTGCAAAGATTTACAGGATAACCTTTCTTTTAATCACTGTTTTTTTGCTTCTGTGTTTGCCTTTCTCTCTGCCCACTGCTGGTTTTGTACGTATTTGTCTTTATCTCTGTTGCTTCCTTTTCTGTGTTTGCCATTCTCCATCCTTCCTGTTTTCTCTGTGTTTGACTTTCTCATGCATGTTTTTAATGTACCTTTGCTTTTCTTAAAGCTTTCTGTGTGTTCATATTCTCTGAAGGTACGGGGTTATGTTTGGCAATCAGTAACTCAGTGACTGAGTCACCGGCCTCACTGAATTAATGCTGCATCCCTGCTATCCTCCTGCCACCTTTCTCAGCCTACTTTTTCTGACACCCCAAGGATTTGTTGAACTACTAAGAAAAGTAGTAAGAAAAAGAGCATAAGCTTGCTATGAGATAAGCATGCCCCCTATTGTGATCTGGTTTGCTTCTTCTAGGTCTTGCATAGCTCATTGCCCCGCCAGAAGCCCTAATATCCTCTCTGCTTTGTCTCCAAATGAGCCCATATACTTTGTTGAAGCAACATCCTTTGCTTCCCCATAATGAACCAAGAGGAATGCACTGGCTATGGCTGTGCCTCAGGATATTCATGATGAGTTTATGCCACAGGATGGGCACAAACTAGTCCCTCAAGTCTGAAATGCAACCACAAACTTTTGTTGTGATCTTAACCCGGCAATTATGGTATTCCTTCCCATTCTCTGAGGCTCAGTTCCTCACACAGGTATTCTTTAAAAGCCCCAAGCGCTTTCCCCCATGCATTTATTGATTTTCTATGAGCCTTTTTTTAGGATAAAACCTGGATACTCAGTTCATATTAGTAGGAATTACATGATGCAGCGCTGTTGTCTTTTAGAGTCTGAGTGGCATATGGTAAAATGAGCTGAACATCCTTGCCCATTTCCTATTGATATGTTGTTCACAAACACTGCCTCTATTGCCTGCAGGAAGTGAATGGTCGTGTAGCTGAGCTGTCAGCTTCAATCGGAGAATGAAAAAGGAAAAATAGAAGTGTTGTAAGTGCTTCACACCTTGAAAAAATAAGTGGTATGATCTCCCCTTGAAAAGAATGTTGATTTCTTTTTTCCCCATTTCCAAAGCAAAGCTCCAGGTCTGAAAAGGAACAATACAAAATATTTATGACTCTAGAAATGCTTTCTAAAACAAAGATTCCATTTAAAGGCTTCCCATGTGGAAAAAAAATATATTATTTTCTTTTTTTTTAAGAAGGTAATGGATACAAAGTGGTAGAATAAAAATTGAAGGTCATTGATTGAATGACCTCCAGCCAGTTAGCATTCCTTTTCACAATAAAGTACAAGAACAGTAACTTCAAAGGTAACAACTTTAAAACTGTTATAGAAATACAGTGGAAAAAAATAACCTGTGAACATCACTGCACTGGAGACTCTTAGAAAGAATAAGCTGAGAATGGCTAGTACAACCCTAACTAGCATATCCTTCAGAGAATACGGTCAATACAAAGATAAATCCAAAGCATACGCCTTGTGTTAGAATTACCACAGATGTATCTGTTGATTTTGCACTCACCTCTGAGACCTTCAGTATTGATTACTGTTGGATGGACTATCAGACTCGAAGTACCACATCTGAAGTAACCGGGTAATTGCTGTGTTGGTGGGTCAGCGTGTGAAAGCTCTGGGCCAAAGCAGCTGCAGCTGCAGAGTGGAAGGATCTGGAGGAGGGGAAATGCCGCTTTAGATGATCACTGGGGACTTGGGTCTGGAGAACATGTGCAGCACCAAATGGCACTTAGGAGGAGGAGGGGGACGGGATGTGGCATCCCATGAGGGCTTATTCCCAACAGATCTGCATCTGTCTGTGGGTGAACACGGGGTTCATGGGGAACTGTCAGTTTGACTTTTTTTCACAAATGCTAATTGCATCCCACATCATTAACTTCTTTCTTTTTAAATCCTGTTCTTTGCACTGACATTAGTGCTCGTCAGTTGGTGGAACATAAAAGGCTCTTTTTGAAAATGGTTCATATGAAAATATTCTCTAATAAAGAAGAACATGTCTGGGCTTAGTACTGTAGATTATTCTTGCTAGGATAAAAGTAATTTCTATGCTATAGGAAAAAGTATTTTTAATAGAAATCTTTAAAAAAAAAAAAAGGAACCATTTCTTCAGTCATGTTTTGTGACTGTTGAACTTTGCACACTTTTTGTATCCTCAGATTAAAAAAAATGTACTTCTCACTTTCATTCCTGTTAATTCAGTGTTCTGACTGTTCTGTCTTTACTGTTGCAACCATGTATTCTAAAAAATGCCAAGGAGAGGATAGTATTTAGACCGTGGCAAGTCAACACAAGTAGGAGCTTCAGTATGTAAGAGCATAGGTCTTTTACAGACAAACAGATGATTAGAGGGCTTAAAAGGAAGTCAAGTGTGAGACTTTAGCATGAGGGTGCAGTGCATCATCATTTCCAATCTCACAAATCTTAGTGACTGTACAAATTAAGAACTGCTGTTAGCAGTTAATGGTTCCCACACTTGAACTTCCTGCTGCCGATTCAGGCCTAACAGTGGTCTTATGACCGGGAAAAGTGTCTCACATCTTCTAGTTCTGACAGTTGCTGTATGAAGGATGCTACCTCTGTGCAAGCCTCACCTCATTCATAGAGGCCAGGATTTATGGCTGCAGACTCTGGCCCATAGCTGCTCTCTAGGTACCAGGTCTCCATAGGAGCATGCAGTACTCTAAACTTGATGTCACACATATCCCATATGGAATTTTAGAGAATGTTTAGGAACACTGCTTGTCTTCAGGTGATGTGAGGGACCCAGGGGATCTGCTGGAATGTTGGCTGAGGATGCATGAGCAGACCTAGATCTCACTCCTCTTGCAGCACCAACAGCCTGGCTGCTGTTTGCTAGCTGGTCCTTAGCAAAGGGGCACAGTAATTTCAGACTCTAGGTTTTCATCCTAAATTTCAGGCATGCGTAAATGCTTCCAAAGGGGTTTAATAGATAAATGTGACTGCTGAGTGCTGTAACCAACTTACTCTTCATTTCCCTCCCTCCTCACCCATCATTTCTGGCTCCTTCCTGCGAGTCCTAGATCCACGGTCAACAGTGGTCCTACAAATCCATATTTCTGCTGCTTGGAGAGTCAGTTTGTGAAGTCCACATGCACGGGGTCCTGGAAAACCCTGGTGAGCACTGCATGGTCCACACTTATGGTTTCCCATTATGATCCATAAAATGGATATACTGGGAAGGATTCTTAGGGCAGAAGTATGAACTTTGATGTCCTAAGCAAGGGTCTGGCAAAGCCCTGAGTGATGCTGGAGAAGCTGTTAAGCATCAGCTGAGATCTGCCCAGCCAGGATCTACTTGGGGAGCTTGAGAGAAGTCTGTTGCAGTAAATGTCTGAGTCTTGTAAAGGTGACAGATAACCAGGGCTCTCTGTAGAGAAATGTAGCTGGGGAAGGACTTTACTTAACATAAGAAAAGTCTTGAGAGAAGTGTCTAATTGCAAAATCTGCTTCAGATATCAACAAGCTCTATGCCATGCTTGGAATCAAGTAGCTTCTGGGTATGAGATAATTTTATCTGTATTTATAAACACATGTACACATCCTCACTCAGTCATTTCTGTACACACAGACACCTCACATACATATTTATGTTCCCCTGCTCCCCAGGTGACATTCAGGCTGAACACCACCACCCAATGTTGATGCTGGATGTTTAAATTCAGGGGCTGGGTGCTTCCCAACTGCAGGTGTAAATGGTTGGGCATGGGCAGGATGAGGTGAGAAGGAAGTGGTAGCAGTTGTAGGGCTGCAGTGCTGATTTTTTAAACCATTCATTAATGTCAAATGCACTATTTTCAGACTCTGCTCCTCCAAATATCCTGCTACCTGCAGATATCACCAAGGCAAGTTTCCCCTAATGAGGCAGACAGTCACAGTAAGTGTCTGTGCTCACAGAAGGGGCTTGGTGATTCAGACAGGCGATGATGATCAATGAGCAAAGCAGCACCGAACGTGTCACGAACAGACAAAAAGGTTGGGGACATCTGAATGAGGGAGCTCAGCTGTCACAGTCAGCGCTGCCGCCAGCTCTCATTCTGAAAATCACAGGGAAGCTGTCGTCCTCTTCCCCGGAGATTTGCATAGGACATTTGCTGCTTCAAGGATTTCTTCTGCCATTTCTAATGGAAACAGCTAGAAGAAAGAAGGGAGTCAGATAGCAGCATGTCTCTGTGCACTGTGTTGTTGCCAAGCAGATTACGTGCTGTAATCCATAAGCAGTGAACTGTGTTTGAATGATGAGGAACCTCTCTCTTGCTTTGTTTTTGCACCTCCCCCTCCCTTCCCACCCCCCGGGAGAGGCGATGCTTCCGGACAGCTAATGTCACAGCATGACCTGTTAATAACCTGCGAGAGACTTCCTCGGATCCACCGCCTCCTGCTCCTCCAGGAGCCAGCAGCTGCAGTCACATGGATCGAATGCCTGCCTTGTGTGCGGTTCATTGAGAAAAATCCAAGCATGTGGCCTGAGGTTCCCCTGATGACTGTCTGGGGATGATGATTTCTACCATCTGTTCTGGCTGCCCGCGGCTCCCGGAAACACCGAGGTGTATATTGCTTCTGGCCATACGTGGGATTCCTAATGAAACCTCAGCTGCTGTCCAACTGTCTACGAATATCAGATGAGTTTGAATTATCTTTCCGCCANGCTGTTTTTTATATTTTCCCCGGACGAGGGGGGGGGGGGGGGGGGGAAGAAGCACTTTGTTTAACTCTTCAATCTGAACCACTATGCAGCGCGTGCATAATCATGGGCTACAAAGCTGCAGAATTATTAGCATCTGCATCCCAATGGCAGCTGTAGTGCTCGCACGTGTGCCGGGTCTGTCCGATTCGCAATGCCCGGGCTGGTTGTTTCCAGGCTAAATATACAGCTCTGAGTCAAATCCGTCTTGCTGTAGCTCACATGGAAGCCCTGTAATTATAGCAGAGATTTATTTGATCTCTTCACTTCTGATTTGTGTCAAGGCATACTGCAGCCACACAAATTGTGTCTCAGTCTATGACAAAAGGCTGCTATCAAGTGGTTTAAATGCAGCCAAGGAATGGCAGCAGTTTCAAAGCCATTTATTGAGACAGTAAGTCCCATCTAATTGATATTAATCTCAATACGTAAAAGAGAATTTCATGCAAAAACAAAAAACAAACGAACCAAAAAAACACCCTTGATAACAAATACCTAGAAAACACCTGTCTGTTGGGATTTGGCATTCTGTCTGTTATTTTCCCCATAATTTATCATTGAGAAATCTTTTCTTGCCATCCGCTGAGTATCAGATTTCAGTGGACCTTTAGGGGCACTAAATCACTTAAAGGGCTAGCAGAAAGGATCTGACATTGTTTGAATTGCCTGCACTCCGTCCATTCAGAATCACACCGTTTTCTCCATTGATACTCATGCTATTTTCTCTGAATGAATAGATGCTCTCATTAAGAAATCCACTGAATTCTATGTGCTTGGAAAAAATTGTTTATCAAGTCAGTGCTGGAGGAGTGAAGCCTTTACACAGCAGCTGAATGGATCAGAAACGGCGCTTATATTTCTTGCAGTCATTGTTCAGGCAGTGCAAGGCACGGTATGAGATTCTTATGTGGCTGTGCAGCAGAGAAGGAAAAGGAGCAGCAACCCAGCAGCAGGCAGCAGTGATAGCCTTGGGTAGTTAAACTGTGAGGGAAGAATATCAGCACATACTGCTGGCTGTTCCATATTTTCACATTCAAGTTAAACACCTCTGTAGCATGACATCATCAACCTAATTTAGAGGCTTTATTTCTACTAATATTATTGATGCTTATCAAAGAATGCAAACACACCTCTTAGCAGTGGCATGTTCAGTTATGTTTTTTTTTTTCTTTGTTTTTTTGAGCTTAATTTCTTATGCTATGAGATGTAACAGAAATCTGCAAATGCATTCTGCAGCGTAGGAATGGGAGTGGGAGGCAGGGTTCCCACTGCTGCTGGCATTCCTTTCTCCCCTCGACCAAATCTGGCAGAGATGTTCACGTACCTCTTACATATGCACACTGTCAGAAATCAATATCAGAGTAGAAAGCTTGAAAGCAGATATTACCAGAAAATTCAATAATGTCTAGAAAAATATTTCTAGTTCTAAATTTCTGTTTTATTGATCTTAAAAAAAAAAAAAAAAGACACTAAAATATGCAGGAACTGTATATGAAAGCATTAAATACAGTTATCATCTCCAACCTGGAATGACCCCAGTAATCACATCTGCATCACCTTTAACACATTTTTTTCTTTTAGCAACACAACAAATCCTAGACTAGTGGCATTTAAAAAGTATGTGCTAGGCATATAAATACAGGCAGGGGTTTGTCTATAATGTGGAGCTTCCCCAGGACCAGTTTTCTGTCTGTGGTATGGATATATGAGAATTTAACTGTGCTATCAATGACAGGAAGAAAAGAAGATGACCACCATCACCATGAAAATAAAAAAGAAAAGGAAAAAAACCCCCAACAAATAACAGAAAAAAAAATCTTTATTTTTAAAATAGTTATCTTTCAGCCGAGAGCTTTTTAAGGAAGATCTGTTGTTTCTTCTATCTGCATGGTTCTGTGCATCACTTAAGAAAGCCCATAACTGGCTTGACAGATGGAGACAGCTTGTAACAATGTACTTGAAGTTCTTAAAGACTAAGATGAGTAATCAAAACCATTCTAAAAATGTCTTTTTCATGAATCTGTCTAAAAATATGTCACAGAGAATCTCTTTTCCCTCCTCTCTACTTTCCCCCTTTCTGTCAAGTAAGTTGGGTGTTTATACTTACTTGGATGTATCTCATTATGTGTGATTTCCCTTCTCTGTTAGTCACATCACGTCTTGGCTTGCAGTCACATGTGACGTAAGGTACTGCTAAATGTCATCAATAAATATCTTATGTGACTGTGAACTAGAAATAAAACATGGAGATCCCAAAGTGAATCTCACCATCGTATTATTCTGCAATAGTCTACTTGTCAACTTCTGATGTAATTTACATTATGATGAAACATCTGAAATAGTTACTCTGAAATGGAAAAATATACCCTGCAATTTCTAGGTCTCAAATGATAACTGCTATCGTCCCTCAAGGGACAGAACAGGAGTACTTCCCTCCTTCTGTCACTTGAAATATTCCCTTTAAGCCTACAGGGCCATTAGAGGCATTTGAGCATGCATACCTGTAGGAATACTTGGCCTGAGGGGATTCTTTGCTGTTGCTATTAAGAATCAACTGCAGCATCAAATATCCAGTCACCTGTACCATAAACCCTAACCAGGTCAGAGGCATTGATGAAGAGAACGTTGCAAATGGGGGAGGAAGAATGGTTGCCAGGCCAATGTTTTTGCTAGCACAACAGAAGAAATTCTGCATTTGAAAGTGTACCCATACATATTACCCACCCGACTTTAGGAGCATCCAGTCTTTTCTGTTGTAGTTTGATAATTTGTAATTCTTAAAATCAAAATGACAGGTTCTATGACAGCGTTATTGTGTTGCTGGTTCTTTCAGTAAGGTCACCTCTCAAACCCTTCTCACACACAGTTGTGCACTAATGACAGCTTTAGTACAAGACAGTCAAGGTCCATTTTCAAAAGCCGATATGATTGTTGGTTGCTTGATCTTTGATAAGCAATTGGGTCCAGGCAATACAGAGCACTCTTTCACCATCTTATTTTAATCCACAGATGAGCTTAGACCAAATTCTGATATGCTTCTAAGATTCAAGTCCTCAAATACAAGACCAATGGAATTACACACATACACATACACATACACACACACACACACACACACACACACACACACACACACAGCAAATACTGGCAATAAAAAGAAGACAACACAATATGAAGAATGATTTCAAGAACATCCTCAGTACAAATATTTTTGTGATGGAGATGTGTTATGGTTGGAACTAGGAGCAGGGACTGTGGCTTTGTTTCTAGGAAAATGATTTCAGAAAGTTTGAGTGGTATGACTGATGAGGAAGGAATGACATCCCTAAAAGCTGGACTGCTTTACCCCACCAGGCTGTCCTCAGAGATTCTTGCTCATGAAGAGAAAGCACACAGTTTCAACTTCAATAGATGCAGTTCTTATTTATTCTTGGTGCAGTTGATAGGGTGACTCACTCCCTGCTAATGAAAGCCAGGTGTTTTTCCTTAAAAAAAAAAACATTTTGAATTCATTCAAGCAAAACAGATTTTACTTGCTGCCTTTGTTTTGCTATTTTCTGGGTAGGATTAGAGGACAATGTTAATAGGTAGAAATAAAAAGACATGTTTGACCCTGCATAAGCATGAAGAGAAAAGCAAACAATTAAAAGACCAGTGAACTAGAAAGAAAGGTGTATAGTAACAGCAGGTGTACAGGTCTGCTTGTCTCGAACATGGCACAATGTGATCTCAATCTCAGCCTTCACAAAGGCCATGAATAAGAACACAGAACAAAGGGAAAAGAAAATGGAGCCACATCCCCCCTTAGCATAAAATGCCAAAGCTCTGCTGGAGCAAATGGGGCTCTGCTTAATAGTCTTAAGTAAGGATTTCATCTTCTCTGTTATCTCCCCAGCTGGGCTATTGCCAGACTACCACATAGGCATCACCACACCCATCCTCATGATACTCACCTTGCTCACAGCATCACAGCTCATTCCTGTGACTTGCAGCAAGGGCTTCATGCTGGGAGATCACCCCACTGCCTGCACCCTGCAAGCAGCAGCGTCTGCCCCAGGGCTCTCAGCCTGGGATCTGCTCATGGGCATGTGTAAAGGGGCCCAGGCACATACATTTTACATAAGTTTAAGCAAGGATTTTTTTTTTTTTAGTTTTGCTACCATGGAAAGCATGCAGATCTAGAGGGAAAAAATAACATGCTATATTCCAAAGAATTTTTTGGGGGGTTTTAATTCTCTTTGTCCAAGCTCCTTATCTTTCCAGAGTGTCAAAGAGCATCACCCCCTCTGCTACCTACTGCCTTGTTTGTCCATTTTTGATAGCCAGACTGAACGCAGTCCTGCATCTGCTATAAAAATCTGCATCTTCCCTAGAGATGCTTACTGAATATCTCTGTGATAGTTCCTGATCTGCACCACCTCTGCAATTCTAAATAATGCATTTACCCAGCTGTGTCAACTTTCACATTCAACAGTAAAGAATGCCTTACTTTTGCAGCTTTAGCTAATCCACTCCTCAGTGCATTTTCACCCCAAAAGATGATCTTTTAGATTTGACTACAGACTGTGATTCTTTGTCTGCCAGAGCTGTTATTCAGCTATTGTCAGTAAATGTGTCCATAAAAACGATGTTCTATAATCCTGGCACTCCTGTACTTATGATTTACACAATCACAGGCTGTTTGTCATATTAAGTTCCAAGGGTGTTTTTATTGCTTAATCAGTTTAAAGTTAATTGTTAAAGATAGGTATAGATTAGATTTTTCAGAAAGTTATAATGTAAGGGATGACATGAAATCACATCCAGAACTTGAATCCAATGATTCCTTTGGAGAACTTAATTCCTAAGTGCTCTACATCCCAGGTTGCAGAAAAAGAATAAGACAGCACTTTTTGCAATACATTCAGACAAAAATAATTAATGGATACCTTATTTCTAACTTTATTACAATAAACTGGAAATTATGTAACTGCCAATATCAAATATTTTCAACAGAAATGATGTCTCACTGAAGGCAAATGCATAATTTCCAGGGCTTTGGGAGGTGCTATTGTAGCTGTCCTCTGGTGCAGTGGGGTAAGTGAAGCAAAACTGGTCCTTTTTCCTATGAGCTGGTTTGCTGGGTCAAGTGTCAAAATTAATGTATAAGACAAGGACAGGTGGCTTCAGTGCATGATAGGAAGCTTGGAAATCCATTATCATTAGAAATAAGGAAGATGTATCATATGTCTGTGAGAACAGACAGAAGAAGGTTCAGAGATAATCCGAAGTGTAGACTCAAACCCAGCCTTAGGGTTGCTGTTCCACAAAAAACCTCCTGCACGATTCAGCAACTGCACTTTGCAGAGTCATTTCCTGTGAGTCAGAAAAAGCTCTCACAGAGAAGGAACAGTTTTGCTAAACTGGATAAGTAATACCTGCTTTTATGATTTCCATTCTTACGGGAGGCAGCTTTCTCTATCCAAATTTCTGTATTATGCTAATAATAGGTGCTGGATACTGTTTGCCCCTATTGTCCCTAGATTTGCACAGCCTTTTTTATGTATCAGAGCTGTTCAGGATGTTTCTTCCTATCTGCCTCCCACGCCATTCTGGTGCCAGGCAGGTAAGCTCTGCATGCAGCCCCCTGCGCCTGTTCACACTGTCTCCTGGTGTGCATGTGTAACAGGGAAGTGGGCACTGAAAGAACAGCACAAATAATGCAGCTAATTGATTAGAAGAAGTAACATTGGTAGGTTTGTACTTAAATTGCATTAAAATATTCATTGTTAATTGCTTATTCTTTCAATGTTCTAGCTTACAGCCCTGGAGTCTGCAATCACCTATTAATGACACAGGAAGTACCACACAAAAAAAAATATCTGTTCCAGATGCCCAACAGCACCAGCTAATGTGCTCAGATCCTTTTGCAGGGGTGAGGAAGCAGGTTGTTTGCTCTATTCATTCTGTGCCAGGGTTGCCAGGATGTTGAACAAGGTTGTGTTTACACAAGGAGTTCTCTGCTGATACGAGAGTACTGCTGTACTCCATTGGCAAAAGGCTTCTCATGCAATCCCAGGCTACCACATCAGAACTGTAGAAAGCCACCCTTTACAAGTGAGCAGCAGTAGGAGTAAAACAGTAGGTATACCTTATAACAACTCTTCAAATAAGGGAATTCTGACAGTGCAGCTATGCTGGGGCAGAGGTGTAAGGAATTAACAGATGTAAAATAATTCTTCTGTATTTCTGTTATGTTTAAGTGTATATTTATGAGAAAATGCATGTGTAAGAAAAATATGTGGAAGAGTGGGACCTAGGAGAGAGAAAGTGAAGAAAGTTGCCTTTGAAAGTTCTCAGAGATCTGTGATTCACTTACTGTAAACAACTATTAATTAATCTTTTGTACTGAGGTGGCATTGAATCATCTCATAGAATAATTTAGGAGGGGAAGATGTGGAAGAAGAAGTGAAACATTAATGCCTCAAGTATAAACATAGGCACAAGAACAAATGTGTACAAACTGCACATGAACAAACTTAGTACAGGAAGCCATAAAATTCGCAACCAATACAGGATTTTTTTTTTTAATCGCTTCTCAAAAGAAAAATGGTAGAAACAAGAAGTGTTCAGTGTTCAGGGTCTGACAGTAGAAGACTGGTCACCATTGAATTTGATGACCCAGGTGGACCATTCCAGTATTATGTTCCAAATAAATGTTTAAGGAGATGCGGTAGAAGATGGTACAAGTATAGAAAGACAACAGTACCATTTCTCAGATGTCAAATGGGAAGGAGCCTCAGCTTCAGAGAATGTCAGAGTGAGCAGTACCACCCCACGCCATCTCTCTTTCCTGCAAACTGAAGCATAGGAAGTTCTGCACAAATGTGCATGGGAACTTCTTCACAGCGCAGTGACGGAGCACTGGCACAGGCTGCACAGAGAGGTGGTGGAGTCTCCTTCTCTGGAGACATTTAAGACCCGCCTGGACGCCTACCTGTGCAACCTGGGCTAGGGAGCTGCTTTGGCAGGGGGGTTGGACTCGATGTCCTCTAGAGGTCCCTTCCAACCCCTACAGCTCTGTGATTCTGTGATACAGTGGTTGAGCCCCTCGTGATACATGAGAGTAGTGCAGGATATTGCCTCGAAATAAAGCAGACAAATGGTTATTTTTTAAGGGGAAGGCTGTTGCTGCTTGCAGAAGGCTGCAGAGGGACTGCTCTCTGTGTGCATCAATCCCATTTGTGGGATACACCCACTGTTAGACTTTTCAGGGAGAAGAAATGAAAGAGTGTAGAAATAAAGAGACTGTATATATAGATAAATAGACAATATATATATGCAGACTGTATAGAGTCTTCCTTGTGTCTGTTACTGAACTGTAGTTCCTGTGCCCCAAGCAATGTACTGAGCTAGACATAAACTTCAGTTACTAAATGAAAGTGAGACATCTGCAAGGAACATGACCCAGATACATGCCCCCCAGCCTCTCACTGCTCACTCTCCACGCCACTTTCCCCTAATTCCCAACTGCTGCCTTGCAAGCAACACTCTACATTGCACAAACTGCAGGTGAACCTGTCCTGCAAAACTGCTGTCCTTTGTTTTGTGGCCGCAGGGCCAGCGAAGCCCGGCTGCCCCGCAGTGCAGCTGGCGCACGCTGCCGGCGGTGTGAATGCCGGTACCCGTACGGCGGTCCCGAGCTCTGCAGCATCGCTGTGCGCAGTGGAAATGCCACCATCTGGTGGCTGCGGAGCTGCCGAGCGGCGGCCAGGGCTGGTACGGGTGGAGCCGGCTCGGCTCAGTGAGGAAATCCCGGTTTTGATTTAGAGATTAAGGCTCCCTGGAAATCATTGCTCCTGGACGGCGTTCCACATTACAGACGTACCAGAAGCAGCGTCATTCTTTTTTATGATGTGATGTTATTACTGAGAAGCTTGTGATGATAAAATGCTTCCAACACAAGCTTCGGTTTTGATTGGCTTTTTGGAGGGAGGAGGGAGGGGTGGAAATTAGTAGGACAGAATCAGAAGGTAACAATAAATGCATACAGAGGCTATGCCCACATTTCTTGAACATGCCTCCTATCCCTCCTGTTTTGCATGCTCCCTGTGGGTTGTGGAAGCAATCTGAGATTGGCAGAAACTTATTTTTCTCTATGAAACACTCTTCAGACTATCTTACAATCTCATGCACCTTTTTTTTTTTTTTTCTTGCTGTCAGTGTCACTGTTTTCTTTTTTTTTTTTCTCTCCTAGATTGGTTTTCTGGGTATAATTCTGTATATATTATATATTTTTCTGAGATAGCACCTCGAGCATAAATGTCACTATGTGGCTGACGGAAAATATTGATGAAAAAAAAAAAGCAAAAAGCTAAAAGCTATAAGAAAGGGAAGGGAAGGGAAGGGAAGGGAAGGGAGGGGAAGGGGAAAGGGAAAGGGAAAGGGAAAGGGAAAGGGAAAGGGAAAAGGAAGAAAAAACTGATGATTATGTTCCTGCATATCAGGCTGGCAGCTGGGCGTCCATGGTGATCTCAGAGAAGAGATGTTGGGTTTACCATAGGACAAAAGTGAGCACAATGAGTCTTTGTGCTATGCTGAAGAAGGAAATGAGTGATATAATTTGAACAAACCAAAAGCTTGTCCCTTTTCACTCAGGAATTTTGAGTCTATTTCATTTCTGTAAACTACATTGCGATTAATCACTGTCGTTTTTAGGGACTGCAGTTCACTGCAAAATGAATTTGTGCTCTAGAGCAAAGCCCTTGAACTTTGTGGCACAAGAGATCTGCAGAGTGGGACACTCTTCAGCTCCCAGCAAATTTAAAATGAAGCTGTGATGCAGTACAGCAATTTGGTGTGAGGAACAGCTTGCCTAGGTGACTTGCAGAAAGTCAAGTTTTTGTCCGTTAACTTTCTCCAATCACTTTTTAACATTTTAAAATTAAATTTATAACACTTGAATACATAAGCTGTCTCTCCCCACAGGCTTCTATTTCACCAGGTCTAAAGGGACCTTGGCCTCCGGTGAGAGAGACCCTTTGGCAGCACTGCCACTTAAAACAGGTGCTCTTAGCATAAACAAATTGCTTTGACAGTTACAGCAGCCATTTCCTGCCTCTCTTCTTTCCTGAATACTTCTTGGGTACAGATAGGGGAATGTGGGTAGGAAATATACCCATGTGCATAACATCTCATGAAGGGAAGTAGCTAAAGGTACATTGTTGGTGAGCCCTCGTGCTTCAGGCTGGCAATGAAGATGCCATGGGGTGTACGCAGGACACACAGTTTTGATATATCACACATCCAGCCAACAGATTTTGCCACCCAGGTGTAAATAAGCATTGAAAATAATGAAACTAAAACAGGGAGAGCAGCTCATACTTCAGTTTCTGTTGAAACAAATGTTGAGTTTTTACACAGCCTATGGCAAGTGCAGTTGTCAGTGCATGTCAGATGGCTCTGTGCTGCTCTCAGCTGCTTTCTGAGGCTCTCTGCTCACATCAGCTGTGAATATTATAGGCTCTGCCACTGATATGCAGCAAACAGCTTTGCAATTGATTTTTCCTCTCTATTGTTAGGAAACATCGCATTGCTTAAAAGATCACACTGAGAGCTGTAACCTTCTCTCCCACCAGCTCTTTGAGAGTCGTTGATTAAATGCATCAATTGGAACTTCTGCAATGACTTAAAACAAGGAAAATATTTAGTCAAAGGATGACCTTCTCATTCCAGGCATTTTTAAACTCACAGTGGTATTGATTTCAGATGCAACAGTTCTCAGAGTCCCTGAGCTTCCTGTTGGTGGTATTCATTGCCCACTGATGCAGATGGCAAGCTGTGCCCTGCCTACAGTGTTTGGTTCCTCCCAACAAAACCAGAGAGAAGTGACACCAGCTAGAAAACAAATAGAAGAAAAAAAACTAGAAAGGAAGTACTTTAACTTGCTCTATGCAAGACCATCTGTCAGCTACCTGGCAGTTAAATGTTTACTGGCTAGCAGGTATGCTTTGCTGAAGGTTTAAGTGGCTCTCATTATTATTAGTTAGTGGCTATCGAGTGCTAACAACCCGTTCTCTGCTGTGCAGTGGAAGACACAGCTTTCACCTCTTCGAAGAACTCTCATGAAACTATGCGAGAAGTTAAGCGATCATAAAGTTCTTGGTTAGGCTTAACTCCTACAGAAATAGATTTCCATCCCTGCTTTCTCAGTAGGTTTTTGTCTTTCGGTAGATTTCCTTGAAAATGCAACAAAAACAGGAAAAAAAAAAAAAAAAAAAGGTTTGTGCAGGTGTTTATAAGGTGCCATCTTGCTCCTAAGCAGTGAGTGAGATTACTGTATTGTCTAAATATGTATAAGGAGGGATTTAAAGCCACAGGGATTTCAAGCTCTCTTGTTACCTAATCCTCCACTCAGACAACTACATCATCCAATTAACACTAGTTCTGTCAGGACTTTCAGACTCCTCTGAGTACAAAATACTGCTCCAGGGCCATGGGGACTTAGTCTGGAGCAGAACAAGTTGTATCCTCTAAACAGAGGTGAGCTCCCCTGCTTTCTCCAAACCTGACACATCTGAAAAGAAAACAACTTGCAATAAAGAATTTCTGAAGTAGTTTTAAATACATGACAGGTTTGATATTGCATTAGTTCTAAGTGTCAGATAAGTTTTAATAGAAGTGTTATTAAATAATTCTGTAGTCCCATGATTTTCAGATTCTTTTTGACCAAATGAAGACTATGTAAAAGAAAATATTTAGCATATTCAGATTTTCTACAAGCTAGGCAACTTGGCCACGGTTTTTCAAGCTAAGTTTGGTGCCTAGAGTATCTATCTGCAGCAGTTAGCATTGAACTTTGAAACCTTCATTCACCTGCTAGCTGAATCCCTGGGGCCCATATGTTTATAACAATTAATTTAATGCCCAAAGGAGGTGATAAATATAGGTAAGCTGAATGTTTTTCAGAGTCATTTGGAAATAATTGATCTGTTCTCTTCATATAACCTGAAAAATGACAATTCAGCTTGAATATTCTGTGGGGTAATAGGATAGATTGGCCTGAAGTGGATCATGAAACCAGAATTGCTGTTGAGTTGCTCCCACAGCTGCTGCTTCATTGTCTAGTTTCCCACCACGCTGAAGCTGAATACCTCTCTGACACAGAGCACAGTGCCTTGCTAAAAGAAGACCTTGTTACCTGCCGTGAACAAGAGTGCAAAGAACTACAGGGAAATGCTACTGTGGAGCAAATGTATATTTATGGTATATGGCAACAAATCCTTAAAAAGTCTTAGGATGGAAATTTAGTATGTTCTGTTCCGTGTACAAACAAAAATCATTTTAAATAATCAAAATCTGAATGAAGTCAGATAATTTTAGTAACAGTTCGTCTTCAGAGATGTTTATGTATATTTGACTATTTGATTTTTGTCTCCAGAAGTTTAAAATTTTCTGATAAGTGTCTGTCTGCAGAAGAATTGCTTTGCATTGAAACAGATGGAGATGGTAGAAATAAAAAATATTATAGTGCCTATTCTCATAGACTTCTTTTTTCTGTTTTCTGTAGGTGCACTTCCCATTACTGTATTTTGGTAGCATAGATTTTACACAAAACATGTATCTTGGCCTTATTTAGGATTTTTATTAGGACATGCTTTTACTGAACGGCATGCTTTCTAATATTATCATATTCTATGAACATAACAACCACACATCATCAAAGAGAATTTGACAGTGTAGAGGGTTTTTTTTTGTTGTTTTTTTTTTTTTTAACTGTGTTTAGCGTGTTGGCAATTGTAGGTGCAAAAATAGGTAAACAGGAATTGTAGTAGGGGATAAGTGAAGTGCACTCACTTTTCAAAGTATCAAAAGTAAGTAATAATAGCAGTTATATCATGACATCAAGTTGCTCTCCCTAATAAAATAAAAAAAAAAATAAAATGAAAGGAGGAAGCAATAAAAATCCTTAAATATTCACAAAAGATTGAATTAGGAATAAATTGTCATATCCTTAAGGTCAGGAAAAAAAATACATTTTTTAGAATTCTGTGTCTACATGCTTATATAATTCTGAAGCCAATAGATTTGTGAATTTTGCTTGAAGTTCTATAACTTCCTCAGCATATGAATTGGAAATATGAATAACAGCTATTTCCTCTGAATTCTTTTCTGTCTTTGACTTATCCAAGGAATGGAATACTTCTCTGATGAGGACAGACTGAGAAAGCTGGGGCTGTTCAGCTTGGAGAAGAAAAGACTCTGGAGAGACCTGAGAACGGCCTTTCGGTATCAAAAGGGGGGCTGTAAGAAGGAAAGGGAAAGACTCTTTAGTGAGGTCTGTTCTGATAGCACAGGGGAAATGGTTCTTAACTAAAGGAGAGGAGATTTATATTGGACGTAAGGAAAAACTTTTTTACAATAAGGTTTGTGAAGCACTGGAACATGTTGCCCAGGGAGGTGGTTGGTGCCCTGTCCATGGAGACATCCAAAATCAGGTTGGACAGGTCTCTGAAAAACCTAATCTAGATATATGTGTCTCTGCTCATTGCAGGGAGTTGGACTAGATGACCTTTAAGTGTCCCTTCCACCTTAAATGATTCTGTAATTCTCTGATTCTATGAGATACATACAGACCACATTTCTCCAAGTCCTCCAGGAAGAACAAAAGGGATAAAAAGTGGCACAAACCTGTGTTGGATAGCATTTCATGTATAAATTTAAGAAATATAGTTGTTATTCCTGATTCCTATACCAATTTCTCAGATTATTTATAGAAGTCATAAAAAAAAGCTTGTTAGAAGAGAGCTCTGATGGTGTACAGCCCTAGGGTCCTATTTCCTGGTTACAACAAGAATTAGAAGGAAAAAAATGTGCCTGTGACTAGACAATACCCTTCTCCCAGGTAATTTATTCTGCACTATGGGGAACAAGACCTCTACATCCTTTTCATAGGACTTCATGGCCTTTGATCATATTACTTCCTCATCAGAGGCGTTTGCTGTGCAAATGGGGGCTTACTGAAGCTTGGTAATTGCTTTTTTTTTCACTGACTGCAGGACTTACCATCAATATACTTCTCTGCCCCAGTTGCTCAGCTTGATATGAATTTGCAGAATAGGTTTGACTGTGAAAAATAATTCTAAATGATAGATTCACAAAAAAAGCGGAAGAATAATC
>VXAB01010930.1:0-22459 GCA_013399175.1 Odontophorus gujanensis | reverse complement strand
GGTAAACAGGAATTGTAGTAGGGGATAAGTGAAGTGCACTCACTTTTCAAAGTATCAAAAGTAAGTAATAATAGCAGTTATATCATGACATCAAGTTGCTCTCCCTAATAAAATAAAAAAAAAAATAAAATGAAAGGAGGAAGCAATAAAAATCCTTAAATATTCACAAAAGATTGAATTAGGAATAAATTGTCATATCCTTAAGTTCAGGAAAAAAAATACATTTTTTAGAATTCTGTGTCTACATGCTTATATAATTATGAAGCCAATAGATTTGTGAATTTTGCTTGAAGTTCTATAACTTCCTCAGCATATGAATTGGAAATATGAATAACAGCTATTTCCTATGAATTCTTTTCTGTCTTTGACTTATCCAAGGAATGGAATACTTCTCTGATGAGGACAGACTGAGAAAGCTGGGGCTGTTCAGCTTGGAGAAGAAAAGACTCTGGAGAGACCTGAGAACGGCCTTTCGGTATCAAAAGGGGGGCTGTAAGAAGGAAAGGGAAAGACTCTTTAGTGAGGTCTGTTCTGATAGCACAGGGGAAATGGTTCTTAACTAAAGGAGAGGAGATTTATATTGGACGTAAGGAAAAACTTTTTTACAATAAGGTTTGTGAAGCACTGGAACATGTTGCCCAGGGAGGTGGTTGGTGCCCTGTCCATGGAGACATCCAAAATCAGGTTGGACAGGTCTCTGAAAAACCTAATCTAGATATATGTGTCTCTGCTCATTGCAGGGAGTTGGACTAGATGACCTTTAAGTGTCCCTTCCACCTTAAATGATTCTGTAATTCTCTGATTCTATGAGATACATACAGACCACATTTCTCCAAGTCCTCCAGGAAGAACAAAAGGGATAAAAAGTGGCACAAACCTGTGTTGGATAGCATTTCATGTATAAATTTAAGAAATATAGTTGTTATTCCTGATTCCTATACCAATTTCTCAGATTATTTATAGAAGTCATAAAAAAAAGCTTGTTAGAAGAGAGCTCTGATGGTGTACAGCCCTAGGGTCCTATTTCCTGGTTACAACAAGAATTAGAAGGAAAAAAATGTGCCTGTGACTAGACAATACCCTTCTCCCAGGTAATTTATTCTGCACTATGGGGAACAAGACCTCTACATCCTTTTCATAGGACTTCATGGCCTTTGATCATATTACTTCCTCATCAGAGGCGTTTGCTGTGCAAATGGGGGCTTACTGAAGCTTGGTAATTGCTTTTTTTTTCACTGACTGCAGGACTTACCATCAATATACTTCTCTGCCCCAGTTGCTCAGCTTGATATGAATTTGCAGAATAGGTTTGACTGTGAAAAATAATTCTAAATGATAGATTCACAAAAAAAGCGGAAGAATAATCTCTGCTTTATAGCGGGCAGAATCAAGGTGGAAGCTCAAATAGAAAGAAACAGATTTCATTCAGTTGGCTGTCATTTCAACTAGTTCACCAGTCTATCTCACTGATAGGACATGAGGGAGTGGCTTAATGTTGCATCAGGGGAAGTTTGGAATAGATATTAGGAGAAGTTCTTCACCAAGAGAACGATCTGGCTCCCAGGGCAGTGGTCACTGCCCCAACCCTGTCATATGGTTTAACCTTTAGCTTGCGAGCTAGTACTTGGACTCAGTGATCCTAGTGGATCTCTTCCAGCTCAGGTTATTCTAGGATTCTGTGACTCAAAGACAAATTTTCAAGGTCCCTAGCAGAAACCTTCCAAAGTGTGTGAGGCTGCTGAGAAAATGCAATCAAGCTTTTCAATGTGCTACGTGGCTGGGAGTGAAAACATTAACCATTAGACGTAAAGGGCATAATCTGGGTTATAACCCAAACTGTACAGCAACCACCATTAGAGTCCATCTGGGTAGGCAGAATCCATTAAAATGATGTGTGTAATATTTTGTTATTGTTTATTTGAATCTGGGGACTTAGTGAAACTGTTCAGTTATGCAGATGATGGTGACCCAGACAAGTACCCACCTCCTTTATGTTTCCTATGCTCCTGACCATGAAGTATGTTTCATTCACATCCTCTCCAAATCAGTGACAGTTTAAGCAATCTAAGAAAAGTGAAAGATCTGTAAGGAGAAATGTTTCGAATTTTCAGTCATTTAATGTAGCCAAGTGATTGTAGCCATTCTTGGAGACACTATGATGGAGATGAAATCACCTCTGGCAGAAGAGGGAAATGAATTTGGATTTACTAATTTCTGCCAGCAGTTCAGTCAGTAAAGAGGAACACCACCAACTCACCTTATCTTGTCCGTAACATATTCCATTTCTCTCATCTCCCCAGCCGTTCATGTCTAGCGTCTTTCTGGCGTTTTTCTAAAACAAAATTGCCTTTTACATTCAGTTTTCACCATACGGGTCTAGTTTTCAGTGTGCCAATTCTCCTTTGTGTTTCCTCATTATACCTACAAGGAAAACTGCATGCTTAAAAATAAAGTGATTTTTGCATAAACCTATGAATAAGCCTGGGAACATGCTATCACTTTTTGACTGACTAAGCTGAGTAAAAACATGGGCTTGTTTTATCATATCTTTCCTTCATCTCAGGAATTGGCATTATTTCTCACTGCTTCTCACCCACCTACAGGACAGTATAAAACTGTCGTTCTGAACCAATGACAGTCTACCTGGCCAGCAAATGGCTCCCTCCTCAGTCACGCATTTCTGGCGTGCTCACAGCTATACCTTACCTACTGCTTGGGCAGTCAGGTAAATCAAATCACTACTCTGTCAACGTTTTCTTTATTGGAATTGTTTTCACAGCTGGTTCGCACTTGCTGAGACTCAGTCAGTTTGCAGTTCTTGTAAAAAAACGCCAACAAGGCTTAAATAGTGGCCTGCTTCAGAGCTGAGATGATAAAAAGGGTCAAACTGTGGAAAATATCAAAGTTGTTTCCAAATAGCAGAGTTGAAACCAGGCCCACTTGCTTTTTGAAGTGTCTTGCTGTGCTTCTAAAATGCTTGTCATAGGCTTTTATTATTCACAACAGAATATTAGGCACTGATTGAAAACCTCCTTTGCAGTTACAGGAAGACAAGAATGATTCCAATATAGATGTACTTTTGTTACTTTGTTTATTTATTAGTACCCAGAAACTGTTTTAATTCCTTATTTCAGTTTTCAAAAAAATGGAGACCAAATCATGACAATTAGATAAGCCCTTTACACTGATCCTTTTGTGGGTACAGTTTGAATTTGCCTATCCAAAATCCAAAACTGAAAGATATTTTCTTCTTTTAAATAATTGTGTTCCTGTTACTTTACCCTTCTTTACTTGCATTTTTTGCATACATGCATAGAAATTTCATTAGGCAGTTAACCGAACAAATGACATGTCCAAATGAAATGAAAATAGTGTTACAAAATGGGGCAAGAGATCTTTGATATGGTTCTTCATTTGCCCATTTCAAAGTTTCATTCATCAACCTAACTAGATTATTCGTTTTTCTTTGTACATCAAGCTTTATTGTTGTATTCACACAGTGTTACAACAGATCAATACAGGCTTGGTATAACCTGGCTAATGAACTAGTACTACTACTTCAAAATAGACTGTACCATAGATATTACTTCTCTAGGAGAAGTAATCTGCAGAAGTAATCTGCAGTAATTTAGCACATTTCTTCGATATAAAGTATTACTTGAATATATCACTGATATATTTGAAAATCGATGCTTGTGTAGGGGGGAACTGCAACTGTGTCCAAGAGCAAGTTTATAGCAGATCTGTATTGGTTTGAAGCTTTTCTCCAGCACCGGTCATGAATTTTTCTCTGGACATCTGGTCACCAAAGGGCTCTAACAGGCTTAAGTCTTGGCTTATTTGCTTAGGTGAGTTACATGAGTTACATTATTTCTGTTTCCTATGCATAAAATGTAGAAAACATTTTCTCAGCTCACAGACTACACTAAGTATATTAGGTAATGATTTTGAAGCTTTTCAAGCATTGACATAGAAAATAAATTTTGGCCCAAGTGACAACCTATCGTCTGACATGAGAAAGTCAGTAAAGGTATATTCAAAGTGCAGGTTTGAATAATATTCAAAAATGAGGTGTGAGGGTTTTAATTTTGGTCCTATTTATAAACTGTTCTTAGACTTTGAAGTGACTGTCTCTGTACAGTGCCATTTTGAGTTTCATATTCTTCTCCAGTGTCAAACAGTGCGGACCTGATTCTGATAAGTTGCTTCTGAAGTGAGTAGGCTGAGCAATTCAGCATCTTTGTTCTTAGCAGGACAGTAGAGTCAAGTAACCAAAAACATTTCATTTGCTAGAGAATCTTGAAAATACAGAGCAATGGATGCTGCACTGGAGTAGAGAGCAAGAGAGTTTCCAATTGAGAGATAAGCAGTAAGAAGTGAGCTGTTCAAATCAGTTGATGCAAGAAGTTACCGTAAGAATAATATGGTATTTGTGTGATGTTTGTCTCAAAATGATCCAAGCTGAGTCTTCAAGAGCTTCCAAGGAGGGGTAATTTTCAGAAAGTATCCTGTGCTGGTGCTTGCTGTTCTTCCAGATTTCTGCAGAACTTTAAGGCCTTGGCAGTTAATCCAGTCGTATGGTTTAAAAATGCTTTTACAAAGCATCTCCTGCTTTAACTGTCACAGATTTTTGAAATGTTAAACACAAACCTCAGTTCCTTGACTGGTGGAAGTAGAGTGGTGTTATTATGCAGCTGGGATGGTGCAAAGGAGTTGCTGTGGCTGCAGTGAGTTTTGAACCAAGGGCAGCAGTAAATTGGGAAGTCAAGCCCTAAGGATGGTAGGAGATGATGTTTGTACCTGAAAGGATTTCTGAAAGATGGGTTTTAACACTATTTCTAAACAATATAAAGTAGGGATACCTAAGATGTCAGAAATAACTCACTGTAGTGCTTTGTCCTATCTATCAATAAATTATTAATCTCAATACAATAATAAATGACATAGTTGAGCGTGTATAGATCCTTCTACATTTTCTTCTAAAGAAACTTTACAGATTTGCTTTGTGTTATGCATAGTAAACTGTTCTAGAAGATAGAGAAGACCATATAGTTAGAAAACATCAAGTTCTTATGTGCCTTAACTCATTTCTATTTTGCTTTTTCATTAATTTAGCATGTTCCATAGCTAGGTCATATTAAATAAGTACACTGCATGGACAGATTTTAAAGAATAAGCTGCTCATACAGATGTTCAATGGTTGAACCCAAGAGTCAGAGCGTTGGATAAGTTCTTTGCTACTAATTAAGCAAAAAGATAACAGATGTGGCCCAGTGTTGTTCCTAGATACTTTCAGGTAAACGTTTCCCAGTATCAGTGCAAAGAGTATGCCTGCTTAACAGAACTCAGTGCCAAGTTAAGTTAAGCTGAACAAGTCTCTCCAAATACTAATCAGTACAAGTCAGTTTTAATACAACGCTCTGCCTAGGGTAACTTTCCTAAGGAGCAAGGTTGCCAGTGTTTCTGGATAAGTGATCTTGTACGTTACAAATTATTTTGTATTATCTTCACTGTAAAAATAAGGTTATTGGAACTATGTCACAGGACAACAAATCTGTATTTCTGCTTCTGTAGTATTCCTTCTGAAAGTAATCAATGACAGCTTACACATGCATATTCTTCACAATCTCTTAGAGCTGTGTGTCTGCTCTCACTATTATTCATAATACTTGGATTTAGGGCTCTCCTGCTCTAGTTCTTGGTGCAGTATCCAGTTGCTTCAATTTGATATTGAGCTGCCAGTGCATTGAGTTTCTGAGCAAACACAGCAAGCCTAGATGACCAAATATGCACACATATGGACTGCTGATAGGAACTTGTGCTTGTGATCTGGGAAAAAATGGTGCTACCACCAGCCTAACTTAGGTCTTCGCTAGTGTTGTATTTGTAGAAAGAGGAAGCACTTGGGAAATGTCATTTGGGTTTCTACCTAGGGAAAAGTCTGTGGTTTTCTTTGTGTGGTTCACTGTAAATTTTTTCTGGAGAATATACTTTTCTTCATAGTATGTAAGTGTTTCCATCTGATTGTCTTTTGAGAAGGGATGGTAAAAAAGGGATGGATCGTCTTTTTCAGGATTCAGAGATAGTGGGAATGACAGAGATCACTGAATACTTTCCTTCATCTGATACCATTTTATTCACAGCTTTTTTACTAGGAATTATATTGATGTTAAGGCTCTGATAGTAGGTTAAAATTGAATAATTTCTCTATCTCTCTATTGATGGTTGTTTTCTTTGACTTAACTTCTTTATCAGAAGAATCGGAAGGATTTGTGGGTGCTCGCTGATGAAAGACTCAACATGAGCTGGAAATGTGTTCTTGCAACCCAGAAGGCCAACTATATCCTACGTTGTATCAGGAGAAGCATGACCAGTGGGTCAAGATAGGTGATTCTGCCTTTACTCTGCTCTTGTGAGATCCCACCTAGAATCATAGAATCACAAGGTTGGAAAGGACCTACAAGATCATCTAGTCCAACTGTCCACCCATTACCATTGCTACCTCAAGCTACTAAACCATATCTTGTAGCTCCTCTTCCAGGTGCCTCTTGAACACTGTCAGGGACAGAGACTCCACCACCTCCCTGGGCAGGCCATTCCAGTGCCTGACCACTCTCTGAGAGAAAAAGATTTTCTTTCTGTCCAGTCTTAACCTCCTCTGGAACAACTTGTGGCCATTTCCTTGTGTCCTGTTTGATACCTGGGAGAAGAGGCCAAACCCCTCCTCATCAGGAAGTTGTAGAGTGCAATGAAGTCTGGAGTACTGCATCTAGTTCTGGAGCCCCCGGTACTAGAAAGGCACTGAGCTGTTAGAGTGTGTCCAGAGGACGGCCATGAAGATGATCAGGGGGTTGAAACACCTCCACTACAAGGACAGGCTGAAAAGGCTGGGGTTCTTCAGCCTAGAGAAGAGAAAGCTTCCTGGGGACGTTATAGAGGCATTCCAATGCCTGAAGGAGGCCTACAGGAAAGCTAGGGAGGGACTTCTTATTAGGGCATTTAGTGACAAGACAATAGGAAATGGTTTTAAACTGAAAGAGGGCAGATTTAGTGTAGATATTAACAAGAAGTTCCTTACTGTGAGGTTGGTGAGACACTAGAACAAGTTGACCAGAGAGGTTGTGGATTCTCCTCCTTGGAGGCGTTCAAGGCCAGGTTGGATGGAATTTTGAGCAACCTGGTCTAGTGGGGGATTTCCCTGCCTTTAGCAGGGGAGTTGGAACTAGATGATCTTAAAGGTCCTTTCCAACTCAAACCATTCTATGACTCTATGATTCTATGACTCATATGCAGCTTCTGCACTATTGGAATGTTTCACTTCACAGTAAAAAGATAAAACAATGAGAATTCCTGCTGTCTGTAGTATCACAGAATTACAGAATTGTATGGATTGGAAAGGACCTCTAGCAACCACCGAGTCAGTACCACAGACTCAGAACCACAATAGTGGAGGAGCTGCTAAGAGAGACACTTTCAGAGGGATATTGGAGAGAAGACTAAATTGTGATACATCCTTCAGCTGGTCAGTTTTGTTTATTTATGACATTTGAATCTGAGCAGTTAAATGCTGAAGTTTATTATGGAAATCTAAAATCCTATTATTTCTTTTCCTTTCCTCTTGAGTCTACTTTTTGCTTATTTTATATGTCTTTCAGTTTTCCTTTCCTGTTACCATTAGAATTACTTTTCTTTCTATTTTCTCAACACTTGAAAGTCTATCCTGATTGTAACTCTGCATGGTAACTAGAGGAAAATACTACCGCCAGGAGAAACAGGTGAGTAACTGATGTTGAATCTTGATTGTTATCAACTCTTTGACTTTTCTCAGGAATGTTGCTGTGCTGGAGGATGTTAATGACTGCCATAAATTTTGTCTTTGATCTGCAGAAAATTCCTGGCCACATTAATCCCCTGGCTATTGTGGGCACCCTCCATTTAGTCTAAACAAGAAGCAGATAAGCTCCTGTATGAAGTAGAATTGCTGAAAACAGTAGAAGCCACCACCCAGGTAGCTAGCCTATGAAGAAAACCTGAATCATGAACTAATCTGTGAAGAACAAAGAACTTTCCTGGGAAATTATTATATATTCATTGCCTGAAACATCAACTGATAGGAGCTAAGTGTTTAAAAGCAATCAGAAAGCTGGGAAAGAACAAATATGCAATGTGGGTGGCCTCAGGAGAAAGCCAAGAGGAAAAGCTTCTGTTGAGCTAAGTACCTACTGGAAAAACAGAGTCAGATTTGTGAGTGAGGGAATAATCTTCTGGAGTTTGTTCCAACTGTGTTCAGGGAAACAGGACTTTGTGTACATTCTTTACAAATATACAAGATTTCATCAGAAAAACATCTGGCCAAAGTCAACAGTTTCTCCTACTAAAAGAAAAAACAGGTTAAGATAGTAATTAGCTGCTAACTGTTTGAGCAGGACAACAGGTAATTGAAAATTGTATTTTTTTTAAGTTTGTGTGTTTTTTGAGAGTGTAGACTTTTTCAGGCTTGAGAAACTCATTACATGTACGTGACTGGCTCTTTGAGGCTCAAGGAATTGGAGCGCTGCATAGCTCAGATCATCTCTTCCCCATACCTGATAGAAATGTAAATGTGGTGTATGAGTGATTCTAATGAGTGTGCAGGTGAATAACCAAATTCTCTTACATTTGGTTCTCACAATACTTGCAAAGATAATTTTCATTTTTATTGCCATATATGGTTAAGTGGGATTAGAAGACCATAAATTCACACCGAAGTGAGCCTAAGGCTAGGCAGAGGTGTTTCAGGCTGCTCAGCTGGTTAGTTCAGTGTCAGAACCTTTCTGTCAGTAGGAGCTGGGTCACTAACATTGCTTCTATTGGGCTGCAGTTCAGTGATGGAGTGGGAGCATTAGAAAGCTTATTTCTATTTTGATACTTCTGTCAACACAAGGCTTTTTCCTAAATTGCATGATGATTTTCTGACTGATAGGATTTTTAAAGTTTAGAATTCTCCTGAACCTTACCTGAAATTTCTTTCTAGAGGTAATAAAGATTTCTGACTCAAATTTATTTGAAAAATTGATACATTTTTTTCCTAAATGGCAAGTGGCGTTTTGACTGATTTTTTATTATTCTTGTTTTTCTACAGATATCTTTATATCTGTAAATTTATTTGTATATAAATTTATATATACAATTAATACTTGTATATAAATTGTATATATTTATAACGTATATCTGTAAAATTTTTTTCATTTTTCAGCTTGGTTTCAGATTAATTAGTTTATGAAAAAATATCTGAAGTCCTCATCAGCTAATATTGTCAGTGCTTCCTTTCCCTTGGGGCTACATGCATGTATTTAAACTCCTGAGACTGAAAAAGAGAAGTAATCCCATGCTCCATTTCTATCAGAAAGAAAAATTACCAATATAAGCCAGATATCTTGAAATTTACCTGCATCCAGGAACAAGTCAGTTTTTGAGTCTTCCTGGATTAAAAATAAATATATCACAATATATTTGTATTTATCAATTAGTTGTGAGAAACCATTTGGAAAATTTTACTGCTATGAGATCAGAACGGGAATGAAGTCTTTTGGTAACAGTATTTGAATTATAGATTCACAAATGTTAGTCATTAAATGTTACAGCTATTTGATTTTGATTTTGAAGTAACATATCTGATGTCTTTTGAATTTCTACTCAAAAGAAAGCTTGTTATTGCAAGTACGATCACAGGAGTTGTCTTTAATTTTCTTGCTTTTCATAGACTTGGTAGGGATCATAAAACCTGAAAGGAAGGATGCCTGTACTACAACTCTCCTCTCCCCTTGACCCCGCTGCGTGCAGGCTACAAAGGGATTTTGCTCTGCTATAGCCTTTTTCACAGCTATTTTGTGAAGAAGAAAGCTACCTGTTCAGCAGTATCTTAACCTTCCAAAAGTGCAATCTTTGCTTTGAAAATTCTTTACAGAATTTAATATGCAATAAATTGTGTATTTAATGCAATTAATTGTGGCAGATTTTATTGCCATTGGATAAGGTCTCCTGTAAAACAGAAGACGGAAAAAAGAACATATAGAGTATAACAGTGCCTTAAACAAAAATATCCAGACTATCTAAGATGACATGCTGTTTGAATATCTCCTAAGTAACTCTGATCCCTCTCTTTATCATTTTCTCATTCTCAAAAGGATAAAAGTGATTAGAACAGCAAACACCTGGCATGTTGGTCACGCAGCATGACTTTACATTGTAATCATCTCGTCAAGGAGCTGAAAATAGCATTGTGCTGCAGTGTTCAAGCAGTTCTGCTTCAGGAAGGAAGACAATAACCAGCATTTGGCAGCAGCCTACACACATACTAACTGTGAGCGATACAGAAGTATTCCAGAAATTGCATACCTCGTCTAATCTTGAAAACATTCATTCTGCTTCCCCTGGCAATGTATCACTGAGACCCACACACTTCTTGTCTCCAAGAGAAAGGTGGTGGGCATTTACGGTGCTGCACAGAACCATAAAGAAATCTTCTGTATAGTAACACTTGTTCCAGCTTTCAGCAAAATAGTGCATAAAATTAAATTAATTCTAGCATATTCAGTGTGCCATATAAACTGCAGGAAAGAACAGCAAAAACTAAAAAAACAAACAAACAAAAGCTTTACTTGAATGAATGAAGCTGATAAGAAAGAAAGAAATCAAGGGTTTTCAGGCAAAGAAAGACAGAAAATCTGCCTGACATGAAACCATGAGAAACAAATAACGTGTGTTAAAGGGAACTAGAGGAAAATATAAGGTTGAGGTGGGCAGGTCCAAACCAGAGAGAACTGATTGTATAGCAGCAACAGGGCTATATTTCATGATTCATGGTTTTTAGACTGCAGCAATATCAATTTTAAACAAGATATTTGGACAAGACATCTCGACAAAAGAGAATTTCTTGAAGGGCATCAAGAAGGTGGGAAAAAGACTCACCTAATCTGGCAGCATGACAGTGCCATTGGTGAAAATAGTGATGGCTTGATTTAAACCACAGTGCATAGGGCTTTCAGTAATGGACTGAGAAGCAAACAGATTTTGCATCGTGAGGGATTACAGAGATTAAAAAAAGGTTAGAAAATAGGCTTTTTTTCAAATGTGGATGTCATAGTGACAGGAAATCTTTCTGAGTTTTTTGAAAAAAAAAAAATACACAAACTTTGGAACTTGTCAGTCTCTATATTTTAATATATGGTCACTCATCAAATGCACAGCTAAAAAATTCACCAGTGGACTAAAGATGCTTGCAAACTTTTGGATTTTGTTAATTACATCTTTCAGTGTGAGTACTTTACTTTGTGAGTCGTGTCAAAAACCAGTCATTTAACATTGGTGGTTTCTGTCTGTGCAACTGGAAGATGAATTTAGTATACATATACAGTTTCTTAGGACTCTTTCTGCAGGCTGGAAATCTAAATGCATCAGTTTCTAAATGACCAGTACAGCAAAAATGAGTGTTGTGCCTTGTGCACATCTTTCATCTTTCCATTTATTGATCCTAGATTGCACATTCTGTGGCTTCAGATCAGCAGACAAATGGGACTTGACATTTCTCTGCATGGGATATTGCTTACAATTCAGTTTAGACTAGAGGAAACTTCTAACTCCTTGATTTGTAGCTTATTGCAAATTCCTTTGCTGGCGTCACAAGCATACAAACAAAATCTGGTATATCGCATGCCATTTTTAGTAATTCTATGTGAGAGAAAGACTGCAAAGTCATAAAGAGTGATTTCCCATGTCCTTCCTGAGAGCTGGTCCCTTCTGCCTCAAGATGGATCCAACTGGCAGTGCAAATGTTCATGTTACCACTCTGCACAATGAACCTTAAATTGTCAACAGGAATTCTTGGCATTTATATAATGCTATCCTGGCATTAGCTAATTAATTCTTATAACACTATTGGGACATGAGTCACCAAACACCTTTAGAAAGACCTTCATTATAATACTGCTGGCAGTTTTATTCTGAAGTGAAACGATTACTAGTACTCATCTCAAACAGAAGGTAGAAGGTGTAGTTGTTACTAAGTTATACTTCTTGAAAATAAGAAGAAAGAATTGAAAAATTGTTAGAAGCTTGGTAAAAGAGAGATGTTTATACTTTTAAATCTTGCTTCAAGCCCCTTGTGTGTCAGTAGGAGGTAAAACTGGTAGATTTTGAATTAAATCTCAAGGGCTAGTATCTGGAATTAAATGCACATCGACTAATGTGCTTGACATAAACCCACATCCCCTTTAGATGTTCAATAAACTTTGGTCTTCTCTCCTTAGCAGCTGGGCCTCACAGACATGATGGACAGATGCCTTTAGTCTACCTTTAGCAGAGTAACACTGCTTGTCAGAACAAACCCTGCTGCAAGAATGGAAATTTCTTTCTTTCCATTCAGCTCCAGGATAGGACAGGTTATCAGTAGTTCAGTCCCTGAGTACACTGTGTAGGTGATGGAGGGGCAGAGTGCTTCCCCAGTGCTCTTTCAAGTGGAGTCAGGCACTCTATACATGGTTAAAACTGGAAATGCAACTGCATTGTTGAGCCAGAAATGAAAGGATACTCCTTTTAGGCACACCCCACAATGTCACTCTTCCTAGCCTGGTAATTACTGCTCACTCCTACTTAAAAGCAATCTGCTACCTTTCCAGTCGTGTACAAAACTCACAAACTGATAATTTTCCTGTAAGTACTGTGACTGCTAAGGAAGAGGAGGAGGAACTTTCAGAAGGGAACGTGCAGTTACTTTCACCCCAGACAAACAGAGTGCTGCTGTGGTACAAGGGTACACAGAAATACAACAAACTTCTTGTACTTCTATTTCTGCTGCCGGCTGCTGATTTCCACAGGGCAGGAATGACTTCTCTGGAAGTAACACATCCAGAAAATGCATCACTCACATTCCAAAACAAGCAAACAAAAAGTTAAAATAAATCAATTACACTGTGGGTCATATCCACAATATATTTTGGTGATTTAGCTGTTTGCTATGAGGACTGCTGAATCAAAGCACATCACAGTTACTTTTCTTCCTTCCTCCACCACTCCAGCCCCTAAAAAACAAGTGTGTGCCAGCTCAGAGGTCAACACAGGAGTAGACATAGATCTGGATGGTTGTGACAATAATGCATCATGCAGATTGCTTGTACAGCAAACTCAAAAACAGGAGGAATGACCCAGAGAAAACTTCTAATGTTGCTTTTTTAAAAATTATATATATGAAACCAGTCTGTTGTGTTTTCCCAGTTATTTACTCAAATTAATGTCATCTTCAATCTCTTATACAACTAGTGTGAGTGTAGCTGACTGTTGGTTCTCTAGAAGTCTTTGCAACTCAATGTTCATTCATTAAAAGCTGTTTTAATGTCATACTTAGAAAATAAAATTTAAACTAAATGCTTTAGAGAAGTTATTCAATATCGTGGCTGCAGAACCTATTATGACAACAGAACAGAGTTTTCAGTTGAATGTGTAGAACAAAATAGAGCGGAGAATCATTTTAACGTGCTTAGAGGCAAGTAACCTCAGGCGCACCCAGCCAGGGGTTGATGCTGGGGCCAGGCTGTTAAACCCCTTAATTAATGAGCTGAACATTGAACTATGCCACATCCTCAGCAAGTCTGTAGATGGTAAAAAATGGCGTGGTGGCTGATAAACCAATGGGCAGTGCTGACATTCAGAACCTGAGTTGATTGGAGAAATGGGCCAACAGGAGCATCATGGAGTTCAACAAAGGGAGATGAAATGTTCTGCTTCTGATGAAGAGTAACCCCATGTGCCTGTAACACTGAGGGCTGACCAGCTGGAAAGCACCTTTGCAGAGAAGTACCTTTGGGGCTATGGCAAATGAGTTGACCATGAGTGAGCAATGAGCTTACTATGGAAGGCCAACAATCCTCGTGGACTGCATTAGGAAAGCCTTTGTCAGAAGGATGAAGGAGGTGATCCTTTCTCTGCACTCAGCATTGGAGTGGCCTCATCTGCTCTACTTGTCCAGTTCCATACTTCCCAATAAAAGAAAGCTATGGACTTACTGGAGTGAGTTCAGCACAGGGCTATGAAGATAACCAAGGCAGTGAATCATCCTTCATATGAGGAGACACTGAGAGAGATGAGATTATTAAGCTAGGAGAAAGGAAGGCTCAGAGGGGATCATACTCATGGTTCCATCCACCTGATGTGAGTGAATGGAGACTTTTTTCAGTAGTACCCACTAAGAGGATGAGAAGCAGTAAGCACAAATTGAAACACATGAAATTCCATTTGAACACAAGAAACTTTTTTTTATTTTGCAGGTGGTCAAACACCAGACCAGGTTAACCAGAGTGATCATGGAATTTTTGTCATTGAATATGTTCAGAACTTGATTGGATATAGTCCTGGGCAACTCGCTCTAGGTGATCCTGCTTGAGCAGGAGGAGTAAACTAGATGGTTGTCGGGAGTCCATGCCAGCCTAAAAGTTTCTGTGATTCTGTGAAGATAAACCATAAAACTGATAGTATATAGAAAATAATGTTCCCATTAACAGGGCTTTTTAAAGCAGCCTCACCCTGAAGCAAACATCCACATTCAACTCTTTCCTTGCCTTGCCATTTTACCTTGGTGATGTTCACTGGAATATCTCCTTTTCCCCACTCCTCACGTTTCTGACAAGAAATTGGACAAAAATGTTAGTCATTAAGGCCAGAGTATGCAAGGGTAGTGTCAGAACAAAGTCTCTGAATCTTGCTGGGCCTGGATGGAACAACACAGGTGTCACTTTTTCTCATCCAGCATGACCTCCATTCTAACCCTCACTGGGATCATGCAACATATCCAGCTAGGTATTCCTCCCTCGTAGCAAAATTTAGTGTGTTGTGTCTGAACTCCTTTTCCTATCTTCTCCATCACATACTGCTCACTGCCTTATCCTTGAAAAGATTGTAGTATCGAGCAGTGCCATCTGTTTCTCTGCTAAGCTTCCATGTCTCTGAATTACTCATTGGTAAGTCAAGATTCTGATGCAGTTAAAGAAGTCCAAATAAATGTTCTTTCCCAGAGTTGGTACTGAAAGAGAAGATAGTTCCATTTCTGGAAGAAAGGGTTTAATGGAGTCTGAAATGGTCTGTGGTTTGAGACTAGATGTACATCTGAAACTGAGGTGATTAGTCACCATTTCATATTTCAGGATCCAAAATACACATCCTGAAAATCCTCATTTATATGTTATCTATCTGTATCAAAATAGCTTACATTTTATCCGTGAAGTTCCCCAGGAGCTTGTGTGAGTTCTGCTTCTGAGCATGTTATAGAGCTCGTGACATCCACACTGTACTTGGCAGATAGATTTTCTCTAGAAGAAGAAAGACTTGCATTTCATTTTCTACATCAGTGGGAAGGATAATGCTTGTCAGATATGCAGTAGGAAATGAAATGCGTACAAGATTTTCTTGGCATCCAGATTTTTTTCTTGTTTGTGAGTGCCCAAGCCAAAGACTCTTGCTTACATTGCATGGTCCACCGAATACTTTGGAGATGTCCTGAGGCCAACAAGAAGACATGTCTTTAAAAATACAGACCACTGAATTGGCTTATATTTAATATTCACAGTGGTAGCTTTCTTGCTGCTTTTGCTCTGCAGGTCTACAAAATAAACATTCTCCTTAAGACTGATTGTTACAATTCCTGTCCAGATTTAGCTCTGCTTAAAGGTTAAAATCCACCAAGGGGAGAAGATGGATGTGAATGAAGAGTTGCTGTCAATGCTCAGCTTGCAGTTAAAGTGTTAAACATGCTTAATGTTTAGGAAATTCTAACTTCCAGACTTCAAAAAAGAATTAAGATCATATTAGGAAGATTCAGCTCATAGTTAAAAAATGTTAAAAGAGGAGTGAAAATTATGATGAAAGATTTGCACAGAATTAGGGGCAAAAAATAAAAAAAAGGCAAGAACACATGTCCACTCTCTTCTTTCCTTCTTCCCAACTCTTCTCCCCTGATAGCACCCCTACAATTACTCTAATACAGGTATATCTTGTTCTAGTATGTGTATTCCCAAAGAATGACAAAAATTTTGTGAAACAGAATAAAGAATTAGAAAACATTTCTCTAGTAGAAGGTTCAGGAAGTTCAGTCTATTTAACTTAAAAAAGAAAAAGAAAAGAAAAAAAGAGAATGCTACAGATACATAGTCAATAAATACATATAAGAGAAGCATTAGAATAGACAGCTCTTCAATCTGTCCTACAAATATGTAAATGACTCTAATGGAACGTGAAGTCAGAGAAATCTAGTCTAGAAGTAAAATGTAGTTGTAAAACTGAAGGTGTCTAAGCAATGGAACAATCTACAGAGTGGATTCTCATTTTTCACATTCTTAAATCTCAAGTGGACCTATTTATAAAATATATTTCTCTATTTTAACTGCAGTTATAGAAATTAGCTACCAAAGTGATCCATTTCCTATATCCTATATCTAATTTCAAGCCTGATAACAAAAATCCTTCATAACCTTAACAGTACATTTTCTGCTATCATTTCCAGAGACATAAAGTAAATGCAAATATAGATGTTCCTAATAGCAAACCGTACTGACAGCTTGTTTGTTAGGATTCCTGTGTGAGGATGAGTTGTATCCTGTTGAACTGTTTACACTGCTGCTATACATTGTCCATATACGAAATAAAATGCTTTCAAGTGAAAATGCATATGCTTCCAAATGTATTGTTTATTTTTTTAAGAGTTTTTCAGTAAATGAATTTTGGTGAATATCTCTCTCTGGGGAGAAAGAGAGACAGAGAGCAGAGTCCAGGTGGGAGCAATGCTGGCGGGAAGGACCAGGAAAAGCAGATGCCATTTGTTTGCCTTCTGATTTCTTGAGTTTAGAACAGCTTCAGCCAATTAAAGGTCTTGTAAAAGGGCTGTGTGAAACTGAGTATTAGCTCACATTATTATTATAATAGGTCCTGAAATGTCAAGATGCTTTTTATGTGAAACACCTGTGAAAAGCCACACACAAAGACTGTGTAAGGAAGAGATCAATGGTACAGGTGTGTGAAGCACTATTTAAAAAAAAAGAAAGCGTTTTCAAAGTTTGTATCTTCTCTGGTACCAGCAACTTCTTATTGCATCAACTACTTTATTATTTTTGGAAATTTTTGTTGCAGTTCTGTCTCTGAAACAGTTGTCTCTCTGGAGCTGCTCCACTTAGCATGGGATGGGTTTCCCCTGGCACAATTGGATCTACTGAGTATAGCAAAAAGGGCTGCATAAGCTTTACATGTCGTAACACAATTTGAAATGACCTTCAAAGAGTTCTCTCATTCCCTCCTGGAGTATTTATGATGAAGGGAAAAGGCAAGGAGTTGCAACTGCTATAAAAAGGCAATAGAGGCAACTGCAACACAGACAATCCTGCTTCTGCTGCTACCAAGGATGTAAGCTTCTGCGCCTCTGCTCCCTGCATTGATTTACAGTACTAGTTAGATTACAGCGATATATGAGCAGCAACATATGAACTTAGCCATTTGAACCTTTGTGCTGTGAAATCTCAATGGATTCAAAGCTGATTCTTTTAGTATAGAATGAGAACTACAGTATTATTGCCAATATATTCTCTAAAATGCATTACTGTTCTTTAGCATATTTTTTACCCTTTTACCATCTAAACTTTAGATTTACAGGATGTTCTGTGTTACTAATACACTGTTCTTTGCATAGAAGCATAAGCCCATTCAGATTCCTTTGCCTGCTGGAGTATCAGTGCTGTTTTCAAATCTTGCTGATCTTTCTTCTCTTCATTTTGGAGCAGTAGTGACTTCCCCTGTGCTGGTTGGACTAAATTAGTCTGCATTTCTCTTGTCTGTTCTGCTGAACTCTGATGGCTTACCAGAAATCTCTGATGCTTATACGCTGTCCTGCTAAATTTAAGTGGGTCAGAAACTCTCACCACGCTGTCACAAAAGCTATTTTTAAAGTTAATACAGCTCAGAGCTGGATTAATGAGAGCACATCCCTCTAACTGTGCAACTGCGCATGAGCTCAGTATGGTCCAGTGGGAAACTGCCCTTGGCAGACACATGAGGAGTATCTTTCTGTGTCAATGCTCAGGGCCACCTGTTCAGATGGCCTAGTGCCCTGTCACAACTTGGTCATACAGCTGACTTTGGATGTTTATAAAAGGACAGGTTTAGGGCCATCCATGGAATATCACTAGAAATGTCATCTCATCAGCAGTTGAGTGTGTGACAGCATATACAGCACATGCCCACTTCCTTTCATTATTCTATGTTACTAAAAATATATCAGAACTGTCAAGAATACAGAGTTTCTGGGACATACTTCTGGCTGCCAAGAACAAATACATTCTTCACTAGAAGAAGATGCGAGAACAAGATGGAGAAATGGGCTCTTCCTGTATCTGTTTGAATTAATAAGTAGTTAGACTAATTTCACAGAGTTTTGTTCATTTTTACAAAATGAAAATTTTTCCATGTAATGAATATAAAGGATTTTGCTTTATATGAGTTACCCCCACCAAACCTTTACTTTCCATTTTCATTTTATACACAGAAGCTCCACACGGCTGCACAAAGACAATTCACAAGTAACCTGCAAATGTCACTTGTGTGAGATGTGGCAGAAGTAACATGTGATAGGAATACTTTCCCTAGTTGAAGTAAGGCAACATAAGGATGCTCAATAATTCAACATATTTACTTGTGTCTGTTTACCTATGTGTCTTTATTCCATTTTGTAACAATACCCAAACATTCAAATATTATCCAATGTTCAGGGTTTTTTTTTTTTTTTTTTTTTTTGCAGTAGAACAATATCCTGTAGCAAAATTACTGTAAAAACTGTAAAATTTACTTTCTATTTCCACCTCACATGACCCTGAGAAGGAGATTTTTTTGTCATGTCCAGAAACCAAATGCATTTGTATCATAAAATTTGAAGGAGAATGTGACCTCAGAGGGAGGAAACAGAATCTTCAGGTATTTCTACAGACAAGTTATTATTGCCTACTTAGTCTTTGAACAATCCTTGTGACGTACTGATAGGTGTAAATAACAGCAACCTATATTGAGTCATTTCTGGATATGCATATTCATATTCATCTATATTACTATGCATTACTGCTTGGCTTCTGGCTGGACAACAGGGTAAGGAAAATTGAGTTTCGTGCAACTGTCTTGTCCAAAAATCAAGATTCTTTCAAGTAGACAGAAGCAGTTAATTGAACAGAATTACAAGTTAACATTTTAAGTCATCTTAAATACTGGTAAGAAACTGAAAATAATAGTTTGACTCATCTGCGTGAATGATCTGATTGTAATTTCATATTATTTCGTGTGTCAGTTTCAAATAGCAACATTAATACAGTGCTATTTTTTCATTATTTCTTTGTGGAACTGTCCTGTTCAAAACCTGAGCTAGCTGCTCATACTTAACTAGTCAGATTAACAAAATACAAGCTTCCTTTCAGTGTAATTACAAGTTACATTACTTTACTTACACAGACATTGTCAAATCAAACTCCCTAGCAAAAACACTTATGCCTGAATAGAAGCACCTTGCTCTTATGTGAACAGTTATGAAGAGAAATATCTCATCTGTACAATAATCCGAATTCTTAAGGGTCTCTTCTGCAAACTCTGTTCTTGGTTTACAGACATCCCATGCTTTTGCAATCACAATATAGTTTACTGTGTACTCTCTGGGGTGCCACAGACACACAGATAGTGTGCCACAGACACACAGATAGTGTGCCACAGACACACAGATAGTGCAAGACCATAGAGGTTTCTAAGCACAGAATACAAAAACCGAAATAAAATAGAGTGAGCTGGTGGTTTTATGCTCCTGAAAAGCATACTCTGAAGATCTTCAGCCACTGTGTGATTAGATTTTTCTTATTTCGAAAATTTAGTTACATAGGCACATGCATACTCAGTCTTGATGAGTCACAAATAAAGAAGTTGAAAACACTGAGTTAAGAAGAGACTGACACAGAAAACCTCTATCTCCTAAAATTGCAGTATTTTGGGAAAATAGTTCTTTCCTCTGACTGCTCTTTGAGTATCAGAGAAAGAAGTGGAACGTGGAAACTCAACAGAAAGTCTTTGCAGCCTCTCAGTAACGGTCTTACACCAACTTGGGACATATAAGTTGATGCCATTGTTATAAGCTTAAGCTGAGTCTAACTCCTGTCTAGGTTTGAAAATACGTGCTTCAAGGACAGACTGTGACTGGATACAGTGATGTTTTGTTTGAATAAATAAATAAATGTTAAGGCCTGTGTATGTGCAGCCTTCCTGTTTTATGTAACCACTATTAATGAGGTTTTTGGAGCTAAACCCAGCAAGAAATTTTCTGATGTATTTCTGGTATCGTCCTCATCAAAGATAACTACATTAAGCTTTCATGGGCAGAAACATTTTCTGACTGATAAGTAGACCCTTTAATAAAATGGGGTTACAGAGAACTACACAGTCCTGGGGTGACTACCAAGAAAGAACTGCTGAGCACATGCTGATCCAATTCATGGAAAATAATCATCTTTTAGAGAGAATAAGTAGGCCAGTATGTTGGGCAGCTGGGTATCAATAAATTCCCACTGTCTGCTTGCACCAGCTGGTAAATCTCAGTTCAGAGAGCTGGCCAGCCCGGGTCTTTACTGGGCGTGTTAAGATAATCTGCATTTCTGAGAATCAAGATCTGTCTGTGTTTGGCTTCCAGCCAGAAGCCAAGTAATAACATAGAAGAAGGTTGCATTTGGGTTTGCAACAGACTTCTTGTATCAAGTTATTGGAGATTGTGCTGGCAAGGAAGATGCATTGGAGGATACAGTAAAGACCAGGTGAAGTCTGAACACTTCAATGAACAAAATATTCACAACTGTAATAAATTGCGTGTGATCTGCCAGTGTAGTAAGAGGTTCAGGAAAGCTAAATGATGAACATATGTAAAATGTAACAGACCTCAAAGTGATATGGATCTCAGCGTTTATTTGTCTGCTTATTCATTCATTCATTCATTCATTCATTCATTCATTCATTCATTCATTCATTCATTTATTTTCCCTGAATCAAAAGGCAAAGCATATCCTATTCTCAGTTTTTAAAGCCTTATCCATCACTGACCTATGTTTCTTCTCTAAAACTTTGCTCAGAAAATTGAACCCTGACACAGCTCTGTCACTGTATAGAAACAAGAACACAGCATCTTTAGAACAAGAAGTAGAAATACAAAGTTCTTGGACCCTATATTTATCAGTATTTTTAAAATGAAGTCTACTACTATACTTCCCAAATCAGTACCAGTTTTCCTAAAAGCCAATAAGTCATCCTAATGGTTGTTAAAATTGAAACTTTAGAATTTTTCCTAAGAGAACAACTTCTTCCCAGAGGGACTCCAGAACCAAGAAATCTAGAGAAAGCTTGTATGCAAGTTTAACACCAGTCTTCTAACAGCTTAAGTAGTATACACATATTATACATATAATAAGTGAATGACCACTTTTTTAAAAGTATTTTCGAAAGAAATAGGTGAGTGGTTGTTAAAATTGCATACCAGAAGGCAACATTGAAGCTTTTCCATGCAGACACTGCATAACATTGTCATTTTCCCACAAAAATGAACCTGATTTGTCAACACTAAACCATTCCATTTTGTTTTAGCTTGTTTAAATTAAATAGGCTCCTATTAGAAGAGTAAAGGAGTTTTTTAGATTTCTAACCGTTTTATCAACAGAATTACAGTCCAGAACCAGACCTTTTAGTAAATCTGAAGGAAAGACCATTCACTTGTGGGTTGTGTTTGTGCAGTTACAATGGGGCTGCAATTTGAATTAGAAAGACAAAGATGGAATCCTAGGCTGCCTGATCTAGTGGTTGGCAGCCCTACCCACAGCAGGAGGGTTGGAACTCAATGATCTTTATGGTCTCCTCTAACCTAAGTTACTCTATAAAAAGGCAGATTTCACTCTTAAGCAGGAACTGAAAAAAGAAACAAACAAACAAAAAAAAAAATACAAAAACAGACAGCCAAGGACAATCTCAAAACTTGCTTCTTTTCTTTGAGAATGATTGAGTTGGTCTCCATGTAAGTCCACCTAGATTCTGGGAATGTATTTTGTACTTGGTTAGGGACTGCCATCTATTGGTTGAAATTAATAATGCTGAAGAACATGTTGAATCTGCCTTAAAAAATATCTAGTTCAAATGGAAACATACATATGGTCTCAAACTACACCACTGTATTGGTTTCAGCTAACTGGTAATTTACATCTGAGACAATTTTGACATACTATTTTAGAGTTATCATAATATCATCCTGAAGGTTCTATTCACTGCAGAGATGTATGTTTAGAAAATTCCAGCATTGCTCTATTGTTCTATAGAACTACTGAGAATTTAAGGTGAATTTTCTGGAATTCATAAAGAAATGCTTGTCCTTCCTTCCTTCCTTCCT
>VXAB01010929.1:80202-94236 GCA_013399175.1 Odontophorus gujanensis | reverse complement strand
TTGCCAATAAAAACATTTAGGATTTAAAATAATCCTGCATCATCCAGCACTTGTCTCCACATCCTGCAGAATGTGACAAGCGATGTGTTCTCCAACACAGAGAGATGCTCCTCGTGCTGGAGGTGTCTGTGTGCCTGTGCAGGTGGGTGTGTACATATCTGTAAAGCTCAGTCTCACTCAGATACTGCAGTGGTAAAGCAGCCAGGTGTGGGAAAGAATGACCTCACATGGAGGGGAATGAGTAACTCACTGCATTCCCCCATCCCCAATTCTCATATTCAACAGCTGCTGACTGCACAAGTTCTTCAGCATTCACGTCTGGCCTTTATAGTTATGAGAGAAACAAATTTCACGGCCATTTTGACACTGCAGATGAGCTGTGGATTTGTAACTGTAATTTTGGAGAACTTTCACAAGAGGGTGCAGGGAGCTAATATTTCTGCTGGTGGTTTCAGCAGCTGGCATGCTGTACTGCAGTAACATCGTGGCAGCATGCTTTGTTGTAGATGTCTGATAATTCCTCTCCCAGGAAACACCATTTTGAATGCAGCTAAGTGACAAAGGTTCCTTCACCATCTGGCTGTGTCTCTGATTCTCTCTGGGAAGTGATTTAAAAAGTACAGACAAATACACAATGTGTGTCTGTGCACAGAAATCATCCCAGGCTTACCCAAGGGGGAAATGCTGTGCTCGTTTTCTGTCTGTGTCTCTCAGATGCTTTGGTGTGGGAGAAGGGTGACCTGCAAATAAAAGAAATGGATTGCTGTCCACAGAGGAAGGGCTGTCTAAATATTGTCCTCTATTCACAAATAAAATTCACCCTCTTCCATCTGTGTTTTCAGGAATACAGAAATGACTGTGTTTACCACAGACAAGACCTGAAGGTCAGACCCTCTTCCTCAGGACCCTTCATTCTTCTTTTCCAGCTAGGGAACTGTTGGATGCACTGATTTCCACATTTTGTTCCCTCGAATGGTTTAAAAGTCATCAGTAACATGCATGAGTGCTGTGAGCTTCCCAGCTGTGAGCCCATGGAATGCTGTGGGATTCTGACAAAAAGTGTTGGGCAAGGAAACCCTTGTGTGAAGCTAAACTCAATTCTGACACTCAGAGAATGTTTTCAGGTGGTGTCCCAAGTGCAGGTAGGAAATTTGGGTAGTAGCTGGATGTACCTCAATTTCTCAACAGTATCCCTCTGGGTAGAACAGATTTTTGCTGCAGCTGTGTTAAGGAAAGCCTGTGTCCATAGCAGAAAGAGAAAATCATTAGATTATTGTCCAGCTTCCCAAATTGTGATTTAGGGATATATGTTTTCATAATGAACTCCAGCCCTTTCCCCACCATGTGCTGCACTCATGGCAGACAAATGCACCATCACCCACAGGAAAATTAGTTAGAGCAACTTCTTGTCTGTTTCTTGTGTATAAGTTTTCTGTGAATCAAAACTAACAGTGCATATGTATTGAGAAATCAATTTTGTAGAGGCTGATTTCAAGGAAGGGTTTTGGCCTGGATGCCCAGAGTGACAGTAACAGAAGTCAGCTATGGTTATTACTGCTAATTATCCTCACATCCATCTGAAGCTGAGCCAGCAGAGTGCTTTCTCAAAGGCTGGCACACACAGGTACATGCATTGTGCTTGGATACCCTGAGGAACATCATCTGTGGAGATTAGACTCCTGTCTGGCTCTGAAGAGGTGTGGGGTACTGGGGAGACTTAGCAAGAGCCTGGGCAGAGAGGGTGAGTAGTAAAAACCTGCTTTTTTTTAAAATCTGCTTGTTAGGCAATGGTAATTCTATGAAGCTTGAGGAGTCACCAAGAAAATGCAGACCAAACTGAATCTTAAAATACTCCGCTCCTTGGGACACTTCTTCAGTTTCTTCCACTGCAGCCAAAACCAACATATTCTCTCTAGAACAGCAACCATAACAAGGGCATAAACTCAGAAAGCAATGGCATTAAGAGCAGTAGCATAAATCAAACCCTATTCCCAGGCTACAGGGTGTCACTGTTTCCATACTCTTAATTCCCTCCCAAGTCACTTCCAGCTTATGGCGTGTGTCTTTGCCAAAATATCACTGCCTAAGACACCATCAGCTGCACAGTGGAAAAAGTGAGAGCTGGAATTGATATATGCCATACTGAAGTTCTGATCTCCCGGATAAACCTCAAACCTTACTGGAAAAAAAAAAAAAAGCTATAGCTGAAGAGTTTTCCAGGGAAAATGCAAAGTTATCCGTCATCAACGTTGCATTGTGAGTTAAAGGAGAGAGGGGGAAACAGAAAAAACTGTAACAATGGAAAAATGTATTTTCTTATTATTAAGCTGTGAATATTACGTGTTTGTGATGAGTAAATATATATAAAGAAAAAAAAAAAGAGCATAATGCCTAATCCATCAATATAAGATTTTTGTAAGATTTTTATAAGATTCTACTTATAAATAGTGTTAATCCTAGTAAGTTACACTCCAGGCCCATAACAGGGCCAATAATAACATCTCAGAGTGAACTGTGGAAACAGCTCCTGAAGACACATACTTTTCTCTTGGTTGCACAGCTAACGTGGCCTTCCCTGGTCCTTGAGAAACTACTTGGAAAACAGAAAAGAGTTTGAATTATTAAGGGCAGAACATTCTTCCACCATATTATGTAGAACCTATGAAAACGGGTGGCAATATCAAGTATTGTAAGTTGAATATATGTGCAAAATTGCATTGCAGATTTGAGTCACTTTATAGTTATAGCACTTTGTCATAGATGATATTTTAATCATACTGGAATGATTGATCTTACACTAAAGAAGAATATCTCATAATAGATTTTAATTCTTCAATTATTTCTTAATTTACCCCAGTGTTGTTAAGATTTCATTATTTCTCCCTGCTTAGGGAACTTCTAATTGCAAGTTGATCAGAATTCTTCTGTACAGAGCCAGTGCAACCTGTATATATGAACATAGTAAATAAGTTTAGCTATTTATCACCAACATGACAGCCCACATCATTGGAAATTTTTTCCCTTTCTTGTACTGGAATAAAAGTTTACTTTCTCAAAGTAGGGAAGTTATATAAATGTTATTATGAAAAGAAATTTTGGTACTGAAGTGGAAGATTCATCTTCATAGTACAGTGTGTTAGCCATGACATAAGCTGAGGCCTTATTTCAAACACCTAGAGTACTAACAGTTCTAATCAACAGAAGTAGTATTATGAAAAAATGACAAAAATGAGATTTTGTGACCCCGAACAATATTTTCATCTCCCAAAATATTTCCATCTAAAATCATCAACAGAAGTTAAAATAAGAGTGAAAACTTGTGAGCAGAAAATACGATCAAATGGACTTAGCCCTGTGGAGATAATGGAACTAATTCTGAGTAAGCTAGTCTGTATATACCTTTGTACAGATCCACTCCAGTTGGCAGATCTGTGATGAGATCTTTAAAGAGAAGGATCATGTTAGAAATTGTCTGAGCAATATCATTCACAATCTCAAATTCTGATCACTATTTTTAAATAGAAAGTGTATTAAAATGGAATCTTTGTGGTTAAAATATTTAATTTCAGTGAGTTGAGAACATCCATTGAAAAGCAAAATCAGTTATCAAAATCACTCCCCATATTCTAGTTTCTTTAACTCAATTCACTCCCTATTAATCTTCTTTCTGACCAATGATAATAGCATGAGAGTTAGGCTTATGATACTTCAGGTACTTTATTCAGGTTATATCTGCTACAGGGTGATGACTTCTTCCTTCTGCCCAGCGTTTACTAGACAGGCTGTTTTGCAAATAGAAAGAAGAAAAATGACGGAAAAGAGTAGATGTGAATTATTCTGATGAATGGGGAAAAACATGATTAAGTCCACACTTCCAGCCATTTTAATGGTGCAAAAGCACTAAATAAGCAAGATGAAGACTCACAGTGCCCTCAGAACAACTGGTCCAGTGGGAGTGCTGAAGAGGACACATGGGCCATCACCAGTGCCAACTCTACCATGTGGTGTTGTATCAGGATCTCAAAATACTATTTCCTTTATTATGAACTTGTCAAGTTCTCAACAGAATCCCTCCATGAACACAGAAGTCCTCTGTTCCTGTGATTCCCCTACCACATCCTCAGGCCTTCAGCTTGGGTGAGCACACTGCTGAAGCTGTGGTAGGATCTTTTCCATGTTTTCTGCAGTGGTTAGTGAGGATCATTTCCCCCCATGCACACACTTTGTGTGACACTCCCTCAGTTGTAATCTTGGACTCATATAAATACAGTATTTATGATAAATGAGAAATAAAGGGATGAGGTAATATCTAAAGAGTATGGATTTTTCATCTACTCCTACATGTGGTCAGAGTTTAGCTAGGAAGGTATGCTGAGTTTAGCTGCAGTCTATAAAAATACTTTGAATTTTAATATGTTTTCCTTTGGCATCTCTTTGGTCTTCTTCCAGTCCTGCAAAATGTGGCCTAAGCCAGACAACATGTCACAGATCAAACAAAGAAATACTCGTGGATTGTTTTCTTATCTTTTGTCACCTTTGTACTGGGACCCTGATAATCAGACATATTCACAGATGAGCCCACACTTCTGTTCTTAAGAAGACATATGCTTCTGCAGAGCCTTTTATCTCTCTTTCTTCCTCTCCTTTCCCAGAAAAAAAAAAAAAAAATTAGAAAATCCAGATCCCAAGGCAGAAGTTAAAACAAGACAGATGTGTTTTTCATTCGTATGTTTTTCCAACTGACTCCTTGAAGATCTTTTGTCCTAATCTAACTATCAGCACTGACTTTAACAACTGCTAATTGCTTTTAATGAACCGCATAATGGGAAACATTTAATATCTAGAAATATTTTTAAAACTTTGCTTTTAACCTTGGGTGTACCTCCCAAAGTTACTTTTACATTCTTATGGAAATGTTACTGACTCTGTCAGTACAAGCACCCAACAGAGAATTAACTTTTATTTTATGCTTGTGATTTGATTTAGTTCATGTGCTAAGATCCTGGCTATACTGGGGTGTTTCACTCAGCCAAGGGGGGTTTATAGGGGACTTACAAGGAAAACAGCAAAGGCTTTTTCCATTTTACTTAGTTACCCTGTCAATATGGTGCTGAAAGGGGCAGGTGAAGGGTAGTCTGTTCTCATGGATATATGATTTACTTATTTTTAAAGCAGAATGGATCCCTTCAGGCCTCCACCAGTTTAATGTTGATCATATCTCTTGTTACATGGGATGCCGCCTTCTTTTCCATCACAACACTAAGTGGCCTTTGTGAAGCTCCTTTACTTTGTATTGCTTTTCTTCTGACCTCTCATTCCAAAACATTCCTAGCCCTGCTAAAATAATAATAATAATAAACCTAGCTGACATATAAAAACAGTAAAGCTGTTTTTTTATCAGTGTTTTGGGTTCAGTTAAGAGTGGTCTTCTGCGGTGTTCAAAAATGTACCTGTGAAAATCTAAGTCTTAAGATTGTGATTCTGTTACAAATACAGATTCTCTGCAAACAGGGAAATAAAAAATAATGAGAACACTGAGGTAACATATATGGAAGTAGAAGAAAGAGGGATCCAGGCTCTGCTCAGCTGCTGTCCAAAGCCTGATGGAAGAGCTGGAAAGGCCAGTCATATTTCCTAGGATATGTCACAAATGATATGAGGTATTTAGTTACACATGTGAAGAGTAGGAAAAAAAAGTAAGATGAAGGCTAATACCTACCAGGGATGAAGTACAGAGGAAACATAGTCTATCAGGGTAGGTCTCAAAGATTTGATGAGTGATTTACCTCGCTTAGCAAATTCTGAAAAGCATTGCAGATTGGGGACTCCAGACATGCTTCTTGAGAAAATACTTCCAAAATGTCATGCAGCACTGAAACTGCAGCACGTAGATAAGTACAATCTTGTTTTGCTGTTGTTCTGACTGATATGTGCATTGAGGGGTGCCCTTTGGCATCTGCCAGTGATGCTGCCCCCTCAGCATCTGTGTGCTTGCAGGGAAATCTGGTCCAAAATTTGCAACACTGAGATCAATCAGACTCTGCCTATTAGCATGGACAGCAGCAGGGTCAGAGCTGACCTCACATTTACTGCTAACCTCTCCCAGGAAGCAGTCAATACACTCTGTGTGAGTAAGGATGCCCAGAGATCTGTACCTCGATGAAATCTCTTTCGGTTGCTCATTGACTTCTTTCAGAACACTTCCCAGAGGTCCCATTAAATCCATCAGGTATAAAAGACTCTGTAAAAACACAGGGAATGCTGAGCCTAGGAGAGGCATCCAAAATCTATATAATCAGGTCCTGCTGCTGCTAAATTACACGTACACTTTTCATTATATGATAAAGTTCTGGTAGTTTTGGGGCCTTTGTGATCTCTTTGTCATGAAGGGTGCAAAACTGGGCTAGCTTCATTGAAGCTAGGGGTGTTCCAGTGTCATGTGATAAATGACAGAAAATAACAAGGTTGAAAATGTGCTATTGGTAGATCTCCAGCAAGCAAAAGGAAGAGACTCATTTTTCTTTCACTTTTCATTTCAAATTAGAATGGCCTAAAGACACTCATAAAATACGAAGTTTGAGTACTTTCACTTGGAAGTTCAAGTGCTCTCTCTCTCCATTTCTCCATCTTACACTCTTCCTTCTCCACATTCATCTTTTGTGTCATTCTTCACTGTGATTTTTTATCATGTTGCAGAAAAAATCAACATGTAAGAGTGAAGTTCTCTCTTTCTTTTCTAATGTGCCTGATGAGAAAGGTTCTTCTCATTGTAAGGGCTGTGGATGATATATATGAAAATGATAACTGATTTGGGAAATACTATTCCAGTTATCAGGAAGAAACCACGTCAAATTTGAAGACAGTGTTGCTTGAGTGACATCACTGACATTTACTGCTATGATTTGAATCAGAATGAAAGATCCTGCAACCACTGAACACTGGGGATCTTTTCATTTACCAAAGGCATCTTTGATAGACCTTATCTACAGGGTTTCTATACACCCTCCACATTGCTGTCATTTTGACAGTGTGTGCTGCCTTGATCTATTCCATCTTTTTTTCTTAGCACAGTTTCATTGGACATTCATGCTTTAGGACAGTGATTTGATGTATGCACAGGCTGTGGTTTTATAGAAACCTTCTGAAGAAATGCTTAAAACGTGGTGGGAAAACCCCCATGAAACCACAAAAAAAAAAAGAAAAAATAAAAAGTGGTGACTCCAAAATATCTACACTTGAAATTACAGATGATGGTTATGTTCCATAATTCAGTTTCCATTTTTGTCTTTCATTTTTCCAATAATGAACCTTCTATATTCTTTCATTAATAGGGAGAAAATAATTTTCTCTAAAGATGAAATCTCTTGTAAGTGACTTCAGTTTCTTCTCGAGTTTGTCATCTGTCTTTCCTCTGCAATGTACTTTATTAGGGTGCAAATTCACAACGTGCTTCCAAAATAGATTATTTTTAGGTTTGGTCAGTTACCTTCTTGGTAAATTCAGTATCTCAAGTAAATGAGGGGAAGAAGAAGTGAGCTAGAAAAACGAAAGGTAGCAAAGAGTTTATTTAGATGGGTTTCAAGGCTGAAACCACTATCCCTTGAGCTGGCTTTAGGAAAGCACCAGAATGATCAACCCCAGAAGAAAATTTCCTTGAAATTAAATCCAAAGTTTGTTAAACACAAAATCTCTTTCTAAAATGAAGATTCTGAGCCTAAAATTGATCTTAGTGTACTGGGAAAGCATTTGGGAGAGCATTACATCATGCTTGTTTTAATTCGCTATTCTTCTTCAAGTATATGATGGAGACAGGATGCTGTCATTAGGTCCTAACCCAATGACAACAGCTTTTTGCAAGCTTGCAGGGGGAAAGAGTTATTTGGTTACTTGGTAGTGGGAGTTATTTGTTATGCTGATGCAAAACTTTTGCTGTAGCAGGACCAGTAATGAGAGAGACCTGACACTTAAAATGACCTTGACAAATGACGAAGAGGATCTTAAAGGTAAGGCACAATTTAACACAGAGTAATGCAAAGTAATGCACGTGGTAGGAAAGATGACTTGTACAAATAAAGCACGGAAAATTGGCTGAAGATTTGTTCTGCAGAAAAGAGCAGGGGTTCCATAGTGGCTGGGAAATAGGCAGTCATAATACGAGCTTGAAAAGTGCAGCCCAGCTAGGAATGCTGGTTGTGCATACATCTGCACATGGGTCTAAGCAGTCCTTTCTGGGCCACCTCCACAGTGCAGAAGCCTCCAGCAAAGACAGAGGGAATAACCTTCTTCTATAGACTCCAATTGCTGCTGCTGAAACTGCTGTGAGAATAATACACATAAGGATAGGTTGCCTGTAAGGGGAAAAGAAGCTTCTCCATTGGTGATTTTAAGAAGGCAAATGTCTCTTGAGTGTGGTTTATGTACCACTAATACTGACCTTCTCCAGAACACCACCCCTTTCAAATACTGCTCTCAGAGAATCTGGCTGTGATGGTGAAATCTGTTTTTCCAGATTCTCATTACTCAACTCTTGTAGTATAAATAGCTACTGTATAAAATATATCAACCTATAATAAATTAATAACATAATTCTCAGTTAATTCTTTATCTTAATACATATTTTTTTTATTTTTTATGACCGTTTCTGTTTGCATTTTTTACTTTTTGAATTAACAAATGCAACCAGACTTACTGCGAAACAGCAGCTGTGAAGCACAAGGTGTCAGCAAATAAATACAGGAGTGCAGAAGTGCTGCAGCATTTGCCATCAGTGAAGCACATGAAGTGTTTCCTCTGCAATGAGAAAACACACTTGTGCTTGTGATCCAGACAGAACAGGAGGGTGTTTGTTGGATGCACTGTATGTGACAGGATGACTGAGACATGGAGGCCATTCTTGCATCACCCTTAGTTTATGGATATCCGTATTTGACTCATTTTATTGTGTCTTCATGCAGCTGGGAGCAGAGCCAAATTTAACTACTGAAGGTTTTCTCCTAGACTATAATTTAAGATGATTTGAGGCTACATCCTGAAACCTGGAAACTGCTTGGGTGGTTCTAGGTCCTTTGGGCAAAAGTCTTGTTATTCAAAACTCCAAGAACCTTAAGGGTGAAAAAGAGAAGGAGCTGGGGAAAAGGGAAAATTGAAGTGGTGAAGTCTTCATTTAACATGCCAGTTCTGCCTCAAGCGGTCTTTGTAGTGGCTCTTGTTCTCCTTCATACTTCTAGGTCTTTGTTTTGTTCCGAGTCACTCTTAACTTTGCCCAAGTTCATACTAGTGTTTAATGATGTATAATGGATACCTACCTCTTATGTGCCAGGGGGTTGTACATGCAGTCCACAAAGTACTCAGTGTGCCAGGTTAGGGTGTATGATCTTTCCATCAAATATCATCAAATCAGCGAGTGCCATGAGGCTGGGAATTTATCTAGAGCAGGTAACTACAAGCAGTCTCAAATGAGCTTCCCACAAGACCTCAGAGCTGATCAGTGAAATCAGAGAGAGTTTCAGTCTGGAGAAAAAAATTGTACCAAAACTTTGTCACCCATTCCATTATAGAAATTGTCATGTTTAATTATCAACTTAGACTGAAAAATAGGATTTCACGATGAATTTCCCTCTAGGCAATATTTTCTCTTTCTGCTTTAGACCAGAAGGTAACTATGGTAACATCAGGGGAAAAAAATACACAGAAACAACCACCTTTATTATTTCTTTTCTGTTGGATTTCATCCCATTAAAAAAAAAAAAAAAGAAGAGAGAAAATTATGCTGTTTCTGTTACATCTCCTTACAGCATGCAATTTTTTAAACAGATCTTTTATGCTTACAGTATGGCTTGGCACCAGCTGCCTTTGAAATTCTGTCACATGAGCACTGTGCAGTGATGCTGCACCGCAGCCTGGAAATTCCTCCAAGTGGTGAAACTGGATGACAGGAGGGCAAGCACATGGGAAAAGTTAGGGAATTCTGAGTTTTGTTTTTTCATGACTCTATGAAGAATGGACATTTAGATCTTAGAAACATTTACCATCTGTCTTCACAATTTAAAGAGAATGAATTATGGTTCATACTGCTTGTACACAGATGAAAGATTCTTAATCCTGTATACTTAGTCTGAAACCACCCCTGTGTGGGCTCTTTGGCTTTGATTTGCTGTTTGAGCTTTAATTGAACTGTATGCTTAAATCAGTTGTTGGTTTGGGTAGAACATATCATAAAATCAAGGAATCATAGACCCATTAAAGTTGGGAATGACCTCTAAAACCATCCAGTCCAACTGCCTATGTCCCACCCCACCGTGCCCACTCACCCATGTCCCTCAGTGCCACATCTACATGTTTCTTAAACACCTCCAGGGTGGAGGTCTTCTGAGTAGGTGTACCTCCTGTTTACCACTGAGGTGCCTGTGCCTGGCTTGCAGCACAGTGTGAGAAGCTGATGTCTCAGACCTACCGATGTGAAGATACAGATCTAAGAACAGCAGCAGAACAGGAGCAAAAATGAGCGAATGAGATTTTCTTGGTATCAGAGGAGAGATAAAATCATGGTTAAGTTGGGAAAAAGAATGGAATAGTTAAGCACAGAGAAAACAGATAGCCTGTGTGCCATGTCCACTCTGGAAGATTAGACAAAGACTGGAGTAGTGAGCTGTTTCTCAGTAAAATGAAGGATGCATTTCATTAGGCATGCATTAATACTCTGAATTGAGACCACTGGCACTCGGTAAAAATGGAACTGGGCTGGAAGGTTTCCATGACGTGTGAGATTCTCAGATGACAGCTCCTTCTGCTGAAAGACAGTGTAACCACGCTGACAATGAAAGAGGTATTTTATGAACGTAGGAAACTTATCAGCACTTGCACCTACTGCTGCAAGGCAAAACTGATTGAGTTTGAAGAAGGAAATGAGAATCTGTATGTCTTAGGCAAACACTGCAATATCAGTCTCCTGTTGCACTTTGTCCCAAAGTGAAATGTGTTCAGTTCTGTTTATGGAACCAAAAGGATGCATACCACATCTGTGTGCAGCTCACATTGCTGGTGTGCAATCAGACCATCATGTGTCCTAAAACACATATCATGCTTTGCATTTGTAAAGTTTCCTGTGGCGTTTTGGTGGTTTAAAATCAGCACAGCTAAATTCCCAAAGCAGCAGAAACTGGAAGTTTTTGAGCCAAGAGATTCCCCAAACTGGGAGTAATGTATTGCTGAATGTGCCTAAATGATGATTCTCCTCAATGGAAACCAAAGGATCCTAAGGCAATTCGCTCCAGTGCTTTTCACAGCAAAACATCCATGCAAAAGACCCCAGGAAAGAACAGTAGTGGAATCTTTCACACATTAAACAAACACACCTGAATCCCAAAATTTTTTTACCTGTGGGCAGCCATCAGGAAAAGGAGGAAAATATTCCTATTTATCATCAGCATCCCACAGGAGCCTTGCTGCCATTTTCCACAGTAGTGTCTGGATCCTGGGTGCTCTGCATCATTCCAGCCGAGTGATGAAATGAATTACAGCCTTTTCAAATTGCTGCTCAGGATGTGCTCTGCATACAGACTGTGCAAATTCCTTGGCTTTCACTTGCACCCTGAGTAACAGCCTGCTCTTGAATCTTGTTAATAAATCAGAGATGACACTTGTTCAATTGAACCTTGCGTGCCATGGGATTGCCAGCATGCAGGAGCAAAAACACCATATCACAATTCTCTGGAGATCATAGGTAATAAAAAGGCAGTCGAAGAAATCTAGGACATGGTAGAAAATACAGGTCTTTTGCTGGGAAGATGAAAATGTACAGCTCAATTCTGTTTGTTTTTTTTTTGTTTGTTTGTTTGTTTTTTGTTAATGACATATCTTGTAGATGCACCAGCATACAGGGCTCAAGAACCTAGCTATGAAACAGATTGCTGTGATTTTCTAGTCCATTCACAATTAATTTGGAGGAATTCTAGAAATCATCTTCTTTTGAGTGCATTCCCATTCCAAAATTATGTAACGCTGAGGAAACAGAATTTATCCATAGTGATATTACCAAATTTACAGCTGGTTGGGGCAGTCATATTTTACAGTAATACTGAGCAAATCAAGCTAAAGACAAATTAAATCTTCCTTCCCTTTCATAGATCTAATTCTCCAGCATTGCTCAAGAGAAAAAATATTGGGTCAGAAGATCCTGTGCTGTTCATCCTGATAGAATAGAAATGAAATTTAGTAACTCTGAAAGGATTTTGGACAACGAAGCCTACACAAATGGTTTTTGGTAGGAACCTGATCCTCAGTTGCCAGACTCTTACTGCAGGAGCTTCACCTTTTTTTGGTGGAAGCCCTTCTGTTTCTCTCTGTGAGCTTTTCCATCTACATACCTATAGCTGAGCTACTCTTCTGCTTTTTGAGCCACTGGGATTCCCACAGAAATTAGTGAGTGAGCAGCGTAAACTCAGCACTCAGAGCATCATCAAGGATGCTGCNGTTCAATGTGAATAAATTTCTTCTCTGTGGATGTTGGTGAGAAGTGCCAATCAGAACTCAAGATTTATTGGATTTCTACTTTAAAATAAAAATAGAATTATATGGATTTTTAATTTAAACATTAGAAACTTGTGGAAGAGTTCCAATAGGTAACAGAATTTTTCTACTAATAATGTTTCCTTCATTATTTTTTTTAATTTTTTTTAATTTTTTTAAAAAAGATTATGGGGCCAAAATGCTTTAAATTCTTCCTACTGATGTAGTACTCCAGCNAACAGATTGCTGTGATTTTCTAGTCCATTCACAATTAATTTGGAGGAATTCTAGAAATCATCTTCTTTTGAGTGCATTCCCATTCCAAAATTATGTAACGCTGAGGAAACAGAATTTATCCATAGTGATATTACCAAATTTACAGCTGGTTGGGGCAGTCATATTTTACAGTAATACTGAGCAAATCAAGCTAAAGACAAATTAAATCTTCCTTCCCTTTCATAGATCTAATTCTCCAGCATTGCTCAAGAGAAAAAATATTGGGTCAGAAGATCCTGTGCTGTTCATCCTGATAGAATAGAAATGAAATTTAGTAACTCTGAAAGGATTTTGGACAACGAAGCCTACACAAATGGTTTTTGGTAGGAACCTGATCCTCAGTTGCCAGACTCTTACTGCAGGAGCTTCACCTTTTTTTGGTGGAAGCCCTTCTGTTTCTCTCTGTGAGCTTTTCCATCTACATACCTATAGCTGAGCTACTCTTCTGCTTTTTGAGCCACTGGGATTCCCACAGAAATTAGTGAGTGAGCAGCGTAAACTCAGCACTCAGAGCATCATCAAGGATGCTGCTTTTTTTAATATGTGAAGAAGAATCATGCTGTAATGCTACCTAAGGTCTGGTCACAAATCCAAAGAAATCAGGCAAGAAAATTGTGTATAATTTCTCCCCTGGACCTGCAAAAAAATTTCTTGATTGGATACAGTTAACAAAATCAGGGAAATATACTTCCCACTGATTTGTGGATGATGCTTCTTCCATAACCAAAAATAAACAATGGTTTTTAAAACTGAAGCAGTGAAATAAGAAATTCACATCATATTGTGCATCTGATGATTTGGCAATTTGCAATTGTGTAGGTAAAAGTTGTTTAACATGACCATGACTCCCATCTTCACCTTCACAGAAGTGTCTTTTAGTTTTGCCCTGATAGGAAGCACACAATACTCATCTATGAAGAATTTATGAAGCAACATCCACATGTAAAGAATTACTCTTTTCAAACAACATCTAACAGGAGTAACAAGGGCAAATCTTTCAGCCAGCACTGTGATTTTCTTACTTGAAATAAAGATAGAGTTGGCTAGATTTTTCTTCTCCCCATCTCTTCCCATTAAGGTCAAATTTGCTGAGCAGCTATTTAAAACCTCAGTGATGTGCATATTTCAAACGCATATTTAATATAAAAATATATTTATATACATATTAAAATGAATACAGTGTATATTATATGAATAAACATATGTTGAAGAGCTTTTTACTTTTTTTTTTTTACTTGACAAGTGGCTCAT
>VXAB01010929.1:53141-80193 GCA_013399175.1 Odontophorus gujanensis | reverse complement strand
CTGAAACTATTATATTTAAATACAGTGGCTCATATATTTTAGTTCAATGTGAATAAATTTCTTCTCTGTGGATGTTGGTGAGAAGTGCCAATCAGAACTCAAGATTTATTGGATTTCTACTTTAAAATAAAAATAGAATTATATGGATTTTTAATTTAAACATTAGAAACTTGTGGAAGAGTTCCAATAGGTAACAGAATTTTTCTACTAATAATGTTTCCTTCATTATTTTTTTTAATTTTTTTTAATTTTTTTAAAAAAGATTATGGGGCCAAAATGCTTTAAATTCTTCCTACTGATGTAGTACTCCAGCAGCAAAGCAACAGTTTCTTACCTCTCAAGTAAATTCTGAAATCGATGCAAAACATTTTCTATGAAAACCACAGGAAAATTCTGGTGTACATTTAGTGATTTAGGCCACTGTATTTAAATATAATAGTTTCAGTCAAAGCATTCATTGAACAGGTGGCAGGAAGAACGCCATATTCAGTTCTTCCACATATCAAAAATTTCTCAAAACTGCTTTTACCACAATTCTCTTTGCACTGCATTAAATGAGAACGACTTCCTCAAGGCCTTACTGAAAAGACCTTCGTATTCCCTCTGCATATGGGACAGATTGTATAAGATGGAGTTTGAAGCAACAACTAATTTTTTTTTTTTTTTATGTTTATGGAGAGGATTTTGAGTGACTTCGACAAATAGTCTGATATAGTTAAACAGAAACAAACAGTAAGTTTTCATTTCACATCTCTTTAAGCTGAGGCACTTGCTGAAAAACTTGAAGTTGGTAAATTTCCATAAAAAGTTCTTCTTCGAAAAAAAAAAGATGATATATTGATGCATAAACATCAGATCTAATTGCCTCAGCATCTGCAGCATTTAATTCCAGACACTGGAAAGAGCAGCCACCAGAATTCAGCTGCTCTGGAAGGATGAATAAAGAGAAGAAATTACTCAGATAATGGAGCTCTTAGCAAAGAGCAATTAGCACCTCGACCTGCCTCCAGAAATGAACAGCAGAATGAGCTATATGCCATTAGAACAGTAATCAAAGGAAAGGATGCTCTAGTTTTCTGCTGCAAGATTATGGTAAAGTATCCCCCTCATAGAACCATCCCCAGTAATTCATAGAATGGTTGGGTTGGATGGGACCTCAAAACCATTCTTCCTCTTTTTTTAAGTCCCATTCAAATTCTGGAAATTTACAATGAGGATTCCCTGGAACCTTCTCTTCTCCAAGCTAAACAAGCCCAGCTCATTCAGCCTGTCTTCAGAGCAGAGGTGCTCCAGTTCTCTGGTCAACTTCATGGCCTACTCTTGACCTGCTCCAACAGCTTCACATCTTCCTTATTCTGGGGTCTGCAGACCTGAACACAGTACTTCAGATGGAGTCTCACAAAAGCAGAGTAGAGTGGGACAATCACCTCCTTTCCCTGCTGGCCATCCTTCTTTGATACAGCATCAAATACTGTTGGCCTTCCAGGCTGCATCAACATACTACTGGCTCGTGTCCAGCTTTTTGTCCATCAGGACCCCCAGTTCCTGCAGAGCTGCTCTCAGTGAGTTCTCAGAGTCTCTACTCACTCATGTCTGGGATTGCCATGAGTAAAATACAACACCTTGCTCTTGGTCTTGTTCAACCTCATTAGATCCACTCCTAAAGCCCATCCAGGCATCCCTTACTTCTGCTGTATCAATTGCACCACTCATCTTGGTGTCCTCAGCAAACTTGCTGAGGGTATGCTCTGTCTCACTGTGGTGTCACTAATAAAGAAGTCAAAGAGCACTGGTCCCAAGAAGGATTCCTGGGGGGCACCAAACTCCACCCATTAATTTCATATATCTACCCATTAAATCTATATGTCTTCACTGGAGTGCAACCTGCAGCCCACGGGGATGGTCAGCCTATAGTGACAGCCCAGGGAGCACACAGATTGGGAACACCTTGGCTGCTGGGGTGCCCCTGCTGCCCTCCCTGCTGTTCCTGGGGATGAGCCATAGACCATGAAACCTTAGACTGGTCCGAGTTACTTGTCATCCTGCTGAATGGTGAAGCTAATGTGGAACACAGCCAAAGCACTTGGACACACATTGTCTGTAAGCCCACAAATCAAAATACAACCTTCAGCAAAACAACAAACAACTTCATCCCTTCTCTCTTTTTTTTTTTTACCCTCACTATTGATATACATTTCATAACTGAAAGTGCAATCATCTTAGATGGGTTTTAGAGTAAAACTGATATTTTTAGGAAAATTGGGAGTATAAGACCTGTTTTGATTAAAATGTGATTGCATATCCTGAAATTCTGTGAATGGAAATTATTTTGCAAGTCCTTTTTCATAATTCTTAGATATCTCAAAGTCAGTGATTTATTTATAAAGTGTGGCTTGCTGGCAGCTTTAATTGGGTTGAAGTAAAGCCTGCTTTCCTTCCCTTCAGGAACAGTGATTTATTGTCATATAATACTCAGTGTTTGGCCTGAATAGCAGCCAGCACCCTTCCTCTCCAATGATGGGTGGGTTTGCTCTCCAAAACCCCAGGGTGGGATAACTGCATGGGGCAGTCATCTGTGTGGCACTACTGGGAGAAGCAGAGAGAGGAGTGAATGATAAGGAGCAGAACGGAGATATTCCCTTCCCTGTTTCTCTCTTCTTCCTCTTTCTGCTCCAAGGAAAAAAAAGAGAGGAAATACGTAAATATTGAAAGGACTTGCTGTTCTGCATTGCAGAATCTCTTCCCATCTTCATGGCTTTTAGGAGGTTTGGAATTTGGTCCAAATTACGAGAAGTAAGAGAATATGTTTCCTCAGCACCTTAAAATATTTTAAGCTCCTGCTGCAAAGCATGAGGTCAAGACCACAGTATACGACCCATGTGTGTGTGCTGCATCAAAGCCTGTGTTCTTCGCACAGCTCTGGTTTGAACATGTGTTGAAAGGAATTCTGGAGGACACGACATAGGTCTACTTGGCACTACATGGCACAATTATCTAACTTTTCTTATTACACTAGTGTAAATCACTTATGGATTCATAATGGGGTAACAAGTAGAACAACTACTTCCCAGTAACTTTACAGTGAGAAGTAAGGTTTTACACAGCTTCTATTTGAAAGAGTGGCGTTTCCCCATCTGGCATCTTCAAACTCTTAAAGGAATCTGAATGGGATCCAAATTCTTCCAGCAGGGTTCAGCCTCCTCCTTGGCTTGATTGGACACAATTACGATAGGGCACAATTTCTTTTTGGTGATGCTCGCTGTGGCACCTCCCAGAGTAATATCAGATAAAGGCACTAATGCCTTTGAAAATCACATCAAATATATAAAGCCTGGTACTGATGTTTTGCTCGCTTCCATCCTGTGCTTTTTCTTTCTTTTTTTTTTTTTGCTGACTTCCTTTTATAGATTTAGAAAAGAAGCATGTTTTATTTCCCATCTGTATACTTATGCATACAAAAGCACCCAGAGAGATGTTTTTTGTTTGTTTTTTTGTTGTTGTTGTTGTTTTGTTTTGAGATGCCTCACTTCAAGGTGTAAAATTCAAAGCAAGTTTTGTATCCACCTGCAGACTTGCATGAGAAACTTCCTTGTACCAAGACAATTGTACAATTGTGGGATATTTTGTACTGGCCTTGAAAGGTTCATGTAAGTTACAAGTGAGGACAGGAAATTTTTCTTTTGTTTCTTAGACTGATTACAGCTGCTTCAAAGTGAACAATGTCTCTGAATTTCCTGATCCTACTTCCATATTTACCTCTATTGCTATCAAACCCGGATACACAGTGATAACAGCAGAAGCTAGAGAGAAGGTTTTCAAGTGCATTCAATCAAGATCTAGATTTGTGTCTCTGGAAAACTGTAATTTGCTGTAATGTCACTGATGAGTGATTCTGAAAATCTCACTTGAAAATGCCCGTGTCAAATCCTGTTCTCACTTATCTCCTTTGATTACATTCAGCACCCTGGATACCAGAGCAGGAGAAGTGTCTGAAAATTCAGGCTGGATATTAAGAAGAAATTCTTCTCTGAAAGCATGGTGAGGTACTGGAACAGGCTACCCAAGGAGGTGGTGGAGATGTTGTCCCTGTAGGTGTTTGAGAGATCTGTAGATGTGGCACTGAGGGACAGGGTTAGTGGACATGGTGGGGGTGGGTTGGTGGTGGGACTGGATGATCTTACAGGTCTTTCCCAACATTAATGGATCTATGAAATCATTTCTTGCTGTTGCTGCTTTAAGCCTCAAGCATCATCCTGTTGCAACACTGCTTCCCAGCCTGGTGCAGAACATTTAGTAAGGGAACAAAAATAGCCATGAAAATGTTCCAGTGAAAATGTTAGGCACTGCTTCAAGAGTACTGTAACTGAAGACATTAAGCTCTTGATAGATTGTGTCTGTACTTAGATAGCTCTCAATCCCACGTGGAAACTGGTATATCACTTTAAAGCCTGTTTCACCAACCAAGAAAAATGATGCTGTGTTAAGCTGGAGTGTTTTGTAATGACTCTACAAGATTCGAGTTTAGTGAGATGAAAAACGCAGATATAGAGAGTGGTTCTCATTGTAACTTCGGAGTATTGGGTTGTGTTGTACTTCCACCTTAGTTCTGCAATTGCCTGTTTCTGAGTGGTTTTGGGACAGCTTTCTACATAGGAGTAGTCACTGAACACTTTGCAGAAGGTTCTTCTGCACCAGTGTGGCCATGACTGACATTCTGTGTTTTTTCTTCTTGGTCATTGATTTGAATGGGGTTTTGTTTACATAATGACTCAGACTAGCTTTTTTTTTTTCTTTATTTTTCTTTTTTTTTGGAGACAACTATCTTTATTTGCATGTAAATAAGAGTATTCATATACAAACAAGTGTGTTCTTCAGTCACTTTTGTGAATCCATTTTTTAAATACTTCAGTGAGCAGTAACAACTGCATCCCCTCACCAAGAGGACAATCACACATCACACATGGCAAACAATGAATGGAAATATCTCATTCATTTCAATGGGAACTGCACAAAGGGTCGATGGGAACAAAAAAATCACAGACTGAAATTGATAGACAAGTTGCACATGGAGCTGTGCTTAATGGATAGACTAATTCAACTTAAATTTGTTCACAAGACAATTAAGAAACAGAAAATCTTAGGTTATTCACGTATCATGTTGACAATGGATAACTCATCTCTGTCATTACCAAACTCTGACAAGGTCTTCCTCAGTTCCTTTCTATGAAGAAGGTCTGAAAATTCAAACCATATGTCCAAATGCCATCAAAATACCAAAGATTACACTGTAAGTAGATCCAGAAACAGGTAGTAAAATGAAATGCATTAATGCAGATTGCTTCTGAATTTAATATAACTCCATGGGAAAACCAAACGTGAATTTTTCTCTGGTTGAGCTATTTTTTAGTAAACCTTTAATAATTTTGAATACATTGAGTTCATTGAGTAGCTGCACTGAGATGAACTTTGCAGTTACACTTCATTGAGTTTCCCAAGAGCTGCACACAAGTCCAATTCCAGTAATGATTTGCTAGCTTTAACCTGCTTGAATCCTAATGTACATATGTAAATCCTAATTTTGAGCTGACATTGTGTCTCAAAACAGTACTTGAGAACACTGCGAATATTTGCAGTGCTGATCACACTGCATTTGGAGAGTTCTGAAATATTTTTCCTTCTTTCCATCTCCCTCCTCATCAGAGCAGAGGATTGCTATTGGCTTTTCCACAGATGGTGGCTGGGGTTCTCCTCTGTTTGGCTCATCAGTACATGAGGTGACTTAGGCTAAGTTGACTTAAAGGCAACAACAGTAAAGACGTTGTGTTCATGAGGAAGCATTTTCTCCTCACTCCTTTTCTTCTCTCTGTGCTCTTATTCTTCAGATAAAACGAATAAACAAATAAAATTGGATGTTCTCATTGCATCAGCAGTGAGAAAGTGATACTGGGCAAAGCAATGAAGTGGTACCCAAAAGCACAGGAAGCCCCACTGAATTGCATTCACTGGACAAAAAAGAAGTAACCTGAGATGAGCAGAGAGCTTCAGGCACATAGTGAAGAACTGAGCACCTCTATTAGTTCTTAACTGAAACAGAAACTTCTTCACAACATCCTATGGCAAAATGAACCTGTAAAGAAAGCTTCCCCGTCTTTCACAATAGGCTTGGCATGCTACACTGACAACAGCACCTGGGATGCAGCTGACTGGCTGGCAACCATGCTGCTGTCATACTCTACTGAAGAAAAGCTGGCAGGTATATTGCAAGCTGGTTTCCTACACTATCACTGAGAGTCCTGGTTTTAATCTCTGCTCCTTCCTTTTACATCTAGATAATTTTCCACTTTTCAAAAAAAAAAATTTAATTTTTTTCCCCTCAAATAAGAAGGAACTTTAATGCTTCTTCTCACACAAGCTATGAACAGTGGCTCTTACTAAATTTTTATAGTCTGTGTAGCAAACATGGGAGGAATGACTCATAGCTTTTTTCACACAGTGCTAAAACTACTTCTAATCTCCACATGCTTTATGTCTCCTTTAGATGAGGGGAGAGCCTTCAGTGATGCTCCTGAATATGTACACTTGTCTATGTTTAATTCAGTATATGTACTTTCTTGTTATGCATTAGCTATTAAACCTTAACTACAGAAAAGTAAAATAAAAAAGAGGACGGTAAAAGACAACCCTGAATTGAAATAATTATGCAGGAATTGATGTAAAGTTCATCACCCACATCCACAGATCTCAGAAACATGCAGAAACGTGTCCAAGAAGGAAGATCTCAGAAAGAAGCAGGTCATCAAGGAGAAAAACTTGCCTCTGCAGAATCATGACTTTCTTTCTTTACAGGTACCACTCTGAAGTGGCAAATGTTTATCCTTGATTTATCAGCCACAAGTCTTTATCTAAATTAATAAGTAGGAAAAGGGTCTTGTTACTCCAAGAGGTGTGAGTTAAGCTTAGTACTCTGTTACTGATTACTTACATGGATTCTGGTTAATTTTGTGCCATGTTGTCCCATGGCCATAAAATAGATCCCACAACCCTTCCCTTTCCTGCCTTACAAGATCATTATGAGGATACATCTATTAAATATGTGAAATACCTAGATAACCTTGTAGTATTTGAATTTCTTTAGGTATAGATTTCATCCTATGTTTGAAAGAATTGATGTCATAACGATCTAAATATTACTTTTATACAACATCCTTTACAAAAATGAATACTACATTTTTTACTGATTAGTTCTGAATTTACTGAGGCTGCATCAGGAGAAAATCACTCTCTTGTTCTAGAATATGCTGTAATGTACTTTGTAGGACAGAGATATTTTGTCATTCTCAGTTAAGAATAGTGCTGTTCTGTCACAAAATGCCATTTGTTAGGCAATCTAATGGTATTCTTCTTTAGCTGTGCAAAGTTAAAAATCAGCTCCAATGTATTCACTCCAATGAGCACTGTTTTAGAGAGCATCACCACTTTACTGAAGCATACAAAACCATATTGCTTAAAAGGGCAACCAATAAATAAAAGTAGTTTAAGGTCACCATATAATCACTGCTGTATATAAGACATTTCTCCTTTTTTCTCCTTATTTCTCCCTGTTCTGCTCTTTTTTTTTTTTTTCTTAAATTCACATAAAGATTTTTTGCTACAGGGGATTGCTGATAGCAGTTTCTCAACAGCTCTCTCTGTTGTTGAGTACATCCACCCCTAAAGAAATAGCTGTCTTTTTACCTTTGTGATTCAAGGTCCTGTTCAGCCTCCTCCTCTGATAAAGCCATCCGCTTACAAATACATATCATTGTTAACTCCAGATTGCCAGCTCACCAACCCTGGAGGTGTTCAAGAAGAGTGTAGATGTGGCACAGAGGCATGTGGCTTATTTCCATGATGACATGTTGACTGTTGATCTTGGTGATCTTAATGGTATTTTCCGACCTTAATAATTTTATGATTGTATGAAATACATGTTTATCCAACAGTAGTTACTTGAGATTCTGTTCTCCTGCTCCAGGAGCATCTCTCTGGGTACAGCTACGGTTCAAAGTGTGCACTAGTGCTGTAGACTGGTGAACAGACTCAGGTACTAGTATTTTTTTTTTTTCACATAGCAAATACAGATCAGTAACTATGCTGAGGAAGGTGAGGAGTACAGAAAAAAACTTGGACTGCTCAAAAAAATACCTTGCCTGACTGCCATTTCTGTGGTGAAAGTAAAAAAAAATAGAGGTGGAGGAGTCACAGAAACATTTGGATCTTAATTTCTTTCAGTCTCCAGGAAATGTCTCCAGGCAAAGCACATTTATTTAAGCTACGACAAGTGGGAACAATTCATGTCTTCCGAGGCAGGCATGGCTGATGAAATTATCTAGCTTTTGGCTTGGGGTCTCAGTTTTGATGATTGTAAAGTTCCCTTCTGGTTTTAAAATCAATGGAGCTACCCATGCTAACAGTACTTTACAGAAGCTTGCTACATATCAAAGAGCTGTGCCAGCAATAAATTTCTTTGTCAAATAACCTGAAAAACTTAATCTGATGTCTGCAATCTTTTATAGTCACTGATGTACTGTGAAAGACCAGACAGCATGCATTAAATTAGTACATGTGCACCCTTACTGCAGCACTGGGAGCAAAGAAGACAGTGGAGGCCCAGAAACACCTACCAACTAGAAGGTAGGAATACACAAACTTAGAAATCAAGTGTGATATTTTAATAGGGAAGATAACTAATGTGAAAGCACAGATTAGCTAGAGATCAATTCTGGAAGATGGATCTCAGTACATCTGCATTGGAAGTTCATTGTAAACAGCTGTTTAAAGGAGTGCTCTGTACAAAGGTAAATCAAGAAGTTAAGCATCCCATTTAAGCCTGGGAAATTTGCTGTAATTTGTGTTGAAACGTCTGAGAACCATGTTTTGCTCAGCCGTAGTTACTGAATCCAATGTAATCCAATGTAGACACTGCTAAATGAAAACACAAGACAGTGTCACAGAAGTACACAGATGAAAATCAAAGGACTTTCAGGTATAAAAATCTGTTAAGTCTATCTGTCTGCCTAATTGCAACTAGCAGGCAGCTCCAGGTTTCTGCTCTCAGACACAAGAGCAGGACCCTCTGGCTTTGGGAAACCTCTTAATCCACAGTATCCAGACAGAAATAAAAGTGGCTGTGGAAGGAGTGAATGATGGAAGAATGAGAAAGATACAAAAAACTATTGTGGTTTTGTTTGTTTGTTTGTTTGTTTGTTTGTGTTTTCTTCTTCCATTGATCAGTGTTAAAGTGTGGAAGTTAGAAGTTTGTCCTAGAAAAGGGACTTCCTAGGAGATGAGTTACTAAGTGCTGACTAGATAGGAGACATTGTGTGGCTGATGTGCTAACACACATCTGCATACAGGGAATATGAGCTCTTCATACTACAGAAACACTTTTAGCTGTGTAATGCTGCTTAAGGAAGGAGAATCACCTAAAAGTGTGCAATAATGTGGTCACAGAGGCACCTAACCTTCACATGTTTGGCAGTAGGCTGTTGGAATGGAAGGAAGAGATGGTATTTCTCCTTCTGACAATATGAATTTTCTGTATTGCAATGTTGAGTACACGTCTTGTAGTCTTAGTTTAAAAATCACAGTTTAAAAATAAGCCAATTTAAAAATAGGCTACATTCCACTGCCACCATAGGGCTGTGAAAACAGAGACTTGAAAGATGTGTCACTGAAAGTTGGGGGAGTTTAATCTCTTTGACACAGAGGAAATATCTACTTCACCATGTGCAACTGCTAGCAGAAATTTCTGTCATCTAGAAGTATGATCAAACAGCTAAGAAATGAAGGCATGCTCAAAGCAGAAATAAAAAATATTTTAAGTGAGATTGATTACTTACTATCTACTCTTGTGAAATCTGGAAATTATGGAAGGAAAACAAAAATAAGGGAAATTCAATACAGACTCAGGAACAAATAATTGACCTTTGAAAGACAAACAACTGCATGTTTATCAAGAAAGTAAAGATATTAACACAGAAAATTGTAACCTACAAGCAGAACCAGTATGTTTTTGCTGTATAACAATGTTCTTGTTGTCAAAAACCAATAATGAAGTAGGAAAAAGAAAATTTAGCTACAATTTAATATTCTCTCTGAAGCATATGGGAGTGGAGTGTCACTGTCAAGGCAAAACACTGGTAGGAGATATTTAGATTTAATTAACAGCAAAGACAGTGGCATTCCAGCTGCTAGGCTAAACCCAACCAGTGACTGACCTATGTTTGTACCTTGAATGTTAGTGGCTTGACTCCCTGTAGCATAACTTGCAGAAAAAATACCGAAACAGTAGTATTTTGTTATCTTCTCCAAACTTATACTAATTTGGTGGATGGATGCATGCAAACAGCCTTTGTCTTTACCCAATTCAAATCTTGAATGATGTACTTAGTGGAACTTGAAATCGTTGTTTAACTGGATTTTGGGGGAACTCAGAAAACAACATCAGAATGAGAATTTCCTACTACAAGTCACTCAGGATGGGCTTATGAGTCAACAGTGATTCAACATTCAGAAAAATATTAAATAAAATTGTAGCCTTAGATAATTTAGAACTAGCTCTTTTCTAGGCCAATCCATTCTACATGTCTGGTAACCACTGTGACATGAAAGAGCTCACTGATAGGGGAAATTAAAGATATGTTTGTGAATGAGATATCAAGATAATGAAAATGCCTGATGGCCCTGGCTGATGGAAAAGTAGTTTACTTTGGTAAGGCAACCAAATCCAAATGTGAAGGGATACCACTGAACTGTCTTTTTAAATGGTAAGGTAACATAGAAGAAAAGTATTAAGAAATATAGAATGTGAAGAACATAAAACAAGTGCCGTGCTATACCATCAGCAAGGTGCTGCTCTTGGTACCAGGTCTCTTCTTTTTGAAAAATATCTCTACAGAAGTAATTACTTATTCTAATGTCAGTAAGGATTTCTGCACCCTCTACAGGCCAATCCAGGCCAGAACATTTGGCAGCCCCACAGAAACAACATTTTTTAATTTTTTTTCCCATAAGTTCGGGTACACAAGGCTTGGTGCTTTGCTTTTGACAGATTTAAATTTCCTCAGGCATTTCGTGCCCAAAGCCTACTTCTGCAAATCTACTGTTTCCAAATCTTGCCATATTTAAATTAGGTATTACACCAGTACCTTGAGTTAACTACTTTTCTTACTGAAGACAACAACACATTTTTGTTGTAGCCGTGTTGGTTCTACTGGGTCAACAGAGTTTGGTTTTGAGAAGTGCACAGGAAAACATTGCCATACCCACTGATGGATGTGCTGAGCAAGAACTATATTTAGACATTTTACTGAAAGCAAAATTATGATGTGTGCTTTCCTTTTCCTATTCTAACTCCTCTGGCCCAAGCACTGGACAGGGAGAACTTGCAATGACTGCCTGTGAGATGCAGAAACCTCCATTTAGTCTTCTGTGCTGAAGGGAATTCAATGGGAATTGTTCTAATTTATCTGTCTGTAGTTCATTGAAATGATATGGTCTGGTTTTGATAAAAATCACAGTTTAAAAAGCTTTTGTTAATACTCTTGGTAAAATGTTCAAAGAGACATATTTCTTGAGAAAAATAATTCTATTTTCCTGTGTCAACAGTTTCACTGGAAATAAATCTGTCTGTTAAAAAGCCATTTGGTGAAAACCTTCATTCTCTTGAAAGTGTTTCATCACTTTCCCATGATTTCTGAGATCAAACTGGAAAGATGCTTTGGTCTGCTCCTCCTGGAAGTGCAGTGAAAGATATCTGGCCCACGTCACTTCCTAAAGCTGATGAACTCTGTTCTTCTGACATCAATGGGTCTGTGTTCGAAGCAGTTCATGACCCCAAATGACTTTGGAGAAGGAACAGTATTGTGCTGCTAGTGTCTTGCCTTATGCATACCAACACCTCCAAGAGCAAAACCTCTGTGGCAGTACCAGCCCCAGGAGAAGGCAATCCCAGTGCTGTAGGCTAATCTCAGCAGCTCCTGACCTCGTTTTCCAGCTCCACTGAGTAAAAAAACCACCTCTACAGTGACCTTGGCGTGAACAGGTTCAGGGCACGTCAAAGGTTACACAGTGGTTTGAAACCTTGCTGTTGAAAATGCCTGTCAACAGGAAAACGGTGTTGGCATCTAGAGCCATGCTTCTCGGCAGCCTATGCTGCATATGTCAGTATTGCATTTCAATGATCTTTGGGTCATTGTTGTGCCCCCACAGTGGAAAATTTAATGCTAAGATAGGATATAACTTTCATTCAAGAACAGGACAAGAAACTGGTGCCTCATGACGTGGCAAAAAGCACCCTCATCCCACTGCACCCAGCTCATCTGGAAGGCACAACGTTGGTCCACAGCCTTGCATAACACCAGTCCCCAGTGATGGCCCAGATATCAAGGTGTTGACAAGTTTATGCTGCTGAGGTGGACTTGTTTTCTCAGTGCAGCCTCTCCGTAGAAGGTTAGTATGCAAGAAAAATGGAAATTACTAAAGAATATTCACATTCTGAAACCAAAATTTCACCCCTTAGCACCAGACCAACTCTCAAGAGCTCCTCAAATGTTCAGCTTTGGGGATGGGGGAGGAACTACTGCAGGGTAATCTCAAAAAGAAAGAGCTTTATGTATGCAGATATGCTTGTTTTCAACCCTGTTTCCTTAACTACTTGAAAACCAGAGATATGTTTTTCTTAAATGTCCGTCTCAAGCTAGGACAGATTATATCTTTAATTAACAGGCTTATGAGGAAGCAAATTGATTCCTAACAGTATTTTATAGAAACTACTCAGAATTTTCTCACTGTTAATCTTACTGAAATTTTTATTTCATTATTTATCTTACTATGCTCAGAAAGAAGGAATTTCTTGTGTAAATAAGCAATACTGATGAGAAATTTGGAAACAAAATCACACTGTATTATGTTCTCTTTCACAAAACTGGAATTGTTTGACATTTATTTTTATTCTCACTGTGCAGTGAGTGGCCTGCTGCATTGGGTATTACACAGGGCCCATCTAATCTCAAAACTGAAACAGATGATTTACACTTTTTCAGGAGGAGATGGGATTTTTTCTGAAGCTAGTCCAATTCTGTCAGTGTGCTGAGGTGTCACAGAACTGAGATCTTCTAAGAGTTCTGACTGATGGTTGTTTGTTTTTTCTAAATTTAGGCTTTAATCCATTCATTCGTGGTACCCCTGTCACATTTCCAGTTAGTTTAGGATCTATCATCCCTCTACCTTGACAGGTGCCCTTAATGAAGTTTGGACAGATCAAGAATTTTTTTTAAGTAAAATGCACAGTATGAATGAAAAACAATGTCATTATTGATTACACATTCACAGTGTACATCACCAGCACAATTTCCTCCAGTTTAGGGTCTGTCCCCTAAAAACTACTTCAGGAGCTCAGCAATTGACTAATCCTACAATCTTCACTTTAGATGCCATACTATTGACTTGTTCACTCAGCAGTGTACACATTTACTTCAGCAGTGCCCAAAATCCTCATCAGAAGACAGAGTCAGGTATGAGAAACTTTGTCTTACTGGGAGATGTTGTTGATGATTCTGGCTTTAACTTAAAACAAATAAATAAATAAAAAGAAATTAGGAATCTATTGCATTATACTGTTAGTTAAAAAAAATAAAAAATAAAAAATAAAAGAAAAAGGGAAAATAAAGCCTGCTTTGTTTGTAAGAGCAACTAACAAAACTGTATCCCAGTGTGAAGCTCTTCCTAAGATTAGCCCATGTTGATTTCTGGGGCAGGAACACAACATTTCAGAAGCTGTAGCAAATTGGAATTCAGAAATTTGCAGTTTTGTAATTTGTAAGCACATGCTCAGTTTTGAAGTCAAGCTTGTGCAGGCATGATTTACTGATCACAACGACAAATTTAATTTAATTTGAGAGCAGATTTCATATTCTGTCATCATGCAAAGGGAGGGCACTCACGGCATAGGGACAATGGCAGCTGGGGCAACTGGGATGTTTTCTAACACAGGAATACACCTTGTGTATTTTATATGCCATAAGTACAGATTATGTTTAATATTACTGAGAAAGTTATTCAGCTGATAGTCACACTGGATGCAAACATACTGCAGACAGAATAGGGGAAGGAGATAACTTGTTTATATCACCTTTTCCATGATACAGTATGCAGACTGGGTCTTCCTTTAGCAATTTCAGCAACAGAGTTGGAGAAGTGACAGTTAAAATCACACCTGGGAAATCTGGGCACTCCAGGATTTCACTAGAGGTGTGTTACACTGGCAAATCACAAACACATCTTTCTTTGTAATGTAAAGTCACCAGTACTGTTGGAGTTTTCCTGTGCTCAATCAAGCACTGAGCTGAAGTGAATGCATTTGAGCGTACTTCTTCCAGGAAAAAGACAAAGTTGTTGATACTGGTGGTCTTTAGGAAAGATCAACCTAAAATCAGAGTATTCTTGGCCTGTTGAAGCTGCAACAGAGCCAGAAGTGTTTGAGAAGTCCTATGGAGCATGACATGGAAGCAGCTTCTGCCAATGCCAAACCACTCACAGGCACAATATTTCCCCAAACTGCGTTAATGTTTGATGTCAGTGCTGTGTTCAACACTGTGAAAATGAATTTCAAAATAAAATGTTTTGGATTTATGGTAACAGCTAGAAACTGTTTATGAATATCCCTACTCACAGGCCTTTTAATGTCTGCAGAAAGACTCACAGTGACAGCATTTGCCTGTAAATCTTTGGCTCCATCTTAGAATGCAGCTTGTTAAAATGGATGATGAAGGCTATATTTTCACTCCAAGTTTTTGCCTTTGCTATTTTCCTCATCTCTGCGCCCTTATGCTTTCTGTTATGAGCTGTTTTCTGGTTTTAAACACGGAATATGTAGTCACTCAAATGCTGGAGGCATTTAAGAAGGAGTTAGAGGTATAGTGCTTGAGTTGAAAATGCCTCCAGTCCACTCAGCCATCTGTCCTGGAGCAAGGGAACAGAGCTGCTAACCTCCAAGGTCCATCCATGAGCCCCCAAAGCAGAAGTGCTGTGCTTTCGTGTTGCACTTCTCCCTACTATATTTATTTCTCTGGTGCATAGCAGTGTGTGCAAACAGCCATGGTCCTGCTTTATGATGGGATGCATATTTAGTCTCCAGATCATTGCCAAAGAAAACATCATTAAGCAAAGCAAGTGTTTGACAGTTTTCTGTTGTGCAGAGAGAAAAATCATTCCCTTGGCCTCCCCAAAGCTGCTGATCTTTGGTCTCTGCTGTCATTCACTGCACACAGTGTTCTGTCTGATGATAGGCGGCTGTAGGCTCAGAGAAGTTTTAAAGATGTATGTCCACAGAAAATGAGGTGAGAAGAGTCATGAGACTGCTCCCCACAGCACTCTCAGATCCCAAAAGTATTCTTTGTAACCCCAATCCCTGCCACAGCTGGAGACTCTTTATTCTCTTTAATCTCCTATGGTTAAGTATGCCAGAGCTCAGCAATGCAGCATCACAGCCTCACTGTAGAGGAATAAAGAAGTAATGACAACCATCATCATCTCCACGGCCAAAGATTTATGGTGTCAACTAATTCTGAGTCATGCCATTCATTTCATATCTGGAGAAACTGAGGCATGGAGAGGTGCAGTGATTTGTGGAAGGACATCTGGATGGACTTGCAGCAGCACATCTCAGAAGCCATGGAATTACGAGCATGGAGACCTGCTCTGAAAAGCTGCTTACTCTGGTCTCTGCTAACAGCAACAGGAATTATCACTTCCAGCCCTGCTGCCTCCAGATTTTCATTCCAAATTACAGCAGTCCTTGCTGTCTCAGGTGGAGGCTCTGACTCTCACTCTGACTGAGAGATAGAAGGCAATATGTGGAGTCCTGGGATCACTGTACAGATAGCTGCTCATGGAACAATGCTCCAACCTAGCTTCCCCCTTTCCTTCGAAGTAGAGCTAAGGTGCGAAATTCCTGTAAGACAGAGATAGATTAGAGGGTATCGCTGTTACTTAAATAAACAGAAATAAGTACGTATATATGTCTGTGTTTATGTAAATAATACATATAAACATGTGGAAGAATACATATATTCCCTTCCAACCCAAGCCATTCTGTGATTCTGCGGGTGGCAACACTACCTGTGGCACAGAGGTTGAAACTTGATGATCCTTGAGGTCCCTGTTAACCCAAGATGTTCTATGATTCTACTATATATTTGTACATCATGGCTTTCACTTACATATATTTTTGTCTGTCGCCTCTTTAAACTGAATTTGAAACAGAAGAAGCAGAAACAGAGCAATGGGAGAGTGTAGATGTTGTTTGTAATGAAGTATTTCAGAAAGTGGTTTTTCAAAGTAGCTTGAAAATGGCAAAGACGGGGAAAATGAGAAGAGAGTTCATCATAGTTCAGCAAGAGGAGTCCTGAATGCCTGAGACTTTGATGGAGTACACTTGTGCCCTCTCTGGTTCCCTCCCCGAAGCTCTGGGGACCTGCTGGAAGGTCAAGGTCTGAGCGAGTGCCTTGGAAAGCTGCTCTTATTTTGTCCCTCCTGAGGATGCTCGCATTTCAGATCTCTAACTTCTTACTCTTGCTAGCATGCCAAGGCAGCTTCTGAAATGACAAAGATAAATAATTAGAAAATAAATAAAAAAGAGTTGAAAAGCATTGTAAAAAAAATTTTTCAAGTGATTCAATGGTAGGATACAGTTAATTGCAGTTACTCCTGATGAAAATCCTATTGAGCAGCACTCCTGACCAGAATAAATCTGTATTCTCTTTGCACTCCATGCCCTCCAGATAGGCAGGGCGAGCTAAGAGCACAGACTTTCCCAAGTGTTCTGAAAGAAAGTGGGTGAGTGACATGGGCATCCATTCTTGGCTTCTGGAGACATCAAAGTGCCAGTGTCAGAGGGAGCTGAAACTCAGCTCATCACAGCAGCTTCTGCCAGTTGAGGAAGCCGATTTGGCTGGGATTATTCGGCCCCTTTGTCTGCCTCAATTCTTTTGGCTGAAAAAAGTGATTTCATGGTTTTTGCAGTGTTTAATCAAATGGAGAAATAGACTTGTTTTTTCCCTCTAGGGACTTAATACAGAAAGAATGTTAAACATGTGAAATGTATCAAAGTAATGTTAATCATGTACCTAATGACCACTATTTATAGGGATTAAACAATCATTTTCTGTCAATTGGACATAGATACTAATTATTATTAATCAGCATCATTTCTAGTGCTGTAGCTGATTGTGAAAGCTCAACCAAGTTTGTACTTTAGAGAGATGTACTCAGTGTTACTTGGAGAAGTAGAAGAGTTCTACCTGAGAATATTTTAGTTCACCTTCATTTTGTCTTCTGGGCAGAAACAAACATAAAAATGCTTGAAATACCTCACATAGCCTGTGTTACTAATAGTGGCCCTAATTGGTCATTGCATGTTGTTCAAACTTATTTTTCAGTTAATTGTGATAAAAACGTCATAGATGGTATATTTCCCCAGGGTAACACCTGAATCTGCACCAGCAGAACAGTTGTACTTCAGTGATAACTGAAAAATTGCCCCCAGACTGTAGCACTTGGAGGAAATGATGGCAGACCATTTGCTGAAGTTTCATTTTCTAATGACATGCTGGCATCAGGTAAGATGGGAAGGATACCACTTTCTTCTTCATAAGCTACACAACTTTTCCCACCATACTGATGAGCTGGGGAGCTCTGTTTTTTTCTCTTTTTCTTGAGTATTGAGAGGAATCATCATCCCACATGCTCACTTCAAAGAGCAATAACTGGATTTTGGCCTTAATTTTGGAAACTTGGATTTCCTCATTTCTCATCAGTGTATAACAGTTCCTCCACCTTAGAATTTATAGAATCATTTGAGTTGGAAAAAAACCTTTAATTAAAGGCGATCTTGTCCCACTCCCCTGCAATGGACACCTACAGCTCCCCAGGCTCTCAGAGCCCCTTCCAGCATGACCTGGACTGTCTCCAGGGATGAGGCATCCACCAGCTCCCTTAGCAACCTGTGTCAGTGCCTCACCACTGTTATTATAAAAAATTCCTTCCTTATATCTAACCTAAATCTCCCCTCTTTTGGCTTGAACCCATTTCCTCTTGTCCTATCACAAACAGACCCTGCTTAAGAGTCTGTACTTTCTCATCACTTGCTGGGACATGGTATGGGCAGGTGGCATCCAGAGGGCACACCCAGACCACGCAGCTCATGGTGTTAACCCAAGCCTTTGAGAAAAGTGAAAGCTTATACAGTACATGATTTAAGATTAATAAACTGAAATAATACCTCTAAGGTAGCGTTTAAAAGCTGGCTGCCAATAGTACAGCACCTGTGTGTGTTTTTTTTTTTCATACAGCCCTGGAAACACAGAGCATGCACAGTGCAATATCATGTTCTTGGCTTTTTCTTCTCTGTTTCCACATTACTGCCCTGCAGGGTTTGTGCCTGACATCTGGATGTAGGTGCCCACAACAGAAAACTGGGCCAGGAGCACTGCTGCAGTTTCCAAATAAATGCATTGCCCAGGTGCCTCCATTTCTGTCTGGAAGCAGCAATGAAGCATCCTTCAGGTGCACACACCTGCAGAAAGGTGTCTGAAATCAGCAGAGAGGAACAAATAAATAAAATACTAAGGGCCAGGAACTACAGAGGAAAGAGGAACAGCGAGCAACACCCCAGCACCCCATGGAGTGGAGGAGGAGATCCCCAACCCAGTGAGGTGAGCCACAATGCTCTGCTCATGGGTCTGACAGCCATTCCTTTCCCACAGCATGTTTCCATGGTGATCGATGCAGGGTGCTTGGTCCAGCTGTACCAGACATGCCAGGGATGATTCAGGCTTCCCACAGTGCTGCTATAGGTGTGGCCGATGTAGGATTGCCTTGGCACAGATCTGTCCATCACTGCATGCAGGTGGTTTTGCTCCACTGTGGGAGAAGAAGGTTAATGGGAGGATGCTGCGGTTTAACCCAGCAGGTGGTAGAGCACCACACAGTTGTTCCCTCACTCCCCTCCCTTCCAGCGGGATGGAGGAGAGAACTGGGATAAAAAACATAGAACTTGTGGGTTGAGATTTTTATAGGATGGAGAAAATATTGCTACTGGTAAGCAAGATGCATAGGTTGTCTGAAATACAGTTTCCATTTCCAGAGCAGAAATGGTCCTACATTCTCATTACCCAGGAATACCATGAGAATAAAATGCACTGTGTAATCTGGAAGGTTCATCACCCTGCAGCAGCAACACTTGTTCATATATCCTTACGCAGAGCCTCAGCTCACACAAGATACCTCTTGCCTCCCCAGCACTTGCAGCTTGTGGGCACACAAGGAAGAATTTATTTCGGGAGTAGCGGAGCCTCCTGCTGCTGCTGGCTGATGCAGTGGTATCTGGAAATGTAATGAGGCAGAGCAGAATGGAGAGGAGAAGGGAAGGCATGTACAGCAGCACAGCATGCACAGCACAGCACGTACAGCCAGGCTATGGATGTCACTACCACTGGGCGTCACTGTGCCCATGAATTTAGCAAAATAGAAGAAGTTAAGTGCTTTCTTGCATGCACAGCAGAAATATCCTGGCTTGTTGAGAACAGTGTTCTTGTTAACTTCTATTCTGGAAATCAAATAAAGCCCTCAGGGCCTTTGGAGCTGAAAGGTCACAGATTGAGCGGCCAATTTTTGTATACCTGCCACCTAGTACTTCTCCTGCATGTCTGGTGTGCTGTAATCAAAGGCAGGACCACGAAGCAGTGCTCTTGAATCTGATCTGACCTTTCCAGGTATCGCTCTGTTGCTGTGTAATTTTCTTTCATATGGTGTCAGGAACAGGGAGACCTTTTCTACCTGCACGTCTTCTTCCCAGTCTCCAGAAGGTGGAAAAGATCAATGTCTGTTCTTGCCATTGTGACATTGGCGCGTGTCACGGTGGATGCCCCCACCCTGGAAGCTCTCAAGGCCAGGCTGGATGGGGCTCTGAGCACCTGATGGAGCTGTAGGTGTCCTTGTGCATTGCAGGGCAGTTGGACTAAATGACCTTTAATGGTCCCTTCTAACTCATAAGTTTCTACAATTCCGCAACTTGATTTCTCATTAAATAGTTGAAAGGAACCTGATTCCACCCCAGTTCCACTGATGAGGGAGGGAGCAGATAGCTGATTGTCAGCTCATTGTCTCACCTAAGCTACTCTTCTTTCTTGGCCTCACCAGCATAAGACTGGAGCCCACCACCATCACTACCAGGACACATGAATTCTGTGGTTCTTACCCAGCTATTTGTGGAAGAATGTAGCTGCTAAAGAGTTGGAGAAGAAGAAAAAAAGCAAACCAAATGACAACAGTCATTTCAGAGAGTTATGTTACTTGTTTTCAGGGTCAGTACTTAAGTAATGGTAAGACTGCACACAACGCTGTAAATCTGTCCTTGAGCAAAAGCATATGGAAAGTATTGTGGGATAAATTAACTTCATAAATCACGGTTTTTCTGTTTTCATTCGGTCTTCTCTTCACTTGCAGATGAATACTTTACTTCTACCTTATTTCATGTGTGTTATGCCTTTGCTGTACAAGAGTCATAACCAGAATGAAACCCAAAGGACAAAAATTCTGCAAAAATACTTTGGGTCTTCCTAGACATAACCAAGAACAGGAAAAAAAAAAAAAAAAAAACCTAACAGCTGTGCTCAGAAAGAAGCAGTTGGTCATGCCATAGAAGTAGGAATGTGCTAATTCCTCTACAGGGCTGGGACTAGCTCTGCTGGCTTCTCCCAGGACATGGCGGGTGACACACTGAGACATTATTTGCACTGTGCTCACACATGATAAATCATCACTTGATGATGAGCCCAGCAGTGGGTGGGAAAGTGCTGGTAACCACACTTCTTTCATCTGAGACAAGGTGCAATTCTGGAATGCCTTGCCAGAAGGATGCCCGCAAGTTCTCCCTTTTCCTATTGCACTGCTGCTGCGGTTTAGGCTCCCCCTGAAGGGTATTTTCCTTATCTTTTTTGACAAGGAGTCTTTATTCTGATTTGTGATACATTAGGGCTTAGTGCTGCACAAGATCTCTCTTCTAGAGGTGGTCAGAAAGTAGATTTCATACCCCAAGAGAAAATACTGAGATTTAAATGCTGCTGTTATAAAACAGTCAGAAAATGGTAATTTGTACTGTTTCTTGTTTTGTTTTTGTTTTGTTTTTACTTAAGCAGTGTCACAGAGAGACTGGCTCAGTCTTGAACTTTAGCTCTTTTCTCTCTTTTTGCTTTCCCATAAAAGAAAAACAAAAGATAAATATCACTATGAATAAAATTCACAGTAAGAAGTAACTTCAACCTTGGACACGGGAGGTAATCAGATGCATTTGATATCCTTTCAATCTCCAAATATATGCAAGAGGTGAGGAATATATTTAACTTTGTAGGTTAGGTGCTATCTGCTCACAGAAAAATAAGAATAACAATAAAGATTTTTTTAAACAGAAGGGGATAAGAAAAGAGTTTTTCTGAGGCATCTGTGGTCAGCCCCCTCCCAGCGTGGACTTTGGCAGTCAGGGTGATACCTGGTTTGCATAGAAGCTATGCAGTGTTTGAGCTGGGGTTGGCCATGGGGGAATGTTGACTCCACCTTAGTTTAATGAAATCACTTTATCTTCGTGACCAAGATGAAGGGTCAAGCTTTCTTCATAAGAAAGAGGAGACAGAAATGGATGGGAAGTGGGAGAGGAGACAGCATGTGGGATTTTCCCACTGTGGTCCCAGGAGGTATATATTTCTGTAGCAATGTTAAGTTACAGACAGAATCTGTCTGAAGACAGGAATAAATTTCTGAGGTTTCCCCCCTTAAGTGATTCATATTTTCCAAGCTGAGAGACAGGGTTGGAATATTTCCCTCCGGAGGTCTGTGGGTATTTGAAGTGGTTTGTTAGGTTTAAAATAGACATAAGCTGAGTGAAAAGGGGGCAGCTTACACTGTTTTCTTTAATATGACAAATAGTGCAGATTCCTTTTAATAACCGATTGTACCAGTTCTGCCACTTACAGATTTTCTGTTTTGGCTCTTTCAACTTTCCACTCCTGTGTGTGTTTCTGACTGTTACGTGGACTTTTAAACATGCCTCTTGCTTGGCATATGGATAATAGCAGCAGGCAGAGAGTGACTTGAAGAACATGGCTTTTTCTGAATGTTATATATGATTTAGCAGAACTGTACCTTGCTCACCTATTGCTCTCATCAGGAGGCATTATTTTCACAGCAGTCATTGAATTATCTGGAGCAGCAGAAATAAGGGTCAAATATTTTTCCTTTTGTTACTCTTGAATTTCATTTAGTTTATTGGTTAGCCAACAGAGCATTGAACAGCTACCTTGCAAAGGAAAACATGTTCAGTAAAATTATCATTTTTGTCCTCAGATTTTAAGCAACTAAGGTTTAAAATCTTCTATTCCAAATACAGTTTCCTTTTTCCTCTTTTCAGCTGAAAGGTTTGAACCTCCTATTTAAAACAAACACAAGATTACTACTTAATGTAGAAAGCTTTGTCACTGCTGCTGCCATAGACACGTTCAGCTTTTCACTATTAAGCTCGTTAATGTGAAACTTTTCTCCTACAACTCAAGATGTGCCTTTTTAGCATCCTTCTCCCGCTGCATTAAGCTTTAAGAATGCTCTAGATACAAACTCCACAGTTCCACTGAGATGCATGTCTTAGTCTCTTTTACATATATATATGATTGATCTCTTAAACTACATGTCAATCTGTTCTTTCAGCCCTAAAGCAGCAACTTTTTTAACTTGTAATTTTTAGCTATTGGACTTCTTTTTCTTTCTGGGGAGCAGAGTAGAATTCTGTGATTCCTTCTTTTTATGCCAGAGAGCAGTGTGTTGCTCAGGAAGCAAAGACTGATAGAGGCTTTTGGACTTGAACACAGGAGTAAAGGATTTGTATTGCTGCTGGCGATGTTTAAGAAATAAGCATAAATAAATAAATAAATAAATAATCTCAAAGTTTAATTTTCCACAATTCTTATGAAAGTCGAGTCTTTTAAAAATATATTTATGAGAACAAGAGGAAAGGGCAGGGTTTCGTGTTCTTTCTTCGCTTAAGTGGTGAACAATTGAAAATACAAGAGCAAAAGCTAAGCAATACAGGAGAAAGAAAAGTCTTAATTATGTTTTTAGCAGTTTATTTCTTAATCTGTTGGTGTTGTTCTCTATTTACTTCCAGTGTACAAAGAACATTCCAGTGAATGGAAGACGTTGTTGAATATTTAAACTATCACTTTCTCCAAACAAACTGTAAAATCTCATAACAAAGATGTCTGGAATTTCTAGGAATCTTTCATCAAGACCTCAGATAATTCCTCCATAACAGGATTTAAGAAAAAAATACAAACAATCACAGCATTAAAAATATATATTCTTAGACTTATGGAAAGGAAAATGGGCTAATCTTAAACAAAGTAAAACAATAAAAGTAAAAAAGTTTGGTGCCTTCAGTTGACACAAGGGCTTCAATCTGTTGAAATGAGAGCCTTTTCTTTGTAGTTTTACACAGATAACAACCTGCTTTTTTCTTTTTTTTCTTCTACTTATGTTTTATGCGCATTCTTGTTGGCACTGGAACATTTCCTTGTCTCCTTTATGGGAGCAGAAAAAGAAGTAAAAATTCATTGCTATGTCACTTTGTCCAGATGATGAATAGACCTTTAAATGTACGTCAGTCCCAATAATGTGGCATACTTTTTGAAGTCAAAAGGGGGAGGAGGTCAGGGTTAATTTAAACACAGAATTTTAGCTTCTGACCACATTCGATCTTATCTTGAGAGAAATGATTTAAAGGATTATTGCATGGAAATTGAAAGAACTGGAAAAATCTTTGAAGTTACCCAACACATAATTGAATTTCCATTATATTTTTGAGTGTCTGCCCTGAAAATAATGAAGCAGCTATAATTTCATTCCCTGAACTTCACAAAGCAAATAATTATTTGTGTAGAGTTTTGTTGCTAATTAATGGAAATTACCTGAGAAATAAGATTAGTATGTACAAACTCCTTACACAAGGTTCAAGAAGGGGTATTCTTCAATAAATACAGCAAAACAAACATTTGAATTTAAGGTAGGTCATCACTGGGAATTTTTGTTGCACATTGACTCTATTGGAACACCAAGTGAATTTGCTTCCCGTACATTCTTTCCCCTCTCTTTGGTGGCCATGGCACCAGTTTTCATTCTTCTATGGATATTATTTACCCAGTGAAGCTCAGATATTTTTCAGAGCTTGGGTGTGTGTTGAAGTTCAGTACACAGCTATCATGAAAATAAAATTTACAAAAAAACCTTTTCTCTAAGTGGTGTTGGACTGACTAACTCCTCTCTGATGAACGCTGGGGAACTCTGCTCTTTGTTTGTCTAGCAATGTTAATCCATACCAAAATCCATTAAAATTGTAAGGTTTTCTGAATCCCACTCTGTACAGAATCTCACTCTGTACAGGGAGTGCTAAGTCACCGAGCAGCCATACCTTAGCCCTCTGTGGCTCCTGTAAAGCACGACTATAGAAGTGCATGGGACATCCAGTATTCTTGGAGGAAAGGAAGCATGTGTGTGCTGGGAAATGCACACATATGCCCCTGTTAACACTATTCTAATGAAAAGATAAAAATGACATACAGAGTCGGTATTACAGAGGCCATATATTTCTGCCCCAGCCATCAGCCTGGCACTGGGATTTAAGGCACAGAGGCAATGGGAAGCACAGCAGGGGTAAAGATGCATCTCACCCACGACTACTGGGCATGACTACTTCCTGCTCTACCTGTGTTTTGGATCTTCGATGTTTGTAGGCCCAAATCAGTGAGATGAGTGTATCCCTGAATTCTAGATATAACCAGAAGTTATAACCAGCTAGGATTTAGGAACACAGCAGCACGACATTTAGGGACAAGTCTGTAGGCCTGCGGAAGTGGTGTATACCAAGAGGCCCAGTGTCGTGCTCCATCTTTCACGTTGCTCATCCATCACACCTCTTCCATCACCAACAGCCCATGCCCTCTTATGGACAGGAGAAGGAGGAGAGAGATCCTCTCCCGGTTTCATCTAGTTGAAATCTGTTACTGTTAAGTCCAAGAAGGGGTGAAAATACAGAGCAAACACGACCTAGAGAGTCACTGGAGATTCTAGTGAGGCTGCTGTTCGTTTTATTCATTGCTACGTCAATAGTAAAGCTTATAAGTCACTTGTTTATGCTGAAACACAACCTAGATCCAGCAACTGCTTATGGTCATTACAAACCTAATAGCACCGCACGTGTAATTAAGCATCTACCAAGTGGCAGAACTGTTGTTAGGCCTTTGACTGAGAACATGCGATAAAAGAACGTGGCTGTTTGGCTTATCATCCTCTTTTTTTCTTCTGAATGTGACATTTCCACTCTGTACAGTCTTACTTATCTTCTAATCTTCTGCATAAACCTATACACATGCCACATGTCAAAGTGTATCTGCTGTCTTCCTAAGCAAATAGTTTCTTTGGTATGTTTTTTGTTTGCATAGCTTACTGATAAATCTGGGAATCTCTTCGCAGCTTAGCCCTGCAGATCTGCCATTTTAAAATATAGTGACAAAATGACAAATTTAACGTCAGTATGAGGGGGATTTGCAAGCTATCCTTCCTTAGTTAGTGGGTTTTGCTACTCAAATTATGTGATAACACAAAATCAGTTTTTATACTATCAGTGTACTTGTAAAATGGAGAACTTTAGACAATCTTTGGGGCAGCTTCTGCTGAATGGGAGAAATATTGTAAGTGCAAACTCAGGGAAGTCAAATTTAAGGAAATGCAAGAGAAAGTGGTTTCAGTTGAATTGTTTAATTGTCTTAGTTAAGTCTGTTCCCTATTCACTAAGCATTCAACGACAAAATTAACATTTTTTTGCAACTCTGTGTCCTTTCTTATTGGAACGTAATTGCTCAGATTAAATATGTTTAACAACACTTTCCATCAGCCTACCAGTAAGACAAAAACAGAAGCATGCTTATTGATATTTTGAAAGTGGGAAGTGGGGAAAAAAGTCAGCGCAATGCTCTTAGAACTATTTTAGCATTATAAATAAAGGGGAAAGTATCCTTTAAGAGTTTCTTACATCTAGATCATTAGCATTACACATTGTATGAGATAAGAGAAGTTAAGAAATCTCTTTCAGATTTTGCCTGAATTAGTTAGAGTTTTGCATGGTTCTAGTTTGTTTTATTAGTCTTATTTTCTCAAAACTTGGCTCTTGTTATGACCCTCAGTTAGAAGGCTACTTATAAATTGTGTAGTTTGATCAGTGCACAACTCAGTTTTGTCTTATATAGCTGAGGAAGTGTAGATAAGCCTTGATCTGAGAACGATTAACAGAATTCAGCATTAGGGTTTTGGTTTGTTTTTATCAAAAAACACTCAGAGCTGTTATCAAATCAAAATAGTGGATTTTTCATCCATTTGAAACTCTTATACATCATAAGTTATTAGACTGTCATGAGCTGAAGTACATTTTCTTTGGAGCTCTCCAAGCAAGCAGTATCCCAGCTAAGTGGTCTGCTTTAAGAAAGCAATGTTTTTTACACGAAGATGTACTTATAGATTCATAGATTCATAGATGCATTAGGTTGGAAAGGACCTACAAGATCATCTAGTCCAACCATCCTCCTATCACCATCCCTACCCACTAAACTACTAAATCAAATCCCTTAGCACCTCATCTAAACGCTTCTTGAACAGCGCTAGGGATGGTGCCTCAACCACCTCCCTAGGCAGGCCATTCCAGTGCCTGACCACTCTTTCAGAGAAAAAGTTTCTCCTCAAATCTAATCTAAATCTTCCTTGGCGCAACTTGTGGCCATTCCCTCTCGTCCTGTCACTAGTAATCTGGGAGAAGAGGCTGACCCCCTCCGCACCACAATCCCCCTTCAGGAAGTGGTAGAGTGCAATAAGGTCCCCTCTGAGCCTCCTTTTCTCCAGACTAAACAATCCCAGCTCC
>VXAB01010929.1:0-52398 GCA_013399175.1 Odontophorus gujanensis | reverse complement strand
CTGTTAATATATTTGTAAAAGAATTTTCTCTTCTCCTTTACTTCAGTAGCCAGTCTAAGTTCGAGCTGGGCTTTTGCATTTCTAATTTCCTGCCTGCAAATTTTGGCAAATTCTCTGTAGTCTCCCCAAGTAGCCTGTCCCATCTTCCAGAGGACATAGACTCTCTTTTTCTCCCGGAGTCTTAACAAAAGTTCCCGGTTCATCCACAGTGGTCTTCTTCCTCTCCGGCTCGACTTGCGTGACTCAGGGACAGCCTTGAAGAATTGCAGTTGTGCACTTTGACTGCATGTGTTAGAGTGCACAGAGTATTTGGCAAAGTCACATGTAGGAGAAAAAAAAGGGGAATTTCTTTACATGTTTGTTGTGATTATGAGATAGACTGCCTGGTGTTGACTGTATTAATCACAGAATCACAGAATGCTTTGAGTTGGAAGGAACCTTTAAGATCATCTAGTTGCAACCCCCTGCTATAGGCAGGGACACCTCTCAGTAGCCCAGGTTGATCACAGCCCCACCCAGCCTGGCTTTGAGTGTAGTATAAATATACAGATTTTTGGACCTAATGCTACTAAGACCCTGATTTTAAATCCTCAGATGATTAAAAAATTCTTATTGAATGTAAAAAGATAGGAATCCTCAGCAGTTAAATATTTGGTATAATAAGGTCATTAATAATTGAACACTTTTAATGTTAAACCTTCTTGGTTCATATTACAATAATTCAGGTTTCTGAATTTTTTTTCTCTGGTATCGTAACAATCACATTTGCCAAATTGCCTTCAAGTCTGTTTCAGAATAATGCCAAGGATTTTTCAGTCAAGAGGAGTGCCTATGAAAAAATACAGCTGTTACTGACATTGCCTGTTACAAACAGTAATTATTGTATTTCAGTTTCAAAACCTTCCATGAAAGTATCTTTTTTTTTTGATTGACTTTGCTTTTTGCCTGCCTTTTGGGATTAAAGAGACCTGGGCTGATGAGAAGGGGTCTGCTAATTGCAGGTTTTAGGGTGGTGGAGTTGCAGTAGTAAAGAGACTGACATAGTACAACACTTGCTTCCCTTGCCTTGGATGAGTTAACAGAGGTAGATTCCCCACCCCTGGAAACATTGCTTGGACTGGGCTCTGAGCACCCTGATGTTCTTGTAGGTGACCCTGTTTATTGCAGGGGGGTTGGCCTACAAAGTTCCCTTCCAACACAAACAATTCTATGATTCTATGATTTTCAATCAAGCTTCTCGCACCAGAACTGCTGCATCAAAGGGAGATTCTCTGTACCTGCCCTCCCAGGTAGATTTTCCTGCACTCATCTGTGCTAAATATATGTCCAATACAACTGCTCTTGTCACACCAGCAGACTCTGTAGTTTGGAGTAGATTTATTTTTAGCAGTGGTGGGTTGTTGCAATAGGCAATATTTATGTAGTTACTGACACATCAGGTAAAGGCTTCAGCCTTCTCTGCATCCATGGCATGGACAGGGAGTACTTTGGCTCCATGGCAAGCCTGGGAATGGCCTCTCAGGCAGCAACTAGCCTTCTTCCAGTTTGTCACCACTTTTAGTTTCTGTCCTCTTATTAATCACCATTTTGGCCTTGCCAAGACTTCGAGGTTATGTCTGTTTTGTAGATGTGGAGAGAGTAAAAAATAACTATTTCCGTACTTCATGCTTCTCTATCTGCATAGTTAATCCTCGACTGCAAGGTATAATACTGAGGCTGGGGTGTAAAATAGGCCATTAACAGAGAACCAGATCTGCTGAGAGGTCATGTCTTAATAGGACATGTTTCAGCTGAGGTAATCAGGTGGAAAATACAGAACAATTCTGTGCTCAAGATCTATATGGCACATGACTTTCAGAAAATTAGAATTTTTGTGAGCCTATTTACAGGAAAAAAAAAATTTAAAAATTAGTGTCTTTTAAGAAATAATAATTCATAAACTTGATGTAATCTGATGTAAATGATGTAATCAACTTTATGAATGATGAAATACTTGCCACATTATATGTTGTTTATAATTCAATATTTAATATTCGATTTAATATTCAAATTTCAGTACAAAGTGTCTAGTGAAATTCTTTGCTTGAGGCCGTCCACCTAGCTCTTTGCTATTAACCTTGCTGACCCTATGCTTCAAACAAAATTAAAATGTACTTGCAACAGGATTCCTCAACAGCAAGCAGTTTAAAGCTGTATTCTCCACTTCCTGTGAGCAAGAAACCAGTTACAAGGAGCCTCATTTGGACATCTGTGTTTCATGGTCAGTAACACCTCAGCTACCATTTCCTACAGAAGCAAAAATAGTACTTGGGCTGTGCTTCACTTGAGGTAATGTGAGCTGTCACACTGATAGCACTGGGGATAGTCCACAGCACAGTTAATGGCATAGTTTCTGTCACTCTGTCATGATCCTTGGTCTTCCCACAGTCAGAACCGAGCCCCTTCTTATCTGACATGTGTATATATCACTCCTTCTGTGAGCTTTGTGCCTGCTAATTTAATAACATTTAATAACATTGCAATCTTTTTCCTAAAGTAATTTTCCAAAGCTTCGTTACTAAAAAAAAAAAAAAAAGGGATTAATGATGTTGGGTAATCCAATATTTTTCTGGTACGCTGTTAATTTCCTTTGCCCAGTTATGTCAATGAAATGCAAGCCATTAGTGCAACTGCTCAGTTTGCTCTAATGAAGTATGTATTGATTTATAATGAAGATTTTTTTTTTCCCCAGAATTAATGTAGCTTGGGAAAAAGGGTTAGGAAGCCCACAAGGACACACACTCCTGTTCCTCTTAAGCGACACATTCACTTTTTACATTCTGTAACTGCTGCAAATGTGTGCATTGCAGTTTATAAGATAAGATGGTTAGTTACAACTGAGACACCACAACTGGATCCACACAGTATCTCTGCAAAGATACCCAAAAAGTGAAGATTAAGGTCAGGCTCAAAGTGCTGGATTTTGAGAACAAACCAATCAGGACTGTCCTGAGGTTGTTCTCTGTGCACCTGAAGTGATTTAGTGCAGAATGTGCTCCTGCAATTGGAATGTCCAGTCCACATACAAAGCAATGCACTACTTCAATGTGATGACTGAACTGTGTGCACAGATTCTGATAATGCATTACACAAAAATATCATAAACACTGGAAAGTTGTGCTGTGTTGGTGCAAGCATGTAACTCAAAACCTGGGAATGGATAGAACCAGGGGATCTTGGTGCGCCTGCACCCACAAACACATGGCAGCTCAGCCTTGTTTCTCAGCTAGTTCACTCTCAAGGCAGGGCCAACAGCTGTATTTTCCATTTAGCAATCCACAGTTTCTTTCCAGAGTCCTTTTCAGGACTACACAGTGGGCCTGAATGTTTTATTTGAGTGTACATGGCATGGGTGTGATGAATTTCAAATGCAGGTCCAACATCCCACGCCATCAAAACTGTGTATCAGATTAAGAACAAGGAACACGGTCTCCTGAAAGTTAACAAGTACAAAAACCTATCTTACAGGGCTCTGAATATAAACAATCATATCCATGACATATCCTGTGAACTTCACACTTAAAGAGAGTCAGGGCATGAAATCTCTCAGAGTACCACCATCCTTAGATGAACAAAGCCTTGAGAAAGATGGGGAAAGTGTGGTGGGGGCAGTGAGGCTGGGGCAATCCTTTATGCCATTGGATTTCCATATCTGTGATCATTTCTAGACACAAAGCTGCCCCCAGAGGTCTGCCTTCCTTCAGCTAATGAAGGACTGCTTTTTATGGGCTCCTTCTTAAGATTCTCATATTCAGCTTCAATCTCCAACCTTTAGGACTTTCTATTCTCTGCTCTAGGCATCCAAACTTCAGAGAGGTTCCAGACTCAGATGCTAAGTGTAGTCACTAAGATAGGCACTTAAGAGCCAGTTCTTCCATCTGGTAGCAGCTCCATATCAGTAGGAAAATCGTTGCAATTGCTGAGATACAAGTCATGAGAGATGCAGGTGAAATTAATCTTAAAGAAATTGGCATGCAAAATAAAATCAAAATTATTGTATTCAGTTGCAAAACCACAAAAATCTCTACTTCTCTGTTTCTAAAGAAAATACCTTTCTTTTTCTTTCAGAAATAGACATACTTACCAATTTTCCTGTAGATAAATTGTAAAACATTTTTAGTTTTCTCATAAAGCTCTGTTCAGCTGTTATTTGCCTCTTTGCTCTTCCTGAGATAGCATGTTGTTGTTTTTCTGCGATAAAGCATAAATTGAATTAATTTGCAGTCAGTCCAATTTGCATTTGTGCCTGAGCAGAACTTGACAAATAGCTCTGGAATCTAATGATGGTGTGCTTACCTTTACAGCATTTGAACAAATCAGGGTTTGTTTCACCCTGTCCCTGCTGCCAGGAAAAGGGAAAGTAAAACAAGCAAAGCCACCTAGGGCTTTCTTCCCCTCCAGAGCTGTATGTAATCCCATAGCACTTGAGACACTGTAACCATAGTAAACTGCTGTTTTTTAATAGAAGCTGTTTTAACGTCTTGTATAAAAAAAGCATTGTGTATATGCTCCTAGATTTTTAAGTCATGTTTTTCAGTTGATAAATAAAGGACTTTATTGTACTATATGTCACAGTATGGTGGATTTAATGTCTAATATTAAAGACTTATGTAATTGGCATTTGACTTAAACAAAATCTCAAGTAGACCAGAAGTGTTATTTTAAACCCTGCTTGAGCTTAATAACTGAGCCAATACGCAATCTGTGCCAGATTTCATATGTGCCTGGCTCAATAGGCCATCCAATTTGAAGCTGACACACAGGTATCCAACAAGCCAAATTTGTCTCCTAAGAAATCACTAGAAGTAGCTATTTAGAAATTCAGAACGACAGAGAGAGTTATTATGATCATTTAGTCCAAATCATTGTGCAGAAGAAAATGCTAAATTTAAGACATTTTTGCATCATACGTGGACTCCTCTTGACCTATCTCAAATCCTATAGAAATATACTTACTATTAATGACATCACTAAATGACAACAACAAAAGACAACTCTCATTCTTTGCAGATGTTGATACTGTAGCCAGATATGCAGACATTTAAGAACTGGATTCACAGTAGAGGGTATAAATATTTTTTTCAACTTCTCTATACTGTGTGTTCCTGAATGGTATAAAGGCTTTCAAGATCAAAATCAGCAGAAAGATAAAATACATGTTTTTAATGACATCATATTACTTTTTCACAAAAATAAATAAACAAAAAACAGGAAGGATAGCTTCAACCTTTAAAAATTAAAGACTAATTTCAGGCAGGAACAAAAATACGATATGTGATAATGTCGAAAATATTGGAAGTCATAAAATAGTTTCTGTTTCATAATCATTCAGATGTAGATATCTTATGTAGAATTATATTTAACATAGAGACTGTTTCAACATGCACGGACATAAAAATTATAAATATTTCAGGAGAGCAATATTTTAAAGTTCAGCCTGTGCCAGTGAAAGACATTAAACTACCAACATTGGAGGTCAATAACCTGAGGTTACCTGGAAGTCTGCTGTAGTTTGGAGAAAGATAAGTGCACTGTGAAAGGAATTCTAACCTGAAAAGATCTGCAGTATGATGTGCTACTTCCAAAAGCACACAAAGTTAAAATAGTGTCAAAACTAGATAATTGGAGACCTACTTTCCTCTTCCTTCTTTTCACCCTCTATCTTTTCTGGGAACACCAGCACATGGATGGATATTTTTCTGAAGATGTGCCCTGTTCTAACTCTTACTCAGGCCATCATTGGAAGATATCAGAGCTGATCGACCCTCAGTTTGATGTATTCCGCCCACTCTTGTGCCCCACTGTTGCATGACCTCTCAAGGAATTAAAGGTCAAACTGAATGAGATGGAAAATTACAGCAGAGAGAACCAACACAAATGAGATATCATTCTTAAAAAAAACTGAGTAAATGAATAATTTGCATATTCTTTGCTTAACTGTCTCCATTCTCAATACTAATTCCATCTTCAACATTCAGGCATCTTTTCTTTTGACCAGTAAATTATCTGGTGATATTCCCATGTTGACACAGCTATCCAGGTGTGTATTTGTAAGCATGAAGGACACCGCCCAGTCCCACAAAGCACCTTAAGGAATTGCAGTGTGCTGCTTTCCATGGATTATCCCTTTGAGGAAAATGCAGAAAAAAGACACCTATCGTAACAATAATTATAATCAGTTGGGTATAACAGGAGGGAAAAATGTTTAATGTAAAAAAAAGACAGCTGATATCTAAGTTGGACAAGCATCCTTGTCTAGAGAAGTAACATTTTCATAGGAAAACAATGATGGGTTTAGAAATACAGAAAGTAGCAGAACCAAAGATCTTTATTTTCCCCTTGCTCCCTTCTGAGTTTGCTTGACTGTTATGATGCTTTCTACTGTTTCCTTAACAGAAGATGTGGGCATTGACACCTTTTGTCCAGCTTGATCCAAGCAGTCCTACAGTCTCACCCCTTGAATGACCATCCTACATTCAGAGAGTTCTGTAAGGCTTCATCTTAACGGATGATCTAGTCTTCCAAGTATTGTTCAATATTTTGTACTGCAGATTTGTAAAAATTGTAAATTGTAGTATAAATTTGTGATTAAGGTCACCATTAAACAAATATCTGCAGACATCTGTCTTTACAATAACATCCTCACTTTGAAGAAGCCAGCTTAGATGTGCCGAACCAGCCAAATTAATGCCTATGAGAGGAGCTCTTTTCAATACAGGAAATGGCAGATTTCAGACAAGTTGAACTGAAAGCCTTCTCCAGCTCCCTTCAAGCTCTCATCTCTTACACTTACATTGCTGCTGTTGTGCTGTTGCAGTCTTTAAAATAAGGCATCGAAACTAAGAAACACTAACCAGCCCTTTATATTGCAAAGTGAAACAGATATCCAAGAAAACCCATAAAAATACTCAGAAAAAATAGCAACTACCACATTTTATATTCACCTCACCACAGCATCATTGCCTCTTCCTGATCATCAACCGTGTGCCCTGAGGTCTGCCTTTGAGTGTATGATCAAATTTATCATAGAAAGAGCAGAAGCTTAAAAGATTTCACCATTCACATTTCATCTCTTTTTCTTTAGCCAATGAGCCACCTTGCTTTACTTTTTCCATTTTTATTATAAGAATGTCTTATCCCATCGTTTGTGTTTCTGTTTTCCCTGTGGTTCACTTGTTCCTTTGTTGAACACCAGGAAACTCCTAACAAAACCTTCTCTGCTACTCTGGGAACAGGTGTCCTGCCCAGGGTAAACAAGGATGTCTTTCCATCTCTCATCTGACTTGTTTGTGACTTGAACTATCACCTTGGAACTTGGAAAAGGGCTATTTTCCCTAAAGCTCATGTATGGCTATCTGAGACACAGGCAGTGGGTGGTTTATCTCTGTGGCCATCTAAAATAGGTTCTGAAGGTGCACTCTGAAATGAGTCAGGACTCCAAAGTGAAACAGAGTCTTCTGCTTTCTACTTGGTTCCAGAGGAAAAGGAAATACTCGTACCTGAAGGAAATCACTCTGCTGGGAGGTTATTTCATAAAATAATAGAATCACCAAGGTTAGAAAATATCTACAAGATCATCCAGACCAGCCATCCATCTACAACCAATAGTTCTTACTAAACCATGTTCCTCAACACAACATCTAAATGTTCCTTGAATACCTCTAGGGTCAGTGACTCCACCTCCTCCCTGGGCAGCCCATTCCAGCATCTGACCGCTCATTCAGAGAAGTATTTCCTAACATCCAGTCTGAATTTCCCCTGGCACAACTTGAAGCCATTTCTTCTTGTCCTATCACTAGTTATAAGAGAGAAGAGGCTGACTCTTCTTAGCAGGCATCCTCACCATCCAGTCCTGCTTTCTCCCCTTGTCTAAAGTCCATCATCTCCTATTGGAATTACCTCTACTATTGCTAATCGGTAACCTTCAAGGGCAATGTTTTTGTAACTGGACAACAGCCAAAACAACAAGCATGCCTAAACCTCCCAACTATTCACCCATTGCCAATTTTACTGCTGCTTAACCTCAAGGAATTCAGCTTTGCTTTGAAACAGTTCATTGTTTTGAGTCAGACTTTCTTCTAATTGCCCTTCATCACTTAAGTGTATGATCGGTCAACTCCATAGGGCTGGTTAAGGGCATAATTGCAATGGATGAATGTATCTGACTTCCTCACTTACATGTATGTTTTCACTCAAATTTTACGCTCCACAAAGTCGAGGCCATATAAAGCTTTGAATTTAACATGCTATAAGGAATCTTAGCTCAGAATTTAGAGCAGCTAAATGAATAGGAGATTACAAGTGGCAAGCTGCGGCTGTTAGAATCAGCCAGAGTCTTTATCCTTGACTTTAATGGATGTTAGATTAAGCAGTGCGTGGAAGCTCAGATAATTGCTTGAAAAGCCAGTGTCTGTCATTAGGACAAATAGTATGAGGTGCATGCTCAGACTGACAAGGAAACTGTGTTCAAATCTGCCAGTTCCCAACCCAGGAACCACTTCCATTTTGTGAGAGAGTTTTAAATTCCATGCTTTTAATGCAAACGTGAAAAGCAAGACAATGGAGAGATTAACATCCCCATGAAAACTCATGAATTGTTTATTTAACTCAAAAAGCAAAACAAACCTCACACACAAATCCTTTCAGGGCTGTTTTACCTCAAGATATGATGCACCGGCACAGTATGAAATAAGAATAATTTTGCTGACAAATGCTGACAATGACCTCTAAATATTTCTTCCCAAAGTCAGTGTGAGCTGAGACAGTCCAGAGCATCTCACTGTCAGACCAGCTCCTTCCTCTCCACACACATCCAGTGGTGAGAAGAGACCCACACTGCATTACACCCACTGAAAATTCTCAAAATCACCAGCAATGTCACTACAGTCAAAGCTTGGGTGAAGCCCACAGAGAAGTAATTCTTGAATACAAACATGTTATGACCCTGGAGGACAGCATGCCCTAACATCAGGAAGCTCCTCTACCCTTACAGCATGCCTGTGTCCTTGCATCTCCTCAAGAACTTGGCCTCATAGGAGTATGTTGCACTCTGACAGGGGTTTGTGCTTAGAGATCCATGTCCACACTAGAAGGATCTGCCCCAGCATGTCTGCATTTAAATGCAGTGCTTTCTTGGTATGATGGGAAAGTAATACTTGTTTTTCCTCAGCGCCTAAGAGAAAATTGTATTACATCCAGCACATGCTTGATGTTATGGTAACCATCTCTCTAATATCTAAATGGTCTCTAAGATTAAAATCTTCCTCATTTCAGAGCTCCTGGAACAGCATGTTCTCTTTATTTTTTTTTTTTATACCTCCTCTCTTTCACATTACTCCAGGCACTACGGCTAAGTGGTCAGAGTCAGAAGCAGATAGAATGCCAGCAGCATTTTCTTACAAATTGTGGAGGAAATAACTCACTTTTTTGATGAGCAAATGGAGAGTCTATCCCTGTTAGGCTTCCCTGCTTGCAATTTTTTTCTGAAATACATTACAGCTGTTATCTTTTAGGGGCTGCATTTGTAATCTTTCACTGATGTGCAGTAAGCAGAAAGAGGCAGTTTGACTGTTTTCCTAATGATGCCTTTTAATTCTCTGAATCGGTCTGTGCAAGCTGACTGATTGTATTTATTGAAATTAATATTAACTATGCAAATCTTAAAATCCCACTTCTTGTACCTGTTGCTTCTGTGTCATTAGCTCTGGCAAATTTGTAATACTCTGCCATTTCCTATGTTAAAAGAAATCCCATTCAACAAGAGAAGTTTTTAATATATCACAGTTATTTTTGAAACACATAGAAAAGAGACACTGAAAATATTTATTTTCTCCTACCTTCTAAATGAATTTCATAAAATCACCAAAGTCTTGATTAAAATATGAGGAAATTGAGTGAGTATGGATTAACCATAAACACATAGTGGCAGGACCAGAATGAGAGCACAGGTTGCATGATGTGCCCCATGACATTCCTGGCATGCTGCTTCTACAGAACAGCAGTGCAAGAAGAACATATATAAAGGGCAATAAAACAATGAGAGAAAAAAATCCTGTGCACATTGCTGAGATCTTCAAAAGGAACTTTATGATCCAGGTAATGCTACAAAGCTCACCAGTAGCATGAGGTTTTCTCTGGGCTGAAAATATCCACAACTTCAGGTTAATACCATTAATTCAGGTCTCAATAACAACAGCAAAACAGAAAGCAAAACAAAACAAAGCAAGAAACTCAATAGAGCTGTGCTAGAAGGAGGCAGTTTTTCTTAGCACACCTTGCCTTGTTTGAAAGTTATGCCTTGTCAACAGAACAATCCACAGATGATGTGCCCTGCATTCCTACCAGGGAGCTGATAACACAGCTAATCACAGGAGAAAAACCCTACAAAACATAAACCTTTTATAAATGGCTTGTGTGGAAAGGTATCATGGAGAGAGATGATGAGTGACTTGGCGGAAGAGAGAAGATGGGAAGCAAGGATAGGAGAAGAGCTTTACATGATATGTTGTGGGTTTTTTTTACTGCTGATTGTGGTTCTAATTTAATTAGCTGATACTGGGGTTAATTCAAGTTTTAATTAGCAAAATGTCAATGGTTTACGGGCTGGCTCGGCCCGGTTCCGTGACAATCGGTGCGGGGGACCCACGGACCCACGCCCCAGGAAAGGGGAGGGGGGAAAGGGAAAAGGGAAAAGGGAGATGGGCCTAGAAACAAAACAGCGGCAACGATCCGAGGAGGAAAACCAATTTACCAAATAGATATCAGAAAGCAAAATAACACACCATAATACAATATAATTGGAATTAAAGCTAACAAATCAAATAAAATGAGCAAGAGAGAGCGTCCGATAAACCGAAGGCCCCACGCCAACGCTGAAGGCGAGACGGCAGCGAGCACCCACTGCTGAGTCCATCCCAAAGGAAAGAGAGAGTCCCGTGACTGCAGACAGTTTTTATCTTTCCCTCTAAGCGTAAATACGTAAGAACGCAAAGCATCGCAAAGTCCCCTGGGGAATGTAGTTCTTCTTCTCTTCTGAGACAGGTATACCTGGAACTATCGATGATCCATGGAGCTGGAACCTTAACTCTTTAACTCTAAATGCACTGCATGATGTTATGATGTGGAACACCAGTACCAAAAATCATAAAACCATGACACAAAACATTCCTACTAATTACAATTCACATTATCATGGAAGGGTGTTAATTGGTGTAACTGGCAGTGTTATTAATGCCAGTGACTACTATGGAAAATGTTCTCCATGGCTAATGGGAGCATCCTCTATATTAAACTACTACTCCACTTTTCTCCTTACTACCTTGGCAGCATCATCCAGCTTTGCCTGACTGCTGCACAACTTCAGGCTGGGCTGCACACACACCAGCAATGGAAGAACCAAGTCAGCACGAACTACTCTGTCTAGCTGAAGCCGGACAGAAAGGGACGTGAAGAGGTGATTAGCATGCAGTAACTTTGCCCAGTGCAGTTGAAGGGCAGAAGAAGTGCATTACCCACTGCAATGCAAATCTGTATCATGTTTACCCTCCAGGTAACACTTGGTCAGCTTGCAAACTCCCAGAGGTGTTTGTGCAGCAGTGGTTGACTGTTGATCCACAAACTGCTTTCAAAATCATGTGTGTAAGGTTGACTTTAATCCAGTCAATGCAACACTCCTAAGTGCTCCAATAAAGTGGGCACTTCATATCTGCTAAGAACCATAATGCCTGAAATGTTTCCCTGATGCCTGTTTAGTTCAGCCTATTCATAAGAGAATGCAGAAACATAAATAACGCACTTGGGAAGCACTTACACATCCTCATATCAAACTTATAACTGTCAGTCTATCATCAGTGTATCTATTAACTAAAATACACCAGAGGTTCACTTGTATTCACAGAAAGCAAAAAGCAAGGATGATTCTTTTCTAAATACTGCTTTCAAATCTTAAAAAAACAACAGCTATGAATGTCTATGTCATACTAAGAGCAAATACTAGAGGAGGGAATACACGCCTCCACAAATCTTTCATTTTTCTCTTTTATAACTTGGTCTTGGTGGTTTGGGTCAGTCTTTTGAACAGAAGAGGAAAGAGAACTTTTTCCTCTTAAATCCTTGGTTGTTAGCATTTTTGTTCATCTTTTGCTTCTAACAGACATTTGAATGCTTTTTGTTGTTGTTGTTGTTGTTGTATTTAAATATTTCAGTAACGTTCTAAATGCTGACTGCTGTATTTCTTTCTTCCTCTGTCTGGCTACTGAGTGCCCTTGAATGAATGGTAAATCAAGGGAAAGCATAGCCAGAAAACATTTCAATCTTCTGACTGGTAGGGTAGGTTTTCATCCAGAAATCCTGAAAGCTGAACTGGGCTCAAATCTGCAGCTTGTCCATAAATCCTACAAACAAGGAAGGAGGAATCAAATGGCGTACATACTCATCACAGAGAATAAACCTTATGATAACTGTTCTGCCAAAGAATATCTGAGCATAACAAACAAAAAAACATAGGAGTTATGGCAAATTTTAACACAGTAAGCTGTTAATTGGCAATGCTCAAGTGCAAAGAACAAGCAAATTGTTTTTTTCTTGGAAATACCCATTATTAAATGAAGTGTAGTTTCTCCTGGAGCTTTCTGTAAGCATACAATTTTTTTTTGCATGTTTTCCTTTCTTGCTACTCCATTGCATTTGCTGTGAATGGTTTGGAGAATGTCAGCCTTCTTTTCCAAAACACACTCCTGCTGCCTAAATATACACTCTAGCCAAAAACGCAGCCAGCAGATTGTGAAGATTTGTGTGTAGCATGACTTTTAAAATAATATTTGTGACTGCTTTCTCTATGTAGTAAAAAGGAACTGAGAAATGTTCAGAACAGTTTATGTTCTGCTAGTGTATATCAGCAGAAATCTTTCTGCCATAATCAGGAGTATGTGTGACCTCGGAAGTTGAAGATTTGTTGATCTGCAGGTAACTTAGCTTCTACGATTAGCACATTTGTTGAGGCAAACAAAAGAACCAGTAAGACTGAAATTCCATGAAGACCGCATTTTAAATAGGAAAAAATATGACTTGTAACATAGAATTTAACTTTTTTAATTGGAACACTTCAGTTTTCTACATAAATTCAGAGAAGTGCATTTTGGTAGAAAACTGGATGTGCATCAGGGTACCATAAATTACGAATTAAGGTATAAATGTAGTGCACCTCAGAAATAATAACTTTCACTTGTCCCCAGAGAGTTTTCATGCTCTTCCTGTAATGGGATGCTAGCACCTAGTTAGAAAGACTGACAGAGTGTGAACAGAAACCTAAAAGCAAACAAAATAAATAAAGGACCTTTTCAAAAAGAATAAGTCTAAACTCAAAGGGTCTTCAATATATTTCCTATTAAAATTCCCATTTGTCAGTCAAGACACCTTCTAAACTCCTAAGCTTTTCAGTTTGTTTTTCCTTCTGATAAATAGCTTGAAAGCAAGTTTCATCATTTTGTATTGGACATACCACTGAGATAACCATGCAGTGACAATAAACACAGACCTCTTTGTGCATACTCCAGCAAGCATCTGGGATTCATCTGGAATCTGTAGTTTGCATTACCAGTTACCAGGAGGTAACAGTGGTCCCTCCACATGACTCTGGTTTGGTCAGTGTTTTGTTTTCATTTAAGTTGTACGTGTCAACATCTGTCGTTTCTTCAATGACCAGAAGAAGAATTCAATTACTATTTCATAAATGAACATTGACAAATAATTTTCTCTTGGGCTCAGCAAGAGAAGCAGGGAAGCAAAGGCTGTGTGTCTCCTTGCCTGCAGAACAATGCAACTTGGCCTTGTAGGGGTTTGTATAAACCGTGTGGAAGGAGTTTATGAACTGTACTTCAGAGCTGGGGATGGCAGTGGTGGCTAGCAGGGGAGATTAGAGCCTTGGAGTAGAAAATCTTTCCACATGTGGTTTGCAACTGTCCCTAGCTGCAATCAGTTCTCTGCTTCTGGGTGAGTAGATGGTCTATAAACTAAACAGAGGGCCCATTAAACCATTGTACATGTGTGCTGCAGAGCAGAATAAAGAGCTCGAAACTCTCTGTTCACACAGTGGGAATCTACACACCTTGTAACAGTGCATAAAATCAAGAACATCCATGAATGTAGTAGATGATTCTCCAGCAGAATGACTCCTTTCTCTAGCACCTGCATGTTATTTTATACGTGAATCTTCATTCTTTGTAAGGTACCTGGTCTTACTGTGAGTACTGTTTTCATTGATATTTCTTATTTACAAAGAGGAAAAACATCTCAAAGTATTTCTGACTTATTGCCTGAAACCATAGACATTCAAATGCCTCAAAACCAGGTAGGTGTAAGTCTCTTGATGGAAACTTGGGGTGGTATTGTGGAACTGAAAATAACATTAGGGATGCCTCACAAAAAAATGTAGCCCTATTTTTCCACTTGGTGCCCTTTGCTGATGTGAGCTCTACCAGCTGATGTCAGGTAAATCATTGGGTTCTTGCTCCAAAGAGATCAACAAAAAAGAGACGTTGTGCTCCCTTCATTCAGTCTGCAAGCCCCAACACTCAGAGAAATTCCTTGTTAGGAAATGTGAAGGACAGTAATGAAAATGCCATGCTGTTGGATAGAAATGTCACATGGTAATGTTAGTTATTCAGATTGGCCCCTTTTGTTGTCTCTCTTCAGGTGTTTCACACGATTGCCTACATAAAGGAAGGAAGTGAGCTATTAATTCTTTCAACCTCCATGTTTTTATGGAGGTTGAGATTCAGTGGAATGGTTTCTGAGATGTTTATGTTCAGAAAACCCTAAGATGATAGGTTGCTTTTTCTCAGAACACCAGTCTCACTTATTCCTGTAATTGCTGGTGAAAAGAAATAGAAGTTACTCTTTGGATCTTGTACGAAACCTCCTTCATTATAAGGCAGTGGGAAGACAAACTGTATGACAAAATATGCAAGATCTGTCTGTGCATGAGGAGGAACATAGACCACTACTTACCAATCAATCAGAAATGATGTCAGAAGAGCATGTCCAAAATATGCGATGGAACAGTAAGGACAAAAACAACTGTCTTTAATCACTGTGGATCAAAGCTGTTAATATATGTCAATGAAATACCTTTCTGGCACAGCTACACAGTTATTCCAAAGAATTTTACTGGGAGTTAGACAGATCCCAGTGCCAATACATTGGCAGGAAGTAAGCAGACACTAAAAGTGATTCTCAGACCAGACAGAAAACGCAGTCATCTTGGGAGCAGCCTTAGCTGAGGATATGTAGAAAATATTCATGCGGGGAAAGAGAATGCTGCTCCAGAAGTGGCAAGTGCTTTACAGATCTGTCGAGTTTCCCCTTGAATTTCCTTTTTACTTATTTTGTTTGTTTTCTGGAGGATTAACAAGAAAGGAATAAAGCACATGAAGTTGAAATTGATTCCTGTTGCTTCTTTGGGCGTTGCCACTTGTAACGGAGGCTGCAGGTATCTGACTTTGCTAGGAAGTCTCTACCGTGAGTTTCCTCATCTCTGTGCAGTGCTGGAGCCTAAGAAAGGGTTACGTTTACCAGCACTGATCCAACAAGGTAGGCCAGATCCAGAACCAGCATGGAAGTAAGCTCATTTACCCCAGCCCATTTTGGCTTTGGAAGTACCCAGGGATGCCAGGGCTACTGGGGAACAGAACCCTAGTTCCTCTTGTTTTTCTTTCAGGAGTTTCTGCTCTACATAAAGCTAGAAAGAAATAGAACAGAAAGAAATTAAATAGGAAAGAATAAGATTAAATAACATTAAATTAAAGTAATTTAATTTTTAGCTATATTTCTGATTTTTTTCTGGAGGAAAATTAATTCTGAGACAAAATCAAAGTGGTCATTCTGCAGTGATAGCACATTTTACTTTTGAAGGTTTGAGTGGTACTGCACAGTAATGCTATTTTGCATACTTTTCACAACACTTCATTTAATTACTTGTCATTCCAACAATAAGGGGGCGTGCTTCTGTTATTTCTGAAATACAGATTCATAGAAGTAGTAGTAAAACTATAGTCTTTTCTGCCTGTTTTGGCATGGGGGTTGGGCTAAACAATCTCTAGAGATCTCTTCCAGCCCCTACAATTCTGTGATTCTGTGATTCTTCAATTCTTTCAGATGATTCAGAAGCTTTAGGGGTTAAATACCCCTACTTCTGCTCTGAATCCACTGCATGTTCAGCCCATGGCATGCTACATGGCAGTATAACAAAAGATTATATCATGATCAGTATCAGATGTTCCCTCTGCTCAAATGATTTTAAATGAGAAGCTGTGGTACAATATGGTTCCTTAGTATTTTGGCATTTTCACCTACTTCAAAAAACCATATATGTAAAGAAATGAGTAATAAATCTTTGCAATCTCCAATTTTATTTACTTTTAAATTTATTTTTGGAGACTAGAATCATATTCCCAACTGGAAAAAATGAGGAAACCAACTTCTCAGAGACAAGGCATGTCTCCTCTCCACCCTCTACTGTATTCCCATTGGGTGGCAAGGGAAGTGGCTTTGAATGTACGTCTCTAAGTCACTGCTCCAGACTATAAAGGAATCTACATCTCCTCCAGACCACAAGAGTTTTGTGGGAAGCTGGAGACAAGGGGGAAGGATTTTCTATTTGGTGCCATAGGAAGAGTTCTTCCCGTCTCAGATTTCCAGCAGTCTGGTGGGGAGCCCTGGAGATATCTCTGCCTGTGGTGCAGAGCCAAGGTTCTCCCCGTATGAAGTCAAGTAGGGATGGGGAGAAGAGTGACAATATGAAAAGAAGAAAAAAATTTTCCAGGAAAGGAAAATACATAAAAAAAAGTCATCGGGGAATGCAAATTTCTTCACCATAACGTTATTCTCTCCTTCAGGAAAGGTCACAACGTTTTGGATTTATACCCTTTGCAGCTGACTGTCCTTTACATTACAGTGGGCAAATTCTGTTTTCAAGAGTAGCTATTAGCGCAATGAAACCAATGTCATACGTTCTTTGCTATTTTAATATTTAGTATTAGCCATTGTAGCTTGGAGCTGAGTTTGTCCCAGACCTTTTAAAGAATTTAGAACTTAGAGAATTAAAGGTCATTACATCTGCAGTCATTGTTAACGAGTTCAAAGATTTAAAGAGACCAAAAGCTGAAAGTAATTAATTGTAAGATTACTTTCATGCTTGGTACCTACAAGCTGCTGAAAAAAAAAAAGGAATATTTTAAAACGCCATATTCTGGTGGAGCATTTGACATGTTTTTTTTGCTGTTAATCCTGAGGCTGCAAGGTACAGTATTTTGCCCCCTTTCTGGGGTCTCCTCTGCAGTCCCAAGCATGTGTTTCTGTGTGGGACTGAAGCCATTTGAATTCAGACTTCAACAGGATCTTGTTTAGGAGAGCAGTAAGCAAGGAAAGAACAGTGAAAAGCAGATGTTGTTAGGTACAACACATGCATCCATTCAGTCTGCTGAGAGCTCAGTACAAGAGAACGAATGCTGAAATCAAGGGGCCAGGTCTTAGCCCACATAAAGCACTAGTGCTCTGGAAAATATAAGTCAAATCCTGAATTTCCTTCTTTCTTTTTTTTTCTTGGTCAGTTATTAGAGCTACACAGCCTGGGCTCCGCGCATGTCAGTACAAGGAGTGTGCATCAGAAGGGCTGTGTGAAAACCAAATGCTTGTCCTGGATGTATTTCTTTTCCACAGCTAAAAGAGATGATTACACACGGACTGTTTGTGCAACAGTGATGGTGAGGAAGCAGAAATTTGGCTAGCAAGACTGACTCAAACATACTTCATCATAAGTCTTCTTTTCAAGTGAGACAGAGATGTAATTCTGTAGAGTTAAATTCCCCAGTATTTATAAACCAAATTGTGCAAGAATGTAAGGTACCTTTGCCATGGCTATTGAACATTTCCAGACTCTAAAACTGAATATTTTATTTTTACCAGAAACTTCAATTCTTTTTTTCAAATAAATAAATAAATAAACTTCACATTTGTTTTTTGTTTTGTTTTGTGGGGTTTTTTTGTTTGTTTTTTGGTGTTTTTTTCACAAAAATTGTGACAAGGAAAATCTTAAAAGCCATCAAAATGTTCATAGAATCACAGTATCATTAGGTTGGAAAAGACCCCTCAGATTACCAAGTCCAACCCCAACCCACCCCTACCATGCCCAGTGACCATGCCCCTAAGCACCAAATTCACACATTTATTGACCACCTCCAGGAATGTGACTCCATCACTTCCCTGGGCAGCCCGTTCCAGAATATCTACTGCTCCTTTTGAGGAGAAATTGTTCCTAATATCCAAACTGAAGCTCTCCTGGCACTACTTGAGACAATTACCTTTCATCTGTTCCTTTAAACTAAACTGGCTTTTCAAAAACAGGAAAGCTTTCAAAAGAACTAATTTTGGTCAGCTCTCAGAGGAAACCTTGCCAGGACTAGGACAAAGGCCTACCTTTACCTGCTTGTCTCCAGTCCAGACCAGTGTATTTTACTAGGGGATTATGTTGGTGTTTAACCCCAAGAAGTATTGGTCATGTCTGCCCTGCAGACTGCCTATTTTAAAAGTGGATGACATAATGCATGTGGGAATGACCAGATACTGTCCCTACAGTAAGTTTACCCCTGCTTGAGAGAGGGCCACTTTCTGAGAGGTAATCTGTCCTCATCACCACCAATGCCAGCTTTGTACCTTGTATTTCGTTGGTTTTTTTTGGGCTTTTTTGGTCATGATATTCCACTGGAAAGGCTGATGCAATGCCTGCAATTCAGGACTGGGACCAGAGCTGTCTTTTCCAAAGCGACTTCTCAGCTAATCAGGAAATGAAGCCTGCTCAACATCTGGCTTTTATTTGTGCATAGTTTTGCATCTGAATGGCGAGCTCTGGGAGTGGAGACAGCAGCAGGACTTTGATCTGCCACCGCTTCATTTTGCTTGGATTACCAAGGTCACAATTAATGTCAAGAGGGATCTGAACAACAGCCTTGCACTATAGGTTTCATGTCTGAAACTCCTCTGTCTCTGCTGGGCTTGCTTTCCACCAAAACCAAGGTAATGATATATTGCTGTGACTGGCATCAAGGCATCCGAGGCAGACACCCTGAGAGCTGAGGGTATAGCCAAGTGACTGAAAAATCAGGTGAAACCCCTGGTGACTGGAAAAAGGGAAACATTACTTCCATTTTTAAGAAAGGGAGAAAGGATGACCCAGGGAACTATGGGCAGGTGAACCTCACCTCTGTGCCTGGGAAGATCGTGGAGCAGATCCTCCTGGTCACCATGTTAAGGCACATACAAGACAAAGGGGTGATCTGAGACTGCCAGCATGGCTGCACCAAGGGCCAATTTGGTGGCCTTCTATGATGGAGTGACAGCATTCGTGGACAGGGATGGGCAGCAGATATCATCTACCTGGACTTCTGAAAAGCTTTTGACATGGTCCCTCACCACATCCATCTCTCTAAATTGAAGAGGTATGGATTTTAAAGATGGACTCTGTGATAGATTATGATCTCAGCATCACAGAATCATAGGGGTTGGAAGGGACCTCTAGAGATCATTGAGTCCAACACCCCTGCCAAAGCAGGTTGGCTGACTGCACCCAAAGGGTTGTGATGTCCGTGTGGAGGCCAGTCACAAGCAGTGTCACCCAAGGGTCTGTCTTGGGACCAGTGCTCTTCAATATGTTCATCAATGACATTGATGATCAAATCGGGTGCACCCTCAGCAAGTTTGTGGATGACACCAAGCTGAATGGTGCAGTCAGTATATTGGAGGGAAGGGAATTCATCCAGAGGGACCTGGACAGGCTGGAGAAGTGGGCCTGTGTGAAACTAATGAGGTCCAACAAAGTCAAGTGCAAGGTGCTGCGCTTGGGCCAGGGCAATCCCAGGTATTTCTACAGACTGGAGGAAGAACTCCTGGTGAGTAACCCTGCAGAGAAGGACTTGGGGGTCCTGGTGGACTAGAAGATGGACATGAGCCAGCAGTGTGTGCTTGCAGCCTGGAGGGCCAACTACATACTGGGCTGCATTAAAAAAGGGGTGTCCAGCAGGGAGAGGGAGAGGATTGTCACCCTCTACTCAGCTCTTGTGAGGCCCCATCTGGAGTACTGCATCCAGGGCTGGGGCCCCCAGTGTAAGAAAGACACAGAGCTTTTGGAACGGGTCCAGAGGAGGGCCACTAAAATGACCAGAGGGCTGAAGCACCTCTGCTAGGAGGAGAGGCTGAGGGAACTGACAACCCGAGTCACTTCACTGCCATATAAATTTATGTACTTCTATTTACTTAAGTTGTTTTAAAACAAGTGTATGTGGAAAACGTGAAAGTTATCTACTAATCAAAAAATAAGTGTTTGGCTGAAAAGCAGATGCTCATGTATCTTTCTTTCATCACTGGTCTGCATGCTTCTGATTAAAAATGAGTGGGAAACGTGTCTAGATTGCTATATAACATGCAAGGATGTTGGTGATAATTCTAAGACACAGTCGAGATTTTTCAGAGTCACGGATGAATGTTAAGTAAATTGGGAAGAGGAGGAACCAAGGAAGTAGCCTTCCAAAGAATTTTGCTGAAGTGGTTGTTCCACTCACTTGTCTTTGCGACATAGTATGTCAGGCTTTATCCAACTTCCACTAGGAAACAGCATTTGGCTGATCAGCGAGTAGGTAACTGTGAGGAGCACCATGCCTTCAGGACCCAGCAGTCATTCTAGTATGGAAACATTTCACTGTGGAATGAAGGTGGATGAGTCCCTGCATCCCTGCTCAGGCTATGCACATGGAGCAGGAGCCCAGACATGCCAGGACCTCAGCACTGCTGGTGGCTGCAGAGTGACAGAACGTATGAGGCAGGAGGAGATCTCTCAAGCTCCCAAACAGGGCCACATGGAGCCAGGTGCCTATGCTTAAAACAGGTTTCATGAAGGGTGATCTGGGAAGTGGTGTGCTTGAAAATAGCTGATGGTGTTTGCTGCTTGTTTAAGTAACACTGAACATGGATATAAGTTGTAAGTTGGTACCGCTTCTAAAAATTCTTCAGATCAAAAAAATATTTTCCTAACACTATGCCGTGCCAACTTACATCAAAGCTAGGTACTGAGAAGACAGCAAATGAGCAGTTAAGGGCAATACAAATATTAATGGAGACTTAATGCCAACATTGATTCATGAATCAATAATGATCATAAATGCCAACATTTTGATTTTTCTGCATACAATAATTACATGTTTCATTATGGTACGTGTAGGGCAATAAAGAGCAAGAATGACGAGTGATGTTATTAAATTGAAGGAGTGAAGAGCTTTGGCCAAAATAATTTATACTTATTTATTATTTGGATTCATAGAGGAGTTTAGCAAGACATCGAATTCAGTGCTCCAGGCACTTTTGCTCCATAATGAAGAGAAAATAAATAAATAAATAAATAAACACAACTGTCCTTCCTGAAATGGAAAGAAAACTGTTGCCAGTGCCCCAGCTCAGCAGTAGCTTTAGTTTCAGTACCAACCCAAGTAGTTTGCTGGTTCTGGGGTAGAAGACAGAACCAGAGTGCTGACTTTCAAACCTGAGCAAAGATTTTATACCTTCAAACTCTTGTTTGAAAAGAATGTCACTGCATTTGTAGTGTTTACATACCTTTAAAAAAATAAAATCTGTGTGCGTCCATCACCAGACCAGACCTTAGAGAATTACTTTGTTATATTTCACTATTTTTATTGTCTCTGCAGTTGTTTTCACCTCATTTCACAGATTTTTTAAGAATTCCTTCCCGTTGAGAGGATGGGATGATAAGCATCCTGTGCCTTATCTAAGCTTGCAACAAACGCGTGCTAGTGGGTGCACAGAGTCCAGAAAAATCTTATTCAGTCACTTGCACCTAATTAAGAATGAAATTTAAATTCAAAAAAGCAAAAATTGAGTGGAGGGCAAAGACAGGCTGAGGCTTTATCTGGCAGGCAAACTGATGAGGTCCTTGGAACGGTTTCAGAAAGTTTCCATTAACAGAGAATGGCAAGTAAGAATGTGTACAAAAAGTGTTCTTCGACAGCTTTTAAAAGCATAACCATAAAATGGATGGTCATGACAAATAATGGAGGGACTTTTCTGTGGGAGGAGGTGTAAGCAGAAGTCTCACACCAAGTGCTGCCATGTAGGAGTGGAGGCAAAAGGCTCAAGAATATCTCGCTTTTGCAAACTTCCAGCTAATGTGATTTAGCAGCAGTGTAACTGTCTCACAGTGGCTGGGAGCTGCCGCCAGACATTCAGTACTGTATATTTTTGTCCACGTTACTGACAGTGAAAGGTTAGACAGAGACAGGGTTTATAAAAAGCAGACTTTGCTCCAAATATTTTGTTTAACCTTCATAAAATATCCCCAGATTCATTGCAAAGTTCCAGGACCAGAGGAACGAGAAAATATGAGGGATATTTGCCTTTCAGTTAGCACATTTATTTTCCCTTAATTAGAATTTTTGTTTTGCCATGTGACAAAAAGGTTTTAATTTGGATGTAGAAACATAGCAATAAAACTAGCCCTTATCAAAGCAGGCAATCAGTGCGGGAGAACAGCATATTCCAGGCTCTCCAAAGATGAGGTAATGCTGTTATATGTGACCACTCTGCAGCCTGACATACCCAGAAAAAAATATTTGACTCTTCTATTACCTTACAGTCAGTGGAATTTGGCCACAGCAAGGTGCTGCTGCCAGTTTCTGCACCTACTCAGGCAAGAAAAGTCACCATCAGTGGTGGTCAAAAACAGGGAGATATGGTGAAGTTATTTTCACTTCACAGTTTTTCTAAAGAAGCTTTTGAGTTGCTTAATCGACAAAAAATGTGGAGAGGGCCTTGTCTTTTATTCTTGAGGTGTTTCTGCTGCTTTGGCATGCAGAAAATTAAGAGGAAGCAATGCATTTTGTCATCCAGATTTAGCCAGCACATGGAAATTTGGAGGAAAACTTAATTCAAGTTTAGAAACTATTTGTTTGTGTAGGGTTTGCATTTTTGATCAGCTACAAGCAATGTCATGGGCATTGTTGTTCAACAGACAGAGAAACTTCATCAGGTTCATTCCTTGCACTGCTTTGGATGCCATTTCAACTTCCACTCTCACTCTAAGTACCATCCACTCTTGTCCTTCATCTACTATTGTTCTCCACAAAGCTGTTGCACTCCTCCACACATCCAAATCCAGGTAGGCCTATTTCTTTCCTTATGCTGCCATGTGGATGGTCTCTCATCAGATTTCTTCAATATTTGGAGTTTCCCAGTCACTGCTTAAGGAGGCCCACAGGGATGCAAAGATGCTCGCTATAATGATACTTGTGTCCCAGAGCAGACTAAGTGAATGCAGATTTCACCTCATTTCAGCAGAGATACTTGTTCATGTCAAACACAGTTGGCTTTGCCATGTAAGTTGCTTAATAGTTGGTAGATGGAGCCACCCCTGTGGTCTTGTAAAGCAAAAAGCAAAGCCCAAAAAAGAAATGAGCCTGGTCTCAATTATCTGTTGACATATGTCATCTGAACAGTGTCCTGCACCTTGTGAACTCATCAGCTGTTAAAGGCAACTTTAAACTTATCCAGAATGCTTATAGACCTTTGCATATGGGTGGAGATTTTTTTTTTGGGTGCGATGGGTATTTCCAACTTGACATTCGACACTTCCTGGAACAGAATAATGAAATCATAGCACCATTGCAATTTCTTTGTTTCTTGAGATTCTTTTATTTGAAGAAATGTCTAATTTACAGTGCACAGTGGAGGAAAGATTGCTGTTGCATTATTTATTCATGATATGATAGTATCCAGAGAATTAAGAAAATATTCAATTCCTGAAAATTCCCTGTGCTGTTTAAATGCACAGTTAGTGAGGATGAACAAGGATTGAACAACAGATGAAGAGTGCAAGAAAAACAGGAGAAAGGGAGAAATTACTTCACCATCCCTGAAGGCTGGCATATTAGAGTCTAACAAGGTCATAAGAAGGTATAAGTCAAGGCTGTTCTGCTGCATTACTGTCATTTAATAAATACCTCACAGATATATTGGTCATTTTAGATGCTGTCCTCTGTGAAAGACAACAACCCGAACTTTTACAAGCTTTGTCATATCCACGGGGCTCAGCCCACACCTGGGGAGTATAAGGAGTCCTGCCTTAAATCATCACCTGAGTGATTTCTAGGCAAATTTTGTAGGTAAGCATTATTCCTTGTGAAAATACTGATGATTTTGCACCTATGCCTACAGTAATTGTTGAAGACTGGTAGATATACTGACAAGTGCTGCTCTTGCATTTCATAAACCTAGCAATCACCAAATTTAGGAAGAGCTGCCTGATTTTTATATCTTTTTTTTTTTTAAGCTCTGCTTGTGTTTGGTGGTATGAATTGGGGCATGCATTCTCAAGAGCACTTCCCAAAAGAGCAAGTGAAAAAGAGAAGAAAAAGAAAAAAAGACATCCTCTTCTCATCTTTGGGATCTTTGGGTTTTATAAAACAAACAAAATGTGCAATTAAAAGTACTGCAGGAACTAGATGTTTAAGGAGCATCTCAAATGCTTCAGGAAAAAAATGCAGTATTTTTTTCCTGAAGTACAACTAGAAATATTAAATTCTGCAGAGCTCATTAAACTTGTTCTTTGCAGACCACTTCTACAAGGTTGAAATCACTTCACCTGTATCCACGACTGAGAAAGACGTGATTATGTGATTTTCTACTTACATTAGAGAACACCAATTTGTGATTTATTGCCAGAGCACTTGAGTGTATTTCAGAATAGAATAGGATAGTAACGTCCCTTCTTTATAGTCACTCAGTGTTTTTTCCTCTTCAGAAAAAGAAAAAGAAAAATTACTGATTTGACAGTGAGCTATGAGGCTATTCATTTCTAAAGGCTGAGAAGGGATTATGCAGCAATTTTGACTATGAATTCAAGCTTTGTCCCTTTCTGCCATACAGATGCTTCGAGACTGCAGCCTATGTTTGTTAATGGTAAAGATGTGCCTCACTAGATCTTTAAAGAAAACAGTTACAGAATAAATATTCAGGATTTACATTAGACAATCAGTCTCCCCTTGGCATTGTAAAGTAACTTGAGTTCTCCAAGACAGGTTGCTTTCTTGGTATACTGAGCTGACATTTACAGTATCCACTTCCTCAGAGAAGTCTGTATTCCCTGTTATATTGCACTCTTATATCCATGTGATCTGGTAAACTTTGCTTTTGTTTAAAACCTAAATGTCTTCCCATGGTCTTAAGACACCTTGGCCACAGAAGGAACTTGCCTCATTCCTCCCAACACGCTATGTTAATTCAGATTGATGTTTAGGGAATTGGTCAAATTTAGTGCCAACCTAGTTAGATCAAGTTGAGTTCTGGCAGGAGAGTAAATGCATATGTGTTTTTAATTAATCCCCTGCCTAAATCAAGAGAAAGGATATTGCATTTTTCAGCAGAATTGCTCCACACAGTGCTGACTGCATATATTTAACAAATCTCTCTCATGTAACTGAGAAAACTCATTGGAACTCTTCCAAACCTCATGCTGTTTTTGCCTAGTTGTCTGAACTCCTCTGTACCTGGTCTAAGAGTCAGAGTCAGAAGGCTGGGGCACTTCTGTTGGCAGTCAAAGAGTGTCCGTACCCTGGAGTCCTGCTATTAGTGCTGTTCAGCAGAGAACTTTACATTTATAGAATACTTTTCTCCTGGGCACAACCCCAGTGTAATCAAGCTCAATGCTAAATGCTGAGAATAGCTCCATTCCATCCCTTCAAAAACATCAAGCATGAGCTTAATGATAAAGCACTTGGAAGGAAACTAGATGTATCTTAAAGTCCAACATTGAAATGGTCACAAGACATGTTCATTATCTGGTGTTGTCAGAATACATACAGTACAATAACTTTCTTCACTACAATTTTGCCACCTAGTTTTCTAGCCAATAAATCTATCTCCCTTCCCTTCCCCTCCCTTCCCTTCCCTTCCTTTGCCCTTATTTTCTTCTGAACAATTTGGTCAGATATTGGTTTCCTTGAATTCCCAATCTGTGTAGGAATCAAAGGACTCTTTAAACATGAAGTTTTTCAGGCCTTTTGATTTGTCTAACCACAAGGTCAGTTGTTTGTTTTCATTTGTAGTTTAAATTATTCCAGATGCTAGCATAAATGAGAATCACAAATAGATCAGTTTTGACATGGTCTTTAATACAACATGTAGTTACAATTTATCATGAAAAGTCACCAATCCCAGGATAGGAAAAAAAAAAAAATCCTTCCCTAAGATTTTGAAGGTCAAAGTAGGTAAAATATTTCTCAGATAAGAGTGAGTCGTGCTGAGGGCTGATTGGCAGTATCTTTATGTATGTAAATCTAAACCCAGGAAGAGAAAGAAGTACACTTATTAAACAGGTAGGAGTCTGATTAAGGGTGATTTCCTGAACTCTCTCATTATTGCAGACCAGATGTACAAAAGAAGGATTAAAGGGCAGGCAACACTGTCAGACTTTGATAATAAAAAATGTGCTCTAAGGGACAGAGCAGTTGTTTGATCTCTTCCTCGCAGGCAAAGGACTGTGAGCTGGACTGAACTGTTGATGTTATCAAACTTCCATAGTCCTTGCTTTATCGTTTTACTTTAACAAACTTCCAGAAAACAATATTCTCTATACAGAGAACAGTCATTTTGATTCAGCCAGCACCCACTGAGGTCAGTAAGGCACAAACATGTACCAGTCCAGCTGGACTGTCTCCTTGGCACTGTCCCTATCCCTTGCTCATTCTGGAACTGAACACACTGAGGCATGGTCAATTTTCTTTACCAGTTAATCTTTCTGTCAGATCACCTTCTTGATTTCACCTACTTTTCAATTGCACCAACTGATGAGGGAGACAGGAGAAAGCTTTGTCGTACGTCACAGAATGTGTTAGCTTATGCAGCAACAACTGATCAGACTGATTCCAAACCCGAGTCCCTGAGAAAGGCCATGATTCTTCACGGCATTGCTACAGACAGGAAAACTGGCATTCCGTATTCCCTAACTTCCCAGCCAACTAGGGATCATGTTGTCTGCATTCTGTCAACGGAAGACACACTTAATGATATTTTTCACAAGACTTTGAACACAACTTCTTGTGGCAATGTTTTTCTCTCTCTTTTTTTCCCAATATAAAATTATATATTTCTTGCTGAAGGTGGAGACCACGCATTCCATTCAAATACATAGATTGATACCTTAGATACTGATGAGGTTAAGTTAGAGGTAATGCATGTGAAGGGACTTCCCAGTGTACTTTCTGTGTTGCACTAGACTGTTTCAAAAAGATTCTGAATGAGTCAAATCTTTTCTAGAGGGGCTGAGAGAAATTAAAACAGATAAAAATACAAACAGAAGGAAATGTATGAAATGAAAATTCACTGGTTTATGTCACCATGATGAATAAAAGCAACGACATCAGGTAGGAAGACAGCTTTCCCTCCTTCAGTACCCTTTCCAGTGTCACATACATGCAGGAAAGTAATCCATTATTCTGCAACACCCTGCACATATAAAGTCAAGACCTTATGTGGGGACATCCATAGTGAGTCACAACAGAGGTCTGGCTTCCTCAGCGTCCTGTTTCCAACAGCTGCTTTAAGCGTGTACCTGGGAGTGAACAGGTATTTCACTCTGTCCTTTTCAAGTGTTTCTGTCTCTTTAGCCAACCCTAGCGTATCTTCCTTCCAGCATATTGTCAAGTCTCCAATTGTTTATTTTCAGCCTGCTTCTCATTCTCTAAACTGAATGTGTCTTTGCACTAGAATGGGATAACAGTGAAATCTATCAGCCCCTCCCTGATATTCATTATTTCCTTAGAGATTTATAATATATCCTAAATTTCTCTGGTTCACAGTTTGAGGAATCTTCACATATTCTTTACTTCCTTAAATAAAAATATTTCCCTGTCTTTAAAGATCTTTGTCCAACTCTACCCTGGATCCATTTTGTCCTTTCTAGGACTGCAGTACCAAAATTACATTCATTGTTCCAAGGATTTTTCCAGCAGTACTATGATATTCTCTGCTTTGTTCTGTGTTCTCATTAGCTTTTGGTTTTTCTTCTTTTGACCACTCTTTCAAACTGGTCTGATGTTTTCTTGGCATTATCTATCATAAGGCATCCTATCCTAAGAGGTCATAATCCACTCACTGTCCATTATTTCATGAGGAAATTTCAGATGTTATTTTCCCCTGTGGAGTATTTTAATATCACGCATTGAATTTCAATTTCTTAAACAACCACTGAAATCTGTCTGCAATTCTCAACATTTGTCACTCCTGCTTACTGCCCTGAATCACTGAATCACTGAATCATAGAATTGTTTGTGTAGGAAGGGACCTCAGGGATCAGCAAGTTCCAACTCTCCTGCCACAGGCAGGTTTGCCAAATGCTAGATCAAGTCCTAGATCAGGTTGCCCAGGACACCATTCAACCTGGCCATGACTTCACCTCCAGGTAACGTCATCATCCCACATCATCCCACATCTCATATGTTTTCCTGCTTTCTGTATGAGTACACTGAAAATACAGATCCCTGCAAGACATTCAGTAGGATGACCTCTCAATTTATTCCTGTCTGTAGCTTCTCTAATGCCAACTCTAATGTTTTCCTTGTATTTCTGATGAGGAATGTGGAATAATTAAACACACACGCATACATATAACATGAAAAGAAAATAAAATGTTATTTTCCATTCCGTAACTGTGACAGTGTGTTAGCATTTAATGAGGCTAAGGCACAGATCCTTGCGTCAGACATCCAGTTCATGTTATTTTTTGTGCTTACAAGTTCTAATGATGTATTTGTAGTCCATATAATTATGAACCAGCCTATTCTGGTCAGGTACAATAATGTAAAGTCTCTTTTAATATGGTGTCTCTGCACATGTACATTCCTTGATGCAATGTCAGTAATGGAAGGTGTCCAGTTAGTCTCCCATTTCTGGATAAGGAGGAACTTCTGCTTTTACTTGTCTGACTCTCAGCTGCAGGGCTGTATCCACAAGGTTGAATTTTACAGATATATTTCTAATGGAAAAAAGTAGTGATTTGATAGTGATCTTTCAGAAGAAAAATAAAAGACTGCCTTGTACCAGAAACCTGAATATAGGTTGGAATATTTTTTGCATTGATGACATTTCTGGATTTGCACAGAGACTGTGTTGTAGTTTTCCATAATGAACATCTGGTTTGCAGTAGCTGACATTTTCTTCATGCCAACCAGCAGTCCAACAGACTACAGCACATTTCAGGTGGGGACAACTGGAGTGTAGATGTGGTCTGGTAGATCCTGGTCTCTCACTACTGACTCCCACTGACAGATTTCCCTTTGATTTCTAAATGTTTTTAAAAGCACATTTAAAGCCACTGTGGGGCTCAGATAGAAGAAAAGGTGGTCAACCTTTCCTATCAAGTGATTCCTACCAAGTGATGAATATTTTTGCAGTAGTTTCATGCAGAGACTATGAGGGTATTGACAATGTTTTGGTCCTATTTCACTTTCCTTGTATTTCCATAATTTTTCACACAACTTTCATCACAGTCTGGGATGTTTACAGTGAGGTCACAGTGATCAGCTGAGACACTCAGACTCAGTGAATACAAATTTTGGATCATCTAGTCTAGGTAGATGTCATAAAAATTACATGATCTGAGAAAAAAGTACAGTGGGAGTCCTTTACAAACTGCATCATATCCCTCTGTAATTTTACACTAGTTGTAATGCAAAGTTAAAATATTTTCTAGGGTACACCAAGGCTAATACAGGGAGATGAAATACAGCAAACCAAAACAGCATCTGGACTCAGTGCTTAATGGAACATTTCAGCATGGAGCTATAATGCAGCATAATGCAGTAATGTTAGCTGTATAACGTTAGTTATTAATCATTAAAGCTTTTCACTCCCCGAGCAACAACTCTGAATCCTGCTTCTGCTTGCAGTCTAGGGTCACCCATGAATAAAATTGTTTTTAATGCACTGACAGAGAAGTTTATTTTCAGAGGGTACAAGAAAACCTAGAATTGAAAACACTAAAAAGTCCATCTGAGCTTTACTCTAGGTCATACACAACACTTGAACACAGCTATTCCTTCCAAAAATGGCTCTCTTGAAAGTGGTGGCATTTCCTTTGGAATGAAAATCAACAAGTATTTTAAAACCTTTTCTCTGTTAATGTGTCCTGCTGTGAGTCATGTCTTGCAGCAGAGCCTAAGGCTTTGGCTGAAAAAACCACTGCTCAGAAAAAAGTCAGGTATGTGTTACTGCATATTATCTTCATTAATTTACACTGCAGTGCCACTTCAAGGACAATCTGTAGGCTTCCTTAACACTTAAATGTTGTGCAGATACTCCCCTCTGTCCAAACATCACCAAGCTGGACTAGCACCATGATTTTTCTGAAAGAGAATAGTGTAAGATTGACTCTTATACCAATATTCGCCTATCAGTTAAGTGGCACCTCCCCTCATTTAAGATACCACTCTCTTTTTATACAACACTTCAGTACTCCACATACTATTTACATATCTTTATTTCATCCATGTTTGGGCCAGTAAATTATGTCAGCAGTCTACAGCACCATGCCCATGTAGTTAAGTGAAGGGAAGACCAGGAAAAGTGTGAAAGAGACTGAGGGACCTAAAGGCACAGTGTGGATTTTCCAAGAGGGACTGCAACTGGGACGCCACGTTGTCTTGTGAGCATTGTCACCTAACAGAACTACATTTAAAAGGTATTATCAAACTTCTGGTTTTTTACATACCTAAAATGGGTTAAAAACAAAAGGTAACACCTTGCAGCAAAATCATGAGATTATTAGTGTGAATACAGCTGATTTAAATCCTGCTGCAAGTCTGTGGAGTGTAAGGGGCACTCACAACGGGACTGTACCACTCCTTTTGGACAGAAGTCTAGCTCTATATCCTCTGCAAAAGCTGCACTGCATGCCCAGGCTGCAGGAGGAATGCTCTCCCACACCAGATCTTCTCAGGCTTTACACACACTTGTCTGTAATGGGATTGCTTACCCACTATTAGGTAAGCAAAAATTGAAACAGAAGCCTTGCTGCTTCGGATTTTGAACTCTTTCGTTTACACACCCTGCACTCAGATCAACGTGAAAGAGCAGCATGATTAAGAAGCTGCTCCAATGGAAATGCAAGAATTCCCTGGTACATTTTAAAGAGATATGTGTAGATAATCTGTGATTAAGAATCAGGTGAATATTGCCACTAATTGGAGGAGATTAAAAGAAAGCTGAGACATGACCACAGAGGTGGCTGAGCAGACTGGATCTTACTTGCCTGGGAAAAAAGGCCTGATTGTCAACAAAATGGTTTCTTACATTGAGAGTACTGTGGAGAACCAAGGATAAGAGAGAAAGTAATAGTTATATTGTCTTTAATATTGCAGCTACTGGATGTGAAGCATTTAATACTTTATTAGGCACTGTGCTTTGGAACTGCTGTCATATGCAAAGCTGAAGGAAGTGAGGCTTATTTTATTAAAAATAGGTCATGAAAACAGAATTTAACCTTTTGAATAATTGGATTCTATCCAGAACAATTATTTTTGCCATCAAAGTGGTTTTGAAGTGAAAAGAACACAGAGCATTCTTGCAAATTGAGTAATTTGCAGTTAAAATTGAATGTCTTTATTTGGCAATGCAAACGTTTACTTCCTGAAAGAAGATAAACATATTTCTTGGTAATAAATGCTGGTGTACTGAACTAAATGGGCTAAAGTGATGAGAATGGATTTTCTGTGACTAACCTGAGATGCCACACAAGACCCTCATTTCCAAAATATGCTAAGCTTGCCTCAAATAATGTTTCTTTTCCATATGTTCTAAAACACTGGCATATTTTCTCTATTTTTAGAATAGACTAATAGATCTCTTTAAGAAGAAGAATAAACCACTTTATTTTCTTTGGGATGTCATACCCATTTCTAGGAAATACGCCACACAAATATACTTCCTTCCCTGATTCCAAAGCATGTGTTGTACTAACAATTATTTCAGTGAGGCTGATGGGCTAGAGCAATTAGGCTCATAGAATTTAGCAGTTTGAATAAAAATTCCTCTATTATACTTTCAGTTTAAGTATTCTGCTATCAGTTTGCTGATGATGCAGTAAACAAGCATAAAAATTAGCTTGCCACTAGCATCACAGAGAAGCAACTCTGAAATGCCTGAGACAGCACTGCTTTCCCATCACACCAGATGTAGACCAGAAAGTGGGAAAGCAGCATAAAGGTTTGGCTAATATGATCCTTGCTCACTAGTGTTTTCCACATCTAAAGTGTCTTGGTGTACTTAGGACTTGACTCTCACTAGCGCTCAGCCTTAGACAACCATAACTGAGGAGCTGTTGTGTACAAGAAATTATATAACTGCATTCTCTTTTGATGTTTTAATGAAGATGATCTCATGGAAAAGGAGCATGGATGGGAGTGTAAGATGCCCTTTGTTGAGAAGCATGCTTGCTACATCCTGCTGGGAAGTGGGATGATGATGTACCCAGATGTAGCAGCAGGGATTGAGCACCCTTGGACCTCCCATCTGAGGAACTCCTAGAATCTGGAGAAAGGATGTTTGCCCTTCCAGATCAGAACAGGGATTTTAGGCATCAGATGGCGAGACTGAAAAATGCCACTGTCTGAGCACAAATCTTCCTGAAAATGAAGGGGAGAGATTCTCTCCACATTTCCAAGAGAAGGCTCTGTGCAGCAACATCTCCCAAGGGATGAGTAACAGTAAGCCAAATCTCTATTCCCCACATAGTCCCTGAACTCCTCCCCAGATGACGGTGAATTAATTGAAGGGGTGATGAACCAGTATGAGAAAAGCAGAACAAAGCACAACATGTTGAAGTACTCTGAGAAACAGGATACCTGTTTGTAGCTAAGAAGGATGTGTGCATCCAGGGAGAGACCACAGTTATGCTGATCACAGGATGAGGTATCAGGTCTGGATAAATACAGAGCCTTCAGAAGTATTTCCAGGAACCTTAATGTCCTGTCATTAAACAGGATAGGTAGTTAATACTGAGATTTTGTTAGATTCTTCAACCAGTAAAGGAGAAACACGATCATATGGCATGAGCTGAAACAAGAACTAAGACAAAAGAGTAAACTGCAAAGATGTCTTACTTAATCTTGAATTATGCTACTGCTCTGGTTGCTATACTAGCTGCAAAACAGCACTAACTCTTATTCCAGGTACTAAGCAGAATTGGTTTTGTTTGCTTGATACTGTGTTTTGCTTTTGCATTGAAACGCTTAACTCCTCATCTCCAAACATCTATGTTGGTCCTGACTGTCAAATGCTGGCTTAGAATTTCACTTAGAAAACAACAAAAAAAAAACTTCCATGCTTTCATTTGCTGTCTGACACACTTCTGAAACTATTGGATGCTGTGTTTGGAGAGGACTTCTTCAAATACCATGACATCCTATTAATTCTTTCTCTCTGGACTGGAAAAAAAAATTTTTGATAGAGTTAAACTGTTTTGCTGTGGACCGAGCTTTTCTTGTGAGAGATGCCTTCTAATTAGATACTTGAGATAAGACGCTGATTTACAGCAACAAGATGCCTGATAAAACTGAAGGTTTGGCACTTTGATGGATCCCTGTTTAGGCCTCAAGAAAGGAAAGAGGGCAACCTACCCCCTTAGGGCACAGGCCCTATGAGGAACAGCTGAGGGAACTGGGATTGTTCAGTCTGGGGAAGAGGAGGCTCAGGGTTGACCTTATTGCTCTCCATAACTACCTGAAGGGAGGTTGTAGTGAGCTGGGAGTTTGCCCCTTCTCTCTTGTAACTAGTGACAGGACTAGAGGGAATGGCCTCAAGTTGTGCCAGGAGAGATTCACACTGGATTCTCCAATAGAGTGGTCAGGCACTGGAATGGGCTGCCAAGGGAGGTAGTGGAGTCACCAACCCTGGAGGTATTCAAGGAACATTTAGATGTTGTGTTGAGGAACATGGTTTAGAGAGAACTATTGGTGGTAGGTGGACGGCTGGACTGGATGGTCTTGTAGGTCTTTTCAAACCTTGGTTATTCTATGATTCTATGATTCAATAACACGCACTGAGTAACAGCAGTCTAGTGTTGCACCCAAAAATGCTCCCAACTCTGCTCTGCTGATAACAGATACAGTTGTTCTGCACAACTGCTGTTTCAGCAAAAGCCCTTGTGCACTTCAGCTGATCTTATTTCGTGCAGTGACACTGGTGTAAGTTCTAACTGAAAAATAGGTTTGCCAGGTACTGACATTAGCTCTAGATTTTTCACTGACACCGGTTTGTTCACATAAGTATACGATCAAAGTAGTGCTGGTCTGGATTTGTGATAGCATGCAACTGATGTTGCTTCAGGACTTTGATCCCCAGCTGACAGCATGCTGCTTTCATTAAAAACCACACCAAACTTGTTGGCAGCTTGTTTGAATTTTGCCCTTGGTAAACTGCTGAATCACTGCTTTTGTACTTGATTCCTACTCTTGCTTTGCTGCCACCTGAATCACAACTGGAAGTTGGGGTTGGAGAATAAACTTTGTGTTAGCTGCCGTCGGTAACAACAGAACATCTGTGCAAAGCAGTACTGAACTGCGTGGCCAACCAATACTCAAGACTATACTGCAGATCCCCTGTGTACTATTGTGCAAGCTAAATGGATTCAAGCTAGCGCAGACATCCCTTTCCTTGCTGCAGAAGAGGCTCGTCCTTAGACTGCAAGCTTTCTGGAGCACTTTATTCAATGTGTAGGCAGTGTCCAGCACACTGCAAGTCTTAGTGCAAGGCTGGGCTGCTCCTGGGATCTATATCATGCCAACTTTTCCTTAAACAGGTGATGGATGTTATCAGCTGCCCATATAAAGGCATACAAAGTTTATTCTTATTCTTCCCTCTCTTCTCCATCCCTTCTCTCCTTTCTCCATCTTTACAGCTCCCTGAAACATGTAAAGAAGGTCAGGGCACAGGCTGGGCTCTGTAATAACAAAATCAATACTTTCACACTGTATCTGCAGTCTCTGCTGGATTTTCATGAATACTGAATCATTTTTACTGGCTTACAGGACTTAGTCTTCACTTGAGTCACAAGTGGCACAAGGGAGTAACGGATCTGCCACTGAAACAAAACAACCTCTGTATAGTGCATGCAGAAAATTCAATTGGTGTCTGTCTGGCTGCTTCCCTTTCTTCTTGGGCACACTTGTGAGGCACTATAATTGGCTTAGCCAGGGAGATAAGTGACAATTGTAGATGGGAGGAGGAAAAACAGGAGGAGGAAAACACTACTTTTTATTTATCTATTGAGCGGTCATTGTCAGCCAAGAAGCACTTAAAGGAGATTTTCTGCTCATATCTGACAAGAACAAGAACGCATGGAAAGACCTAGTCATTAAATAAGTATCCAGCTACAATGCTGCATGAGTTCAGAGCTTTCTGCAGTGTCTCCTGACAAGTATCACACCAGTGTCACACCAGCTGCTATGGGCAGAAGAATGATAGAATCATAGAATACCCAAGCTGGAAGGGACCCATAAGGATCACCAACTCCAATTCCTGGCTCCATACTGGACCACCCCAAATTAGACTTTATGTTTGAGAGCAATTTCCAGATGTTTCTTGAATCCTGGTAAGCTCAGAGAGATGACCACTGCCCCAAGGACCCTGTTCCAGTGCCCAGCACCCTCTGATGAATACCATTATCCATCTTTGTAGCCCTCCTTTGATCACTGTCTACTAGTTCTTCGTATTTTTGTACTGTGGCACACAAACCTGTGCACAGTGCTTCAGGTGAGGCCACACCAGTGCAGTGTGAGAATCATACCAGGAAAGTGATGGGAGAGAGCAAATCAAACCTTCAAGTCTCTACAGGTTGCCCCAGGTTAAATCAATGCAGCTCCACGAATTTTCCTGTTCTGAAAAACATGCTGTGGGAACTGCCAAAAGAACAGGATGATTATGGCAGTGAGACAAGCACAATTAACCATGGGGTTTCCCACATCCCTTTTACATGGTGACTTAAAACCTCACTGCTCCAGGAGAAATCTCTGTGCTGGCTCTAGTTTGTGTAGACACGAGCATGTGTAATTCACATCACCCATGCAGGACTGCATGGAGGCATGAGGGGAGTACTGCTGTCCTAGAGGCTTGCTGCACCCCAAGCCTTGCTGTAATACTGCTAGAGGAGACACAGTGCGGGGCATTTCATGCCTGCTACCTGCAAGCTCCACAGGCTGCTTCACACACACTGGGCAAACCTGACCAGTCAAGGTTTTTCTTAAGAAAAGTCTCTCACTGTATGATAGAGAACATTTTGGAGTCCAAATATATGCAGGTTGGTTCAACTAGTACCAAGCTATTTGAACATGACAGAACTGCTGGAGCTCTGAGGGCCTCTGTGTTTCCTAATGGTGTACAAAAGACACTGCAGCAAATTGTTTCAATTGGCATAATCAGATGAATGAATCATAAAGCAGACAAAAAGCAATTCATCCCTCCATGCAGATTCTCCCACTTAACTGCACGGCAGTTAGTCAGCTCAGTAACGACATTTCCAATACAACTTCACTTGCGGCCAGGTCTCTCTGCTCATAACCCTAAACTTGACAGCATGGTGTACTGCCATGGGTTTATCCCCCAGAATAACATAGTTCTGTATCTCAATGGGACACAATCCTAGTACACAGATAAAAGCTTGCTTGCCGGATACGTGCTCATTGAGAGACTCTGACACAGGGTGACCTCACGAATGAAATGTCTGGCTCAACACAACCACTGCTGAACAAGGTGTGGGCTGTAAGCAGAGCATACCCACTGCTCCCTTTGTCCTCAAAAGGTGCTTGCAAAGAAATACCAGCATTCTGCTCAAAACAGTGTGACAAACGTTGCAAGGCAGTAACTGGCAGTAGAGGCACTGTCTTTGAGGCACACAAAGGTCAGCTGGTGGTATTTGAGCTTCTGGGTCATGACTGCATACAGTTTTGACATCAGTAAAGGATGGCATTATCGAAGATCACCTGTGAATCAAATGCTCTACACAGAACTGCCTAGCTTACCTCCTTGGCATTCCTTATTTGTAAACATGAGGGGATTAAGCAAAATCAAACCTCAGCAATCATATATTACTTTCTCAAAACCCTTCTTTGGCTTTCAGCAACCTCTTCCTTCAAGCTCTGGAAATGATTAGGGCTCTTTTTTTTTCTCATTACCACTGTAGATAGTGATACTCAAGATTTAAAAAAAAAAAAAAATGATGGTTTCTTTGGATAAACCAGAAAGAAGTTCCTAGTGTCAGCAGTTTAAGTCAGCATGGAGCTTATTTTACACCACAAAAGGACTGCTCCAGGAGGCTGGTGGAGTGCCCTTAGTGAGATGCAAGCAGTCATGTATGTTATGCACCAAATTGAGTCATACTTCAAGCCGCTGGCCTGAACTAACCTTTATAATAGGCTTTGACCTCTGCTACATCTGCCTTGGCTGGAGTAGAATTTGTGTCCATTTCTACTCCTTGATTCCTCTGGCCTTTAGTTTAGCTCTGATTTGACATCCCCAAACTTATTTTTTTAATTATTTTTGTATGGTATTTGCTTGATTGCAAATCTCTATAGTGTTTTTTGTGTTGTTTTTTTTTTCTTTTTTTTTTTTTCCTGCTCACTTGCCTTTACCAGATGTCTTTAAAAATAATTATACCTCTGTCTGACTTTTTTTGGTCTCCACTGTTAGTTGTTGAGAGAAGGTATTTCCTAGAGATCATATGTCTTTGACAAGAACGTTCTTCAACTGACAAAATTCAAATGTGACTTTCTTCAATGTTCACTTAAGACTGTCTTTGCGGGTGTTCCTGCCAGGCCAATTAGCTGTCCTTTTTTCAGAAATCGGTACACAAAAGGGTGGGTTAATGGACAAAAGTAATTTGCTGAAAAGTTTGAATGCTTGCAAACAGTGTTTAGTCTTCATTACGGTTACAGTACAAACATCTCTTAAATCACTGCCACTTGTCTTCTGTTGATGAGTAACTTTGCTACCAGCTTCTCATTCAAACCCTGAAGTCACTTAGGTCACTTTAGCTGACTGCTGCTTCCAGTGTGACCTTCTGAGGACTGATTTACAGACGTGACACTGAACTACTGTCTGGCATCTCCCCGGAAATTAGGTAGGATAAGTCTATCTTCTGCCAAAGGTGATTGGCAAAATGTAATGCTCTGCTTAATTCAAGTATGAAGTCAGAACTATAAAGCATTTTTTTGTGTATATTTTACATCCACGGCAATGTGTGTCTGTCTGTAACTGTGTAGGTTTCAGTATATCTGAGTTTGTCTTAGCACAGAGAAGTGGATGACAGTGAGGACTGCAGATCCTTTCAGTCCCACATTTGGCATCCATGAATCGGTTATCAGGTGCAAACGATGCATGTGTTTGCTGAAAGTAAATCTCCTCTTGCATGGACACCTATCAAACCTGCTTGTTCATGAAGGGGAGAGTGAGTGGGTATCCAGGGGGTACTCAGTTAAGTTTCTGCTCAGTTGGAGCAAGGTAACCTTCATGGGACTTCACCATATAAGAGAAAAAGCAAACTTCTGCTCACTGAACTTGCTTTCTGAAAGTCATTCTACAATGGTATCCACACCTCTCTGTTACTCATGTAGTTAATAACGGTACTTGGTACAGCTCTTTGGAGAAATGACAAAACATGCTTTCAGCCCTAGGTATCCATGTATGTGTTAGATTAACAGCTGCATAATGTAAACAAACAAAGAAATAGAAACAGAAAAAATAAAGCTATTGGACAGGACTTGTTTTAAAATACCAGAAAATAATAATGCAAAGGCTGGAGCAGTAAACAGGCTTCAGTGAGAGAATGTAAACTGCAGAACCAAAAGAGAACTTCAGAGAAGCTGACTGATCGTGGGCATCTCGAGGCACAGCTGTCAGACTGGCAGGAGTTCTATCCAGCTGGCCCACACTGGCATGGCTCACTGCTCTGTGAGTAAGCACCTCAAAGCACACAGAAGGGCTTCAGCAAAGGCAGACTGGAGGAAAGCTAAACTCTGCTAGAAGCTGGAGCTAGCTGCAAATAACAGGCAGCAAAAGGCAGCATTCTCAAGGCTTTCCTTCTTAATGCCTTTCAATCCCAGCAGAAAAGGACAATTCTCAGCTCCTTGGCCACAGATATTCAGCCTTTGTGCCTGCCTGCAGTGCACAAGGAGGCCACAGCCATACTTGCTTCAGCCTCACAGCCAAGTCACTCTGCTCTGAGCTCCTATGGTGCAGCCATTTTAATCACCTTGGTTTACTTTGCTTTATAATCCTGCTACTCTCTGATCCTTGGTGAGGGCACGACCAGGTGAAGCAGGGGTAGAGTCTGAGCCCTTTTCTCTGTATATTGTAACTCATTATGCAATGTCTCATCTCAAAGAGCCTGCAGCCTCCTTCCCACAGATCTACAGGGAGGGTGCAAAGAAGCTGTGAACCCCAGAGGAATAAGACATGGACATGGAAGTCCTCACACACCACAGCCCTGTGCAGGGCAGTCTTACCAAGGAGGCTATGTGCGTGAAGTCTGCTCATAATGTCCTCAGCACTGAGACTGGTGATGGCTGCAGTAGCTCTGCACTGTTCAGCCACCAGCCCACAGAGACCTCCAAATAAGTCCTCTGCTGTGCGGTGCATCTTTCCAGAGGAAGGCTTGATGTGCAGCTTTACGAGGTCTTAAGGACAGATTTAGTGAATGATGCGTAGCTTGTCTTGCTGCAGGGAAATGAATCAAAGAAGGGGACCTGATATTAATTTTCTTGCTGAGAGCAGCCTGCAGAGCCTGGAACTTGAAGACACAATATCTGCTTTGTTACTCTATGAGCTTGCTGTAAAATATGCTGTAATCTTTGCCAGGGGTATGTTGTGCATTCCCTGGAGGTTTTTCAGCACTGAGGAACACTTCAGTCTGCTTCAGTTTGCTCAGGCTTTACCTTATAAGGCCTTTGAGCCGCAGCACAGGCGCACGACAGCCCTCTGGGTGTCAGCCTGTCGGGAACAGATCGCAGCAGCAGCCTCCATGTGTGGGGCTGGGGCCCTTTACAGCCCCTGTGCCAACAGCTGGTGACAATGTGCCCTTAGGGTCAAGCTGGGGAGGGCAGAACTGTAACCCTGCCTGCAGGCATGTCCTTGCAGTGAAGGCCTGAGCACTGAAATGGGAAATACAAACCACTGAAAGCAGGCCGTAATCTGCTTGGCCTAAAATATCCCCTGTGGATGCTGGCTGGATTGTAAGCCATGGGAAACAGCCTTCTGTGGGAACCCAGAGGGGCTCTCGGCCTCCCAGTGTGACCAGTGGGGATGCACATGGGCAGGGCCTGCAAGCACCTGAGGCTGAGGGGGAAGGAGCCCTCTGTGGGGTGACACAGAGCTTCATCCCTGACGTATGGGGTGGAGTGCGCAGAAAACAGCCCACAGGACGGCTGTGCAGGGAGACATCGAGTGATTTTGGTGGGACTAATGCTGCTGCAGCCTGCTTGGGGTGCAAAAGGCAGTGTAGAATGGTGCACTGTATGCCGTGTACCATTGTCATGGACAGTTCTGATCTTTACGGAGTGGCTCATCTGGAACCAAAGGACCACAAAACAGTTGTTTTTTAAATACTGCAGTGTTTGCAGTACCTGTGGTCCTTAGATTTCTCTGTTAGGAAGATAACAGGCTGAGCTTTTCAGCAAAGGGAGAAGGTTTTTCTAGGTTACATGTAGAGCTCCTTATGCAGGCGGGCAGATGTATGTACAGATTTAAGCTGCAGCTGCTGGTTTCCAAAAGAAATTAAGCTACCTCTTGAAACCTTTGAAATCATTTCACATTCTCAGTTCCCACTGACATGGATGATGCCAGAAGGTTTCTGCAACTTCCTACTTGCAGCAATGCTGCATTCAGAGATCTGTCTTCATATCTGATGAAATTGCGGCTCACCCTAGGCAAACAAAAGCAAAAATAACACTTACCATAGAATCTTCTACTCAAAAATAACAGTCCGAAATGTTTGCTCTGCTTCCTCAGGGTGGTGATGCACTGGAACAGGTTGCTCAGAGAGGTTGTGGATGCCCCATCCCTGGAGGCATTCACAGCAAGGCTGGATGTGGCTCTGGGCAGACTGCTCTAGTGGTTGGCGACCCTGCAGACAGCAGGGATGATTTTTGAGGTTCTTTTGAACCCAGGCCATTCTATGATTTTATGATCATATTCATGAGACAGTTCGAGCCAACTCTGCAGATATAAACCATTTTTTCCCACCATTTTTTTTTTCAGTATTAACTCATTTTTATTGTGCATTCTTTGTTTCTCTTCAAAACGTCAAGAATGTTCGTTTTGTTTTCCATTTTCCTTCCTCTCTGCCTCACTCCAGAAGATGATGAGCTACATTTCATTTCTGCAGTAGTTGGTTTTCTGTGATGTTTTGGAAAACTATAGTTGTATCGATTGCAGGAATGATCTCCATTATAAAATTTCACAGCTGGTACACTTTCATCATGGGATGAGATGGGCAGCCTAGGGTATTAAATCAAAACTCTGATAGCTATGAAACAGGTGCAGTGAATGTAACAAATCTAAAAGGGAAAAAAAAAAGAGAGCCTACTAGAGAGAAATACTTTTTCGAGCTAATAGGTAGAACTCCTTGCCACAATATACCACTGACAAACAGGATGAAATATAAATCAATAGAGGTCTGGAAAGCTGGGTTGATAACACATACAACATGGTATTTTGGAAGTGAAATCAGGACCAGAATTGTTCTTCAATTTCTGATTGTAAGCTCCCAGAAGAGCAGTGTTATTCTGCAGGAATTAATAAGCAGATTGCCACATCTTCTTTTAACCAGAAAGAAAAATACATCACATAGTTCACAATTTTGTATTTCCACATTTACTCTACAGAATCGGACAAGGTACAAAATACTTTTTTCAGAACGTATTTTTGGGAAAGAAATTCAGCAAATAAAAGGGGAGTGCTTTTTAATCTTTGCATCTCATTGAAATTAATTCATGTCTTCTGCGTAAGATATATTTGATAAATGACCATTGTTTCAAGTCAAATGAGAGTCCTTTGTAAAAACTGAATACTAACTTAACTTTTTGGAAGTGAAACTGTAGTTTAATTCTATTAATAGTCAACCAGACAGTATGGAGAAATTCATATGAAAGTGGCAAACAAAGTGCAGGAAAAGAAACACCTTCACAGAAGGATTTGCAAGTTGTCAGTGGTTCACTAGCAACACTGCGTACAGAATGCCTAATGCCTGATTATTGATCTACTCTGCTAAAAAAAAAGGTGTCTGTTGTTTGGGTTAAAGTTTGCTGTTTAAGTTGCATTACTGATGTGGAGACATATAAGCTTGTTATTCAAATAGAATACTAGAAGCTTGAAATCATCGCTTTCATGCTCCGTGTGAAATAATCTGCAAAATTTGTTATGCTTCTACATCTTTCTCTGAGTGTAGTCAGAAAAAAAAAAAAAGAAAAGAAAAGAAAAAGTTGAATACCACTATTGCTAAATAGATCTGAAATATAAGGATTCAAAACTTTTAAAGTCCTTTCTTTCATATAGTTTCAGTTTTCCAAACTAGTGTCATTTTTAATGAGACTTTTACAGCAACATTGAGACATATGCGTTCAATATAGCTGAATTGGTGCTTAGCAATTAGTAATTTGGCAACAAGAGATTGGCTGAGGATGTTGTTTCATACAGACACATTCAGGGCTCCTGCAACCCCACTGTCATCAGACACCAGTTATAACACTGGTTTCTGCTGTAAACATCTGCATATAGGCTTACACATGCTAGAAGCATCCTGAAACGGCCATAAAAATGTACTATGTGATTGCCTGGGCACTAGAATCAACACTCTGTCTTCTGCCAAATCTCAACTGGAAGTGTTTTATCAGTCTTTCAAAGATACATTTTTTCCTTTAACAGAAACAGCCTATGTTATAGAGAAAATGAAGTTACGTGAATAGATCTGATTCAGATAGACAGTACAGAACTCTGCATGCCTTTGCTGAGTGTCCACAAAATCAAAATTGCAGATATAGTATTGACCATAAGAACTGAACATCAAATTAATTTGATGATCCAAAGGGAAAACCAGGGAGAAGAGAGAAAAGCATTGTTTTCTATGGGAAAAAATACAGTAAGTTATCACATTGGGTAACAACATGAAGAAGAGGTGTATTTTTAATAAGTTCCATCTCATTCTCTCTCATATATTCATAAATAAAGCAGTGCTGCTCCACTAACTTTATGTGCAAATGAGTGCGTAAAAACCTTGCACTCTGAAAAGTGGACAGTGGCAGAAGCAGACATGAACTGACAGACGTTCTTCACCTTCACCGTGTGGTCAAACGTCATACTAAAAATCTGTAAAGTTCTGGTTCTGCAATTAAATTTTTCAAGGGGAAAAGGCCTTACACTGTTAAATTAGCAATCTGACATTCCTCTCCCTCTGTTTGTGCAAAGGGCCCTGCTTACACATTCACTCTTACCATTACTTATTGGAATTCATGCTGAACATGTGCCTGAAGTGCATGGCTACTGTGGTCTCTGCTGTGCGGTCTGCCTGCTGTAAGCCACACCTAACCTCATTTGAGGTCTTTTCCTTCTTATTCCTCCCACATCTACCAGTAGTTACTCTAACCACAAAGAATATCTCTTCAGACCTGTCTCCAAAGGTATAAAATTGCCATGAAGCTGAGGATACCTGTAGCCTTGCTCCACATTTTGTTACCACCCCAACGCAAGGGATATCAACCGAGGCAGTCTGCAGAAAGGTGAGAAGTCTGCTTAAGTACTAAATTAAGAGAGGGTTAAAGTATTCAGCCTCTTACCAGATATTTTTATTTAAAAAGTCAGGTGACTGCTCAGTGTGTAACAATTATGTATTGTACTCTTTCCAATGTTCCAAAATTGGAAAATATGCAGAAACTTAAAACGTAGACATGTTGGCAGGAGTTTTCATAGCAGACTGGTGGATTAAGAATCATTTCACACTAAAATTAACAGAAGACAATGTCAGTCATTTAGACTGCTTTGTAAATCAGTGTTAAATTTCAAAGCAGGAACTGCTGACTACTAGGCTCGATGAACACTCTCTCCTGAATGCTACATTCATACAAAAAAGGCGTAAGATATAAATATGATTTCCTAATTAGTTGCATGTCAGAGAAACCAGCTTAGTAATAAGCTTTTTTTGAGTGAAGCTTGTATGTGGTGTGCAGTATAATATAAAACAGTTCCGCAATTTGTACTTAATAACATTAGATATAAAATAATATTAGGCTGGCATTAATAAGAAGTTACTGGAATTCCAGTTTTCCTCATGAAGCCCGGTTATGATTCTCCTCACTGATGCTCATAGCATCAGTACTGGAAAGGGATTACGGGGAATGCTACTTATCTTCCTGGTGCCCATCAAAGTAAGACACCACTAGTGACATCTTTCCAATCAAAGGGACATTACAGCGTGTTTGCATGCCTTTGAGTTGAGTACTGAAAGTAGGACTACGGAGAGGAAACAAAAGTCTTGATGATGCCTGGAAGAAATCATTCTCGCATGTGCAGTACCATACCTTTGCATGACACATAATGCTGCATGCTGCCCTGGCCCGAGGCAGACTTGCACCTCACAGCTGCCTCAGTATGTGAAAAGCGCAATGAATTCTACAGTGAACAACCACAGTTGGATGAACCACTCTACACATGAGACAGAATCATCCAAAATTTGGACTCAACTTCCAGCACTGACCCAGAAAGCAGCCAGTCGCTTGTTTTATCTTCTGGCTTCCTCCTTTGTGACTTACTTCCATGGTGTGAAGCAGAGGCCAGAAGGCCAAGAGATTACCTCATGTGGAAGGTCCCCACTTTTTTCAGGCCAGAGTACCGAAGACAGGGCTGTGCAGTTGACTTCTGTTGTCAGGAGTCATTCTGCTGGCTGGCAGGCTGTCAGGCTATGTGACAGCTTGCTGGAGAATTTCAGAAAGACAGGTTGTGACAAGTAGACATGAGTCTGATCTACCTTGTTCCTCCTTTGAAGAACTACCGTACTCATTATTTGAATCTACGGTGTTAAACTCCTCTTCATCAAAGAGAAAAAATTAAAATTCCAGACCTGTCTTTGCAAAATTGTGTTGGACTAATGGTGGACTGGTCTGAAATGCCCACCTTTAAATTACAGCCTTGAGGAAGACAGGCTGAACACTATTTTCTGTGCAGCTCCTCTGCAGACGAGGAAGTCTTGCTGTTGTAAATTTCCTGGCTCTTTAACTTCAGGTGAAAGCTTGCCATTAAAGAAAATTGTCCTCACAGTCTGGAGTCTTTATTACTTCTTTTGCTTCAGATAGCATGGCCTTTCAAACATGACAATCCTTGAATCTTTCTTGAAGGATTCTGTTGTGTTTAGGAGATCAAACTGAGACTAGACTGGAGGGCCTGGAAACAAGTATGTCTCATGAAAGGAGGTATATAATTATCTTTTGTCATATGTGGAAGAACAGAATCAAAGTTCAGGCAGGATTCAGAGCAGCAATAAAACCCAGCTCTTCTTTTTCTGGGACAAATTTTCCACAATGCCACAGCATCTTCTGGACCACTAATTACCATCATCTCTTCTTCTGTTACCTGCTGGACTATGGGTGACTTCTTGCTCTACCAGTTCACTTCCAAAGCAAAATCCAGTTTCCCAACTCAAACATCATTTTGTACATTTTAAGGAAAAATAAATTAAGCGATGGGTGTCAAGGTTGATGAGCAGGTAGGAAAATAGAAATATGTGATGCCAAAAGAGGCTTTTCTGCTACAGCCTGTGCTGTTTGAACAGAAATACATGCCAGAATCTACAGAAATCAACTTCTGTCTTTTAAATTCAAAATAAAAAATTGTATACTTTCCCCTTTCTCTTGGCAGATGTGAACATCCAAGCCTTCTTTAAGAGGCAAGAGGGGCAAGACCCTCATCCCTGACAGCATTAAAGTTGTCAGGATCTGTGAAACTCAATGCCACAAACTATTTCTGATGGAGTGGACAGTGGAAGTGATGGCACATATGGTTCTCAGGTCATTAATAGCTTCTGAGGGATGTGCAGTTAAGTGGTGGTTACTTGTTTCAGTGGCATCATTATCTTAACAGAATAAAACTTCAATAAAACCTTCCTTTTTACTGAAGAAGGTTTGTCTATTCACAAATATATTTCTCCCCTGCACTTAATGCTGAGAATTTTACTTTTCTTTAGAAAAAATTGCTCCTCTGCCTTTTTCTCACCAGGGGCCAGGCTTCTGCAGTGAGGCACAAAGTCAGCAGCAGGCACTGGAATCCTTAGTGGAGACAGGTTTGATTCATTAGCTCCTTCCAAGGACTGAAGGCGTTGAACAGATGTTAGGCTATCACATGTCCATGGAGCTGGCTTAGGAGAGCTATGACTTCTTGCCCTCATCCTTGCCACTGGCAGTGTCATTGCTGGTGGACAACAGACTTCATTTCACCAAGAGACCTTGACTTTGTGGAGGCTCTTAAGGGCCTGCTGCCTCTCACAGTGTCTGACAGTCACTGGATTTTAGAAGCTTAGAATTATTGAATTGTACAATGGTTTAGGTTGGACGGGACCTTAAAGATCTTCCAGTTCCAATCACTGTACTGTGGGCAGGGTTGCCAGTCCTGCAGGTTGAGCATGCCAATAGAGACTCACCTGCTCCGTGCAGCTTCCCTACTGCTTCGGAATAAAACCAAACAAATGAGTAAAAACATAATAGGCTGCATGTATTAATAAATGATGGCTTACCTATTCATAAGCCTGCTGTCTTGGGAAGGCTTAAAACAAAGCCCTGAGCTCTAGCTTTTTAATTTTCAAACAATACCATCTCCTACTGTGCATGCTTCAACTCCACATCTTGGTACCAAGTGGCAAAACTGAATCAAAAAATGGGAAGAGGTGACATGGGAAAGGGGGGACACGAATGGGGTGACAGCAAGAGCCTGCTGGCTGGCAAGACTAGGCTTGTATTTAGACTGCAGATGGAGAAACTTCTTCTGGAAGTGCTGGGTGGTGTCATTGCCAAAAATTTTGAAGGCTGCCTTATATGAGATGTTGTGTTTGAATGAGTCCAGAGAGGGAGCTTGGGCTCAGGAATCCAAAAGGGTAGACAAACTTCTCATTCCTGGCCTATTTTAATTCAGCATCTGAGGCCAGAGTCTGGTAAGGAAGATAAAAAACAGATTAATGAAACCTCAGAATTTCAGCTTAGATTAAAATAATATTGTCCAAATACACTCTGGGAGGAAGGCTTGACAATAGTGAGGATGCCAGAACAGTGTAAGTGTAGCACAATGCAACATGCTGGCATGTGGTAATTTTAAGAGCCAGAAGTATCTTAAACAATCTGAAATGCAAATGCAAAGCCTGTTTTCTCTCTTTACTCTGTGTGTTCCTGACAACCACTGCCAGGATCCAGCCACCAACCTGTCACCACAAAACTATGTTGATACGTTGGCAGTGATGAGGCATTGGTCTCAAGCTTCTTGTGCGTGTGTGCCTTCCTCACACAGTCCCCAGGCCAGCGTCTGGTTTTTCAGACTGACTCAGTCCTGCTGATAGCCAGCAGGAGGGGAGCCAAGGTTATGTTTTGAGGACAGGGTGCCTGGCACCCTGCAGCAGGGTTCTGAACCTGTACAGGTCAGTGACAAGCCTTGGTTATCAGAAAACACTGGGGTAATTTAAATAGAACCTTTCCTAACCCTGCTCTTTCCTAAGCTCAGTTCTTTGGAAAGGACAGGAACCCCATTTCCGCTATTTAAGTGGTCTGCCTCGTTAAAAGTTCAGGCTATGCTTAGCTCAGTGTGCTTTCAGTATCCTCTCCAGCAATGAGCAGGGACTTCAGATTGTTTGCTACACTCTTTTCCAGAGAAATAAATATAACAGTCTATTTTATGGAAATGGGATTCAGTTCACTGAATATGGAGCTGTGGCGGGTTTTACTATTTTAAAAGTCACAGTGAAAACAACAGCCTTTTTACTGACATTTGGAAAATAACAGAGATATTTTCCATATCTTCTCCCTTTGTAGCTACTGAACACAATATATTAGAATATTTTCCTCTTGCTTGCAGGGTCTTCTCACAGCCTTTTGCTGCCCCCTACACCCCCTCTCCTCTATGGTTTTCTTAGTACCTTAGTACTTTCTTTACCAATATAGTAAAATACTCTGGAAACAAAAATCATAATGAATAGGGGCAAAAAAAAAAAAAAACAGTAAAATTTGAATCATGTTTTGTTTCATGTTAAGCTGTTTTATTTAACAAAACTCCACAGACCCTGTCATGGCCAACTAAGCCACCTCACAGAATTCATTCCACCAGAGTGCCCTCTGTCACCCTCCTGTGTGAACTCTCAGAAAGAAGATCATTACACCTCTCCAACACCTTTTGGTACCAACAATGTTGTACATTTCACTGTGATAAACCTTTTTCAGTTCTGATTTTGGAGGACAGTTCCACACCTGTTCCTTCATAGCAGCAATGTGCTTGATTGCTTACACAACCATCCGACAGCTGCTCTATTAGTTGCTCTGCACCAGATGAAGTGGGGTGCACAGCCCTGCTGCTGGGGTAGCCCAGCACTCATTGGTGTGCACCCATCTCCTGTGCATCAAGCACTGCAGGAAACGGGGAGGTAGGATGAGCATGGAGTGAGCACCATGCACTTAAATAAGAGCACCCAGGATGCATTTAAACGTAATTTTCAGTCACAGAATTGTGGAATTGTGGAGGTTGGAATGGAACTCTCTTTGCAGAGAGTTGCTAAAGGGAAAGAAGGGCATACAGCACACCTCAGATCTTGCTGTAGCACACAAGATGTGTGACTGCACATCTTGGGGTGGATGTGTCCTGGTCCCAACTCCAGCTTCAGCCTGCACCAGGCAGGCATGCCCTGGCCTTTGCTGGGTACAGCCTGTAGCTGAATTCCTCCCTGGGGCAAGGCTTGACAGCAAAACATGAGAAGGGTATTGAAGGGATTTAATTGCATAACTCGCAAGTCTCAGTAGGAGTTACCCGTGTGAGTTCTTGGTGCACTGTGGGACTATAGATGTCTTGATCTGTGTGATAGGATATTTCAAAACCAGCTGTAGTAATATAAGCAGCAACAAACAGACCTTTGTGAAAAACAGCAACAAAAAAGGAAGTTCTGCATAAAAACAAAAGGCTAAAAGTGCTCAAATAAACTACATCAGATGCCATCCAACAGTTTAATTAAGCCAAACTGAAAAACTGAAAGAGCATCCCAGTTTAAGCTGGTGTTGCTGCACTTCCCATAGCTGTGAGCCCAACATGACAGCTGCTTACGAACGCCACCTCACTTGGGATACTGCAGTGAAAGTTTTCTTTTGGCCACAGAGATTACCGGGATTTTGCAATACTCTGTAAATCTTTGGTACAACAAAGGACCTCTTTCAGAGGGGCAGAACTAAGCAAGAAGTCACTTTGATATGCAGTTATTAGTGAAGGAGCCTGGCACCAGTGAGGCAATGGGAGATACCTGGAGTCACATCCTGCAGTTCGAAATGGAATCGAGCTGGAGGAGGAAACAAGCTGTCAGAGTGGTAAAATGCCAGGATGGAAGGCACACCAAGGAGCAGGCACATGGGAAACAGAGGTCACACAGGGAGTTTCATTGCCTGTGGACTATGCCAGTGCTGTGGGAGCAATGTGTATACTGCCCCAGGGGGTGCATTTAGTTGGCAAATTCAGTTTTGTTCCCTTGGGGAGGGAGCCAACCGCTGTTCTGAAGTTGTGGATGGCAGGGAGTAAGTGGGAAAGTGGGCTTTCCATGCTGGACCTGGTTTTGCTGCCAACAGGGGAAGTTCATGTTGGATATTAGGAAAAAATTTGTATCAGGAAGAGCAGTCAAACACTGGAAAAGTCTGCCCAGGAAAGTGGTGGAGTCACTGTCCCTGGAGGTGTACAAGACACAAATAAATACGCCACTAAAGGACATGGTTAGTGGGCATGGTGGGGATGCATCGATGTCTGCACCAGATGATTTTAGTGCTCTTTTCCAATCTTAATGATTTTATGGTCCTATGATTCTGTGATCTGTGAATCAAGGTGACCTCCAGATTGCCTCCCCTATGGCAATGGAGATTGCCTGTCCATCAGCAGGTGGTTGTGAAGTCACAGTTTCTGCTGCACAGCACACTTCTGAAGGACAACAGAGGCATGCATGCTCAGCCTCCACTGGCTTCTCCAACAGGGCAGAGCCGTGCCTGCTATGCTATGGCACCCAGTGTGATGGGGCTGGAAGGGAAGTGGCTTTTCAGCATAAGTGAGAGAGGAGAGCAGGTGGGAGAATCTGCAAAAAACACATGTGAAGGAGTTGCCAATTAAGGAATGTAAAAACCACCGCTGTAGCTAAAAACAAAGGTGACTCTGCAAAAAGCTCTGTGCTGATCCCCTTCCTTCCCCTCCTGCCTCCTTCCCTACCTGTGACACACCCTGGGTCTCCAGCAAGGTGGCTTTTACGTGCAGCTCTGTCACTTGATAGAGATGGATGCTCACACGTGCCATGCACAGCCACCTTCCTTCCCCCTGACGTGCTCTTCTTGCAGGCTGCCCACCAGCTCTATGCCTTGTTAATTCCCACAGCAGTGCTTATTCCCTCTTCACTGCCCCTCAGCGCTCCCTCCCCAGCCCCACCAGGTTGCTGCAGCCCCACAGACCCACTGCCTGCCTGTGCAGGAGGTGCAGCAGCACTGCTCCCTTGCTGCAGTCCTGCGGGTCTGTGCTCACCGTGGATGTCAAGCTCCAGCCGCGACCCAGCGCTCCATAGGAGGAGCAAATGAGCTGAGACGTCAAGGCAAAAAATTATAGCCATGCGAGCTATCCCTGTGCTCAGCTGCTGGGAGAGTGCATACATGGCTTGTGTGACAGCAACAGCGCACAGAAGCTGCAATGAAATGCAGTTAGCAATACAGCTGGGAGACAGGCAGCGAGGCAGGCACTGGTCCAGCGACTGAAATGATCCTACCGTGAGCCAGCCCGCAGCGCCTTCAAAAGTGGCTGACTACTGCACAGGAGCTCGGCTTTCTTTGCAATTACTCCAGTTCCCTCGGGTGACTGCAGCGTGTGCTTCGCTTCACTCTTGTTGCTTTTTGTTTGGTTTTGTTGGCACGGGGTATTTTTTTTTTTCTCTCCTGCCTCCTTCTCTCCTCCCGTGTCCTTTTCTCCAGGATGGCGGAAGCAGAGTTGCACAAGGAGAGGCTCCAAGCCATAGCAGTAAGTCAGCTTTGCGTTACTTGCTCTTTTGTCTGCGGCCGGGGAGAGCTGCAGGAAGGGGGCAATGGGCAGCAAGGTCTCCAAGTTGTGCACGGAGTTCCTCGTCGGGGTGCGGTGGTTGCAGCCTCCCTGCAGGCTTTGGCTGGGGAAGGGGCTCCGGTGAAGTGCTTTGAGCTGACACGTGCGGGAGGGAGACGCGAGTGCACAGCGGCATGCTTGAAAGATTGATGATGGAGAAGAGGGAAGAAGTGGGGAGGAGGGGAGATTGCGGGAGAAAATCCATGCTGTGCCGAAAAGGGTGTATTCACACGGCAGGAGCTGGGCTGAGCTGATTAAGAAGTTAAACATAAAGGATCTACTGCAGGGTGGTTTCTGCTGCGGGAACTGGTTCTGGTGTTACTAATTTTTAATACAATCGAGTGCAAGTGTTGCATTATCAGAATCGTATAATTATGTGATGTGTTGGATAAGCTGTCACCCCAGCTGAGTACATGCTTTCAGGCAAATTCTCTGCAGAGTTTCATCCTGGCAGGGGTGAGGTCTGGGCAGCATTTTGCCCCATTTTAGCCAGAACTTTCATTTCCACGTCTCATGCTGTCATTCGCAATGAGGCACCGCTGCAGACTGTGGGCAAGGATGCTCGTGAGGGCCGGGCCTGGCTGCGGGTAACCACATCCCTCGGCATGCAGACACTGCCAGCTCATCGCCCAGCACACTATGGGGCAGCCCCACATAGCCCAAGACGTCTCCCTGTCCCACGGTGCCCAACTGGCATGGGAGGGGCTGCGGCATGCGGCACATCCCGCGTGGGCTGTGGCCATCCATCCCCTGCCACCTCCCCTACGATCAACAGATGCTACGTGCTGCAGCCGGCAGAGAGCACGGGTGTCCTTTGTAGCTGGAGGCATGGCTGCTGCTGCTACTGCGGTGCTGCTCCGCGCTGTTTGCTTTGCGTCCTTTGCTCTGCTAATGAGCCCACGGAGATGTAAAATAACCAGATGT